>VXCM01000017.1:47446-266031 GCA_014773175.1 Lucifuga dentata | reverse complement strand
CCCCCAACCACCACCACCACCACAACTGGAAATAGCTCTATGGAACTTTTTCAGCATATAATATTGCATAAAACACATGCCTTACAGTGTGTGAATGGTTCGTCACAATGTCATTATCATGCATGCACACACACACACACACACATACACGCACAAAACCAGCAACAATTTTACTGGTTACATATAATTTTCCTCATCCACCCGTGTTTGTGTTATGTGTAAATTTTTTCACATGGATGTTAAAATCGAGATGCTCTCTATCTTACTGGTAGGGAGGCCATCTCCGTTGCGCTCAGGACTGCAGGCGATGTTGACATCTTCATGGTGTGTGCAGTCATGCCGGAGCCACTCCCTCCTGTTGCACAGCAGTAAACTCGGCTCTTTCCCTGTGCAGCTCACGTCATCTAACAGGATAGGACCTGACCCCATCCCGAACCGTGGCACTGAGGTGACATCTAGCCCTTCAGAGAGGAGACTCTCACCAAACCTGAAAGGTTAGCACATACACACATGCAAAGGCAGGGACATTTTTGAGATTTTGAGCGTGCATGTAACTGTGTATCGCTAAAAGTGTGAGCTCAGTTGTGTGTGCGCATGTCTGGGTGAATGTGTACTACACTTACCTGTAACCAAGCTGTCGGCACACCACTTGTGTGTTGGAGTTTGTCCATCCATCATCACACACTGTCCCCCACTGACCTCTGTAGAAGACTTCTAAACGTCCCTCATAACTCCCTGCACCCCCTGCCAGCCTAACAGTGCCATCTACAGAGAGAGAGAGAGAGAGAGAGAGAGNCTCCCTGCACCCCCTGCCAGCCTAACAGTGCCATCTACAGAGAGAGAGAGAGAGAGAGAGAGAGTCCACATTCATGATACTTTTGAAAATGCTTCTTTATTTCTTGGTCTTCTGTCCAACAGCTTTAGTTTTTTGTTTTTTTTTGTTTTGTTTTGTTTTGACTAAAATTGATATTTTCCCAAATATTTTCTAAGGCTGATAAATTGTAAAATATTGGTCTCACAGTGCAGAGTGGACAACAAATCTTTCACAAACATGGTGGACATACTCACCAGCAATGTTAAGAAGCCAAATTTCTGTTCAACAAACCAAATACATAGCTTCAGTGTAGTATGCTATCAGATATTTATTGCTGTTGTTTTGTGAACATTTCACTCTAGCCTTGATAATTTTCAGATGTTAACTTCAGTCAGGAGCCCCCCTGGGCTAGCAAAGCCTGAAAAGACTCATTCTTTAGCCTTACAGCTTCCTCCTCTGCAAGTGTCCTCTAATAGGTTCTTAGATTCTTGCCATGACAGGCACCAGTGACTTCTGTCCACTGCTGCAAACAGCTGCTAGACAGAGGCTTTAAACAGCAATGAAACTGAAAATGAAAAATGGTCCACTGGGATGCATGAAAAGTTCCTCCATAGATCTTTCAGATAGGGACCCCTGCCCTACATTCCCATTAAAACCCTCTCTCACCATTAGATCCAACTGACCTCCTGGTTGGTGTGAGTTAGCTTCACTCTTTCTTTTTCTTCAACTGTGTACCAAAGACACATGGCTGCAGATCTGATGAGATGCCTACAAAGTTGATCATTGGCACATAGGCAAGGACAACAGTCTTTCAACAGAGCCTTTCTCTCTGCAATGCAAATTCTGATTCATCCCTTTCATTCTTTGGGACATTCTCCACCATAATGGCACTCAGCTGGAGGCTTGTGGATATCCCCTCATCTAACTCGCACCATTCACCTTGGCAACTTCAGACATCTGGTGTCTGAGCACAGAGGAAAGATCAACTCTACCCTGTCGATACCTTTTGCACAACCTCCCCCTCTTTACCTTACAAAACGGTGGCAATTATCATACCAAAAGCCAGTTTCTATAGACAGGTTTGACTTCCAAGGCCTCCACCTATTCCTTCATATTCTACAGCTTGTCAAGCAGCAGACTTACTCTTCCATGATGGTATTTAACTCAGCACAGAGACAGCTCTAAGTTGTTTATTTGGGATGAGCCTGGCTAAGCCCCATATGTCCAACCCCAGCCAACTTGTACTTATGTCCAAACTTCATTCTAAGGCTTGGCTACAGGAAACCCCCCCCCCCNCCCCCCCCCCCAGGTTCCATTATTCTGGGAAAAAGTATCTCCCTCACTTCATAAAAATCTTAAGACTTTCTCTTTATCTCACCTCATACTGTTTTGCCATGGGAGACACTAAAAGAAGCTACAGTATTGCCCCACAACACAATCGCTCCCAGGGTCATATGCAAAACATGTGTGCTGTTCATTAGCATGTCTATTGTTGCATGTGCTGCTTATGCTGAGGCAAGTGGCAGGCTACCTGTACGAGGGGTGCAGGACACTCCAGCATCTTCTGAGTGCTGACAGTTGTGTTCTCCCCATGCATTTTTAGGACATTGTTCCAGAGAGAGCTCATTCCCGGTACAACGCACCTCATCCAGCCACACACGGCCTGAACCCTTCCCAAAATGTGCCTGGCCCCACGCCCTGCCCACACCACTGCAAAGAAAAGAGATGACAGAGAGAATAAATGGACTGCTTTAAGAGTAACAGAACTAAAAACAAATGTTGGACCTTGACTTTTCTCAAGCAATTTGAGTATGACTTACAAAATGCAAAGCCATACATTCTGGGTTTAACTGGCTATAAATCTTTAATACATTTACTTGAATAAATCTGATATTTAGAAATATTGCTTCTCGTGCACATCTTTACACACACAAACACAAATACCACACACACGTACAAAATTGCAAAGAGTGTTGCTAAATATGCATATCTCTGTGGTGCTAGAATTCATCCAGGAACAATGAGCATGAGCCTGATTCACTGTCTGACCCCCAGATGTTCTTTACTTCTTGGTCTTCTCTCTGTGTCAGAATGGAAAGAATACTTCTCATACTTTTGGAGACAGAGGGAGACAGATGACTTGACACCCACATTATCTAGGCTTCTCTGTCTTTCTGTGACACTTTTCCTCATTTCCTCCTCGTCACAAAGTATTTCCTTTGTGATAATTATTCTTTAGAATAAATGTGTGTGTGTGTGTGTGTGTGTGTGTGTGTGTGTGAGGGAGTGACCCTTCACCTCAGCCCCAGCTGTCTACAGACCACCTCTGCATCACTGTCGTCCCATTGGTCATCACAAATCGAACCCCACTGGCCTCCGTGGAAGACTTCAACTGTGCCCTCTGATGCTGATCGACCTCCCACCAGCCGTACAGGGAGCGCCACTACAGCTGCAGCACATGCATTGAAAAGAAGCCCACTTAAAGATTTCTGCAAGAAATTAATCTCCATATGAGAATAATGTATGTACACAAAAAAGGCAAACACAAAATGCTGTAATTATTTTAGTTTTCAGTCAATTTGCTTACGTTTTAAGGCGATTATACAAACATTTCTTTAAATTGGAATCTGGATAATGGTTGTGTAGAGATGCATACAAAGTCTTCAGGATTCATTATATTTATTTGCAATTATCTATCCACCATTATGATTTGCCATGAGGCAGGTCTACCTTGCTGCTGGATACAGGTGACGGCTGCAGCTGTAGTACACTCCTCGCCATTCCACAGAGTCTTAGGACACTGCAGCAAGTCCAACTCGTCTCCCTGGCAATGGACTGCCTTCCAATGGAGCTTGGCTATGCTCAGACGAGGCAACAGAGATGACCGTGCATGACCTGAGATTCTAGAAAATGGAAAAGGGGATCAGGTAAGTTAAAGAAGTAAATACCGTATATATTTGAATATAAGCCGAGTTTTTATCAAATTTCAAAAAGCAAATTGGGGGGGTTGGCTTATACACGAGAAATTCAAATTTGATCCCAGAGAACAAAATTTCCAGGGGTGGAAATACTACCTATTACCACTACCCATGGAAAATAGGGGGTTGGCTTATATGCGGGTTTCTTTAAAAATCTAAATTTGCAGGTCAAAATCGGGATCGGCTTATACACAAGATCGGCTTATACTCGAGTATATACGGTACTTACAATAGTTGGAAATAATACATAATTTGACAACAACAAATCCAACCACAGCTGATTGAAGGTGTAGCACTATGTTCCATAATAAGTTCAAAAGCAACTTACTAAGAGGTGCTTTGCAATTGCTCTTTCATAATGTCTGAGACATATTTGACAGTGTAAGAACGCAAACAAAAGCAGCCATTTTAAGATCATATCACTGACCTCCAGGCATCTGTGTGTCCATGATTTGCCATTCCAGCGCCAATGCAGTCAGCAGTTTTACAGCCAACAGCTTTCAATAACTGAAACTCATCACCCATGATTCCAAATGACATATGATGACATTTGCCCCCTTTCCCTTCCACCGTTTCATTGACTCCTATGTGAATGTGCATGCACAGCTACACAGGCATGTCAGCATGCATGCCAAAATTTGGTGTTGGTGTCAACATGTGTAAGTGTACAGAACCTCTTTCTTCTCCTGGGAAATTAGAGGCTTTCTCAGCTA
Organism: Lucifuga dentata; assembly: GCA_014773175.1. Classification (NCBI taxonomy): domain Eukaryota; kingdom Metazoa; phylum Chordata; class Actinopteri; order Ophidiiformes; family Bythitidae; genus Lucifuga; species Lucifuga dentata. Next base: position 261,526 of record VXCM01000017.1, on the reverse strand, counting down.
ACTACACCCCTATCATAGCAACACTGTCTCTGATCTGGATCCCTCAGGACACAACAAATCAGTGCCTGTCATGGCATGACCACATCTCATGGTCAAGACAACAAGACACAGGTGTGTGTGTGTGTGTGTGTGTGAGAGAGAGAGAGAGAGAGAGAGAGAGAGAGAGAGAGCACTAAAGGTATTTAAATACCTTTGGGGAATGGGGGGTTGGAATGCAAGGATCACTCTAGAGAAAGCTACAAAGCCTATTTGTAGAAAGAAGAGAAGAGAAGAGAAGAGAAGAGAAGAGAAGAGAAGAGANAAGCTACAAAGCCTATTTGTAGAAAGAAGAGAAGAGAAGAGAAGAGAAGAGAAGAGAAGAGAAGAGAAGAGAAGAGAGCGGTCCATGTGTGAACTGGAGTGTTGTGGACTTCTCTAACATTCCCACCAAATTTCCATTACACTCTTAACATCTGTCAGATGTGTGATGGCAGTTACACACCGAATTTGTATGGCTGGTGAATATACTTGCACCTGTGTGTGCATATGTATGTGCATGAGGGAGTGAAGACAAGGGGACAATAAATAGTGCATATCTGAGCACATGCGTTTGTGTACATGCATGTGCGCATGTATGATCTCTCACCCCTTGCCCAGCTGTCTGCAGACCACTGCAGCGTCTTCATCCCCCCAGTCATCACTGCACACAGACCCCCATATGCCCCCCAGGTAGACTTCCACCCTGCCATCTAGCTTGGATCGGCCTCCCTGCAGACGTACTGAGCCTGGGAAGCAGAGAGGATTGGAAAACAGTAGATGTATAATAATGTACCACATAAAAGACAGAGAAAGAGAGGGGGCATACATAGATAGAGAGGGGAAAAAGAAGGTTAAGAGATAAAAATGTCATCCCGTAATAAAATCTAAACTGGTGTGGGAGAACATGTAAAAAAGACAGATAGGGAGATAAAGGTAGAGGGATGAAAGAAAAAGATTAGATGAAAGAGGTAGGCTGGCTGCAAAGATGGAAGGAAAAAGAGTAATCCAGGTGGAAAATGAAAAGACAGATGCAACATGATATTTTGTGAAGACAATGGGAGAGCGTGTGTGAGCAGGCTTCAATTGTCTGGTAAAAGTAGATATGAATCTTTCAGCATTCAAAGGGCAGAATCTAAAACGTCTGTTCAGTCTGTAATATTCGCTGTGATGACATTTTATGCATTGCTGTAGCAGACCTGTAAAAAGAAAAAGCTGGTGAGAATAAAAGAGTAAATGCAGAATCCAGCAAAATAACAGTTTGGGTGAGATTCTTCAAAAAAAAAAAAAAAAAAAAAAAAAAAAACCCAGACAAAAAAAAAGAGTAACTACACAGCATCATACTAAATAAGCGCAGTGATAATTGAAACTCATTCTTAAACCTTCCCTTGTGTTAATCAGTGCACAGGTGTCCTGTTATTGACACGTTATTCTAAGGTGCATCTCAGGTAAAAGCTGATGAGGGCCAGTCTGTTAATGAGCTGCTATACTGCTTCTAGTGTTAAAGTGAAATAGAGCTCCACATTTTAAGAGATCAGATTGACACTAATATAACGTATCCACAGACCACCACATTGGGAGGTGTATGTTTTGTGTCACGTGTATGTGAGAGAGACACAGAGCACAGCAGATGAGGCTTGAGGAAGAGGTGCATCGATGAGAATGTGTGGGAGATCAGATCCAAACTCACCACTTAAATACACTGACGGGATCAACTGAGTGGGCTTAAATATCAAATTTATTCATCACTAACGCATGTGAGGCAAATTCAGTGCAAAATGTCTCAGATTTCATACCGCTGAAATTTACCACCAGACTGAAACAACTCTCAACTATTTGCAAGATGATTTACATGACATGAAAGAAGAACTGGCTTCTGTTTGTGTATGTAAACGTATTGCTCCAGGGATCCATATTTCTAGTGCAGCCTTATTGCTTTGAGCTTTTTATTTGATATCTGTGGGTAGAATAATGAATCCTCTGCCCACGCAGACACTTTGTAAGAAAGCAATAAAGATGATATGAGGGCCCATTAGGGCAACAGAGAATGTCAGTGTTAACACACACAGACGCGCACACAGGTAGGTGTCTGTCTCAGCCATGGAGAGAATATCTACTATGTGGCTGTCTTAAGATACAAGTTCGCACACAAATGCAACAAGGGACACAGAATTTGGCTACATCTTGGGGCTCTAACTGAGTATTTATCTTAGATAGCTTGAGTAATGTGTGTTTTTAACACCTGAAGCAAATGATGTAACTAGCCATGTTGTGCTCACACACACCGAGGCTAAAAATACCACAGGCTGCCTGTGTTGTGCCAGCTGGAAATCACACACTCCATTCCTTTCATCACTCTCTCTCTGGCTTTTCATCAAAAGAAGTGTGTGGCTCTTCATTTTTCATTTTACCAGCATGGTTGAAGCTAATGGTCTTGGGCGGTATAGATGATGTGATATCACCCATGTCAAAATATCTCTGTGTGAAGAGAGATTTTGTTGAGCTTGCTCATTTACCCTCTTCCACTGTGAATTCCTTCATCTGTCTCTAACAGACACACCACATACAAATACCTGTGCACTCAATACAGCACAAATGTGCTTGGACTTGCCGTCTGCATACACCACTCCCACCTGGGAAACTGAAAGCCTATCCTGCCTAAGAGGTGGAAAATACTGAGTCAAGTGCTGTACTTATAGTTTGTGTTGTACACTTTGGGTACTTCTGTTTTGTGCTACCTTTGGCTTCTTCTCCACCAAATTTCAGAGATGAAAATTGTACCTTTTACACACTGATGAGCTGACTGATAAAATATTGTTGGGAAAAAAAAAAACTTGTATGTTAACCTTGTTTTAAGTGGAATGTAATTTTTATATTATCTCAACGGTTTTATATAGAGGTCAGGAAATTTACTCTATTGTGTATTCTATTGTACTCTGTTGTTCTTTTTTTTTGTTTTTTGTTTTTTTTATTTTGTTTTTTGTTAACCCAAAATATTTTACATGATTCTTATAACCTAATTTGGGGATTTTCATTATTTCATTCCAAAATTGAAAATACAAGTATGGGATAAAAACCCCATAATTCCAGTTCTGCTGATTGTTGTTACTGATGCTGCATTAATAATTTAACACTGATAGGGAAAATTTCTTGCTAATTACTTTTAGTTTGGTTAAATGAATAGATTTTACTGCTGATATTATTACTTTTACTTGCATAAATTTTGTATAAAATTACTAGATTTTTCTCCATTGTGGTATTAGCACTTTAACATTTAAGGACGTTCTTCCACCTCTGAGGTCTGACCACTTCTGCCTGAACTTTCTGGATTTTAACATCTCCAATAAAAATCACTGCATATAAATGCTACCGGGACGCATTAACTGAAGCTTATGTTGGCACTTTGAGTGACTTTTTAGGCTGCAACAGGCTGCATCCTGCGTTATTTCGACATATTTAGAATAGCATCCCTATAATGCACCTTGTTTACAGTCGCAGTAACCCCAGTCCACTCTGCCTCTGTGGTTCCTGAAGAAGCACCAGGGTCGAATCCTGCCATCCGGGTTCCGACAGTGATTGTGCTCTCCTATTCCTTTCCCTGGGTAACGCTCCACAAACCCGGCCACATCGGTCCAGTTCATGCACCGAGCCCCGGACTCGGTGACATCTATGGCTCCCCGGTAGAATCCGCCTTTCCCACGGCTGTGCACGCAGTCCGTGAACGGCAGGATGAAAGAAGGGACGGAATAACAGCAGCCGCTATTCGCAGCTAAAAGCGCAACGGTCAGAGTAAAAAATGTTAAATTCATGTTAGGCGTCTGCCTGTTCTCAGCTGTGGGCTGTGGAAGTGTGTCATCAGCTGAGGAGAGGTTTGCAGACCGCCTCACTGCGCTGCCGTGGGACGGGAGCAGCTGAAAGGGAAAACGACGCTGATCAATGAAACTCCTGTTTTACGTGGACTAATGGGCAGGCAATGCCAACGAAACTCCACGATAGATTTCTGATAGGGGCAATTTCTTTCTTGAGATGTATGTCTCCACATGAGACATACATGAGGTTGAAGTATAGGCTATTTTTGTAGATTCAGATTTTATTAACCTAATATAGAGGTATATAGAGGTATAGAGGTATTAGGTAATATAGAGGTATTTTTGATGAAATGTGTGCGCTTTATATGGGAGGTATAAATAACTATGCCTAATCCTTCTGTGAATTTACTTTTTCCTGAAATCATTGATTTAGATTTTTTTTGCGCTATCCTTATTGTTTGCATATGCCATTCAACGGGGATTTGCTCTTATATTGAACAAATGATTACTATATATTCTTTAGGCTATAGAAGAACATTGACAGGATGTTTTTCGGAGCCAGATATTATGGAATCAAATAAACAGTGGATCAAGTCATCCAATCATGAATTATTAAATATTAATATATGATGGGACTGCAATGCAACTGATATTGAAGTAGTGAATTCAGTAGACCTTACTACATTATTTATCAGTTATCAGTCACGTGGTGTGTGTGTGTGTGTGTGTGTGTGTGTGTGTGAGAGAGAGAGAGTGAGTGAGTGAGTGAGTGACAGAGAGAGAGAGAATGGGGTGAGAGAAAATAGCGCCTCTAAGTGTCTAAAGGTGAAGAAATGCGTATTGCTGTTTTTGTTTGATTTTTTTTTTTTTACAGAATTTTATTCAACTTCTAGCTTTTACATTTAAATATTAACATAACACAAAATCAGGATGGCAGTAGTGCTGTCGAACAGATGGTATGAACAAAAATCGATCAATTTAAAAGTATACAAATAAAACATCAAGAGACATTAAGAGATAAGCTAATAAAATTACAACAGTAAATGAATACAACGACCCACAAAGTCCACACATTTGATAGTAAAATAATTTACAGGTATTTCAAAATGTGCCTATTTTCTTGGCTGGTAATTTGTCAGGCAATCACTTATTTTTCTCCCAAATTGCATTATCAATAAGTGATCGCCAGTAAAACTTATCTATTTAGACAGTTTTTGACATTGGAAAATGTTACTTTACTAAACATTAAAAATTACTTACAAATTACTTTTATTTGTTCTTTGTGAAATTAATGCAATATAATACTGGTTCAGGAGAAAAAAACATAATCAGAAATAAAAACTGTATACATATATATATATATATATTCTCAACTCCTAGAACTAAAGTTGGGCTCAACAAGGCGTAGCAGCTTTTCTTCCACTTTACGGTTGCTGCGCATGCCAAGACGTAAAACAACAGCGCCCGATGACGTCATCACACCGCGTCCATTCAATCTCATCCACGGTTTACCAAACAGCGAATAGCCGTCTCTGTTATCGTTATAATCACTTTTCTTTATATTATTTCCATGCAAAACGACGAATGAGACTCAGAGCTTAACTGGAAAGCAATAGGAGCGAAGAAATGAACAGTCGACTGCAAGAGATCCGAGAGCGGCAGAAAAAAAGACGGCAGCTTTTAGCTCAACAGGTAGCTAAGCAGATATTCTCGTTTATAATAAGTAGCTATGCTGTTAGCTAAATGTTACGGTTGTACGACTATTGGAATACTTGCTGTCGTTTTTGAGGTGAACAGAATTAGCTGTGTAATGTTAACAACTGTGCCCTTTATCGGACTCAACCTGACTGACAAGCCTTTGTCATTTCCCGCAAAAACATTTATGACAGACCCCCGGCTTTATCTTTGTCAGCGTTACCATCCTATACGCCATTTTAAAATATATATAGCTAATGTTTTTGTGTACAAGCCTTTATCATTAATGTGGTGTTTTTTTTTTTTTATCAGTAATCGATTTTTATAGCTAATGTGTTTATTTGTGAGCTACTATTCCAAAGCCAAATACACAGCAAACAACATTGCAGTCTCTTAAAGAATGATATAAAAAAAATCTCACTCGTTCATGCATTAAATAACACAAACTGTGCATTGTAACAAAGAAGAAAATACCAGAATATGAAAACATAACAGCAGTGGTCTACTTATTCCCTTTTTTTTTCAGTTGGGAGCTGAAAGCGCAGACAGTATAGGTGCTGTCCTGAACAGTAAAGACGAGCTAAAAGAGATCGAGGAGACGAGAGAAACATGCAGGTATTATATGTTCGAAAATATTTGTTCATCTTTCTTGCAAGTTTTGCCTCATCATCGTGATTGCCAAAGAAGACTATGTGCTTTAGTGAGATAAGGAATCTAGCAATTTATTTTGGATATTTGTGTTTGCAGGGCTTCATTTGATAGCTCAGGCCCATCTTCCAAAAAGAAGGCTCAGACAGAAGGAGAGGACACAGAGGAAGACATAGAAGAGCAAAAGGTGAGCATAATCACGTATTGTTTGGTATTTATTTTATTATAATATTAATAACAATTAACAATAAGATTTGCAAAATAATCGACAGCATAAAAACAACTTTTAAATAATAATTAAAACATAAAACAAAAAAGCATATGAAAACAATGAGCAGATAAGACAGACAAAGGGAGCAGACAGTAAAATCTGGGAAAAGCTGTTTAGTGTGTTTTATGAAGCTTATCTTTTATATAACTAGCATTAGTATGTAATGCACTATAATTACTTTTGTGATTTTTTTGTCCCAGTCCTCCTCTAGGGTTTCATAAGATTTCTTTGGGTTTACCCATTAAAATATAATTACATAAACTGGTACAAAACTGTATTGGCTGTATTATGAAAATTATAAAAATTACAATATCTTTTTAGATGAGATTAATTTAATTCCTTCATTGAGGTGCCCCATAGTCAATTTTTAGCTTTAATCTACCCCCTCTGTTTTTTTTTAAGCTATAGAATGCCCTTTACTCAATAGATAAAGATTCTTCTTCTTTTTTTTTTTTTTTTTTTTTTGGTTTTAGCATTTTGCCTTTATTTGATAGCCAACACTAGAGACTGACAGGATGTGCAGGGGGGGCGGGGGGTCTATATTGAACAAAGGTCTATTACCAGAATCAAACCAGGGACATTGCAGGCTGTGTGGTACATGTATTAGATCACTGGGACACTCAGACATTTCTGTTCATTGACAAAACTGTAAACTAAAAGTAAATTTGTCTGTGCGCGTGCGTGCATGCATGCGTGTGTGTGTGTGTGCATGCATGCTTGTCTGTGCATGTTAGGATGAGGTTGAGGTGCAACAGCCAGATGAAAGCAACCCATATGAGGAGGTCTACAAGGACTCAAGTACTTTTCTTAAGGTATGAAAACTTTCTGTCTACAGTCGACTGAACTGTTTGACTGACACACCATCACTGACCAGTTAAATTTCTCCCAAGCAAATTTTAAACACAGTTTTGAAATAATTTTATAATTAGATTGCTTAGTTGAGGCAAATAAATTGACCTACTGCGTGAGTATATTTGACAACACATCAACACTAAAATGAGGACAACAATTATACCCGTGGTTTGTGTTGGACAGGTTGTTCTTGGCCGTGGCAATATAGGCAGTCCAATAGCAGGAACAGCGCAGGTGTCATTAGTGGTAATTAGTGGTAATAATAACAAAAATACAGAAGTTCCTTAGCAAACTCCTTGATCCAAAGCTTAAAGGGAAAAGAAAAGCAAAACACTTGAGCCAATTTGTGTCAAAACCAAAGTAACACAGAGGTGTCATCCATCTGACAGTGATAATTAATGACAGAAGTGAGTTACGTATGTTTCAGTCAAAGAAAAGAGATTAGAATCAATTTAATTTTGACGAGAAGCCAGACTTTCTTCTGCAATCCAGAATTTATTCATGTACTGCAAGTAGAAATGGACGACTAAATGAATCACAAGTCATAAATCAGTTAACATATGTAAGTACTATGTGTGTAAAAGTGTGTAAAAGTAATCTACGGAAGTAGGCCCGCTACAGTAGGTCATGCAGCCAGCCATAAGACTGAGCACTTTTCTATATTGCCATGTTCTTAGTTTGCTGTGCACTTGTTCATGCATGATGTTGTTGAAGTTAAATTTCTGGGTAAAAATGTTTTTTTTTTTTCTATTGTATTTTCTCAGGGTACTCAGAGTCTGAACCCCCACAATGACTACTGCCAGCACTTTGTTGATACAGGACACAGACCACAAAACTTTATCAGAGATGTTGGTGAGTGTGTGTGTGTGTGTGTGTGTGTGTGTGTGTGTGTGCGCGCGTGCGCGTGCGTATATGTACATGTGTCTTTGCGTCTGACCTGTATTCTGTGGTTCAGGCCTGGCTGACCGGTTTGAAGAATATCCTAAACTTCGAGAGCTCATCAGACTGAAGGATGAACTCATCTCCAGCACCAATACTCCTCCTATGTACGTTAACCAACATTGACTGGCTGAGATGCTCTCCATATTAACAAGGAACACAAGTATTTATCTCATTGTCTGCATGTGTAGGTACCTCCAAGCTGATCCAGAGAACTTTGACCTGCGGGATTTGAAGTGCAAGTTTGATGTTATCCTGCTTGAGCCTCCACTAGAGGAATACTACAGAGAATCAGGAATCAGCCATACTGAGCGTTTCTGGACATGGGACGATGTATGTAATGCATATCTGGCTTGTTCGCAGTCAAATAGTAGCTGCTAGGATGTGAATACATAAGGGAATGGATCAGGTAGACTGTTATTTAGACATGCACCTCTCTCTCTCTCTCTCTCTCTCTCTCTCTCTCTCTCTCTCTCCTGTAGATTATGAAACTGGAGATTGAGGAAATATCAGCTCTACGTTCCTTTGTCTTTCTCTGGTGTGGCTCTGGAGAAGGCCTGGACTTGGGCAGAATGGTAACAATCCTTCTCTCAGTTGAAATCATACATTAAATTACAGGCAAACTGCATCTGAGATGTGTCCCAATTATTTATGTCTGAAAGATGTCCCTGTCCTATCAGACCAGTTGCTTATGCCGATTTTCTGCAATTGGTGTGGGTTAAGTCCTCTCTGCTTGTTAGTTGTACTGACTGAATGAAGTAAAGTCACTTTGGATTTTATTCTGGAGAAGTTTGTTGAGAATGCATCTTCTTTTCAGCACCCTCGTTTTATGTTCACACAGTACAACCTCTCTTTTTGTACAGCAAAGGATTGGTCACTACAATGAAATATTCAAACTTTCATCAAGGCAGACTGTTATCAAAATTTGGATTTTGGATATTTGAATCTTATAAAAATACATTACAGTCTACCATGAGACTTAGAAACATGAATTATTACACTAATTTCAGTGTTTGAGGAAGTGGGGCTTTAGACGGTGTGAGGATATTTGTTGGATCAAGACCAACAAGAACAACCCAGGAAAGACCAAGGCTTTGGACCCAAAAGCAGTATTTCAGAGGACCAAGGTACAGTACACACACACACACACACACACTTAAAAGAACTCTTCTTTATTCTATGGAAACAGCATTGCATCTGTTTAATACTTGAGATTATAGAGACAAATAGAAAAAAAATTGTTGAAACTATCCAATTCCAGGAGCACTGCCTAATGGGAATTAAAGGAACAGTCCGTAGAAGTACCGATGGAGATTTCATCCATGCTAATGTCGACATTGACTTGATCATCACCGAGGAGCCTGAGATGGGGAATGTGGAGAAGCCTGTAGAGATCTTCCACATTATTGAGCATTTCTGTTTGGGCCGCAGGAGGCTGCATCTGTTTGGACGAGATTCGACCATCAGACCAGGTGAGATCAACCATATTAGGAGCATCCACTATGTTCTAAAATATAGATTGACCAGGTCAGTTTATGAAGATTTGGATTATGATCCTTCAAATTTATGTGGTGATGACATATTTTTGTATTTCTAAAATTGTATTTGGTAAGTTTACCTTTAGTTTGCTTCTTTTTTCTTTCTTTTTTTTTTTTAACCTTTCCAGGCTGGCTGACAGTGGGCCCCACACTGACAAACAGTAACTTTAATCCAGAGGCCTACGCTTCTCATTTTGCCATTCCCAACGCCCATTTGTCTGGCTGCACTGAGGAAATAGAGAGACTGCGGCCCAAATCTCCCCCTGCCAAGCTGAAGTCGGATCGTGGCGGTGGCGCGCCCAGAGGGGGCCGCGGTGGGCCAAATGCAGGTAGAGGTGGAGACAGAGGCCGTGAGAGAAACAGACCAAATTTCCGTGGGGACAGAGGAGGGTTCAGGGGCCGGGGAGGGCTACATAGAGGCTTCCCACCTCGTTAAAGTAAAATAAGCTCATGTCAGCTACAGACTAATGCTAAGAATGCTCATGTACATTTTCTGGAAAATCATGCATATATGAGGTTTTGTTTTTTCAATAACTCCTCCACAGTGATAGCAGTGGAATTATTGAAAATGCTCATTTCAGTTTGGTTTGTTTTTTTGTATATATGATTTTTTTTTTTTTTCAGGAATCTAATCTAGATTTATAGGATTTTGTCTGAATAAACATTTTCACTGTTTTCTAGATAAAGTTCTCATTATTTGAGCATGTTGTTAACATATATACACTCGCTTTCAAAAGTTTGGAATCACCCAGAAATGTTGTTTTAAATTGATACCTTCAAATGTAGCATTAAATTGATGTAAATACATAGTCAAGACAATAATAATGCTGGAAATGACTGATTAACAGTTACAAAGCCCCATTTTCAGCAGCCGTTACTCTGTTATTTCTAAACTCTTTTAGGTCATCATGTTTAAATGCTAGTTATTAGAGACACCTTTCTAATTGTGTTAGCAATACCTGAAAGCTATTATTTTGTTCAAATAAGCAGGTAAATTGTCTTTACTTGCATTGCAAGGTACTGGCATTTTGTAAAGTTAAATTTTAGGTTCAAAAACGGCCAAAACAAAACAGATTTTTCAAGAAACAGTCTATTGGTTTGCAAAATTAGGTTTATTCCATGTGTCACATTGCCAAGAAACTGAATATTTCTTACAAAGGTTTCCACTGCTGTCTTGAGAGCAAAAGCAAACTGAATCTCTGGAGTCTGTAGTTTGAGAAACGGACACCTTACAGATCCTCAGTTTGCTACCTCCTTAAATAGTACACATCAAACACCAGTGTCTTCTGCAACAGTGAAAAGATCACTCCAGGATGTTAAAGGCAGACTATCAAAGAAAAAGCCATATTTGAAACGAAAATAAAAATAAAAGTCATCTACTATCCATCGTCTGTGTTCTTTTACCCATTTTTTGCTTAGATGTGGAGAAACTTCAAAATCTTCTGAAAGCATTCGTGATATTGCTGAGTTTTCATTTAGCACCATTGAATGAAGATGTATTATAAAGCACTCTTAAAATAGCAGGAATGCGATACTGACTCACTATATTGTTATTTTCCTCTTTTTACATACGTCAGCCCCCATCTCATTTTACACTGTGCCTCAAGTAGACTGACCATCAGGGCTTGTAAACCTTAGATTTTGTTTTTGGTGTGGAGGTAATCTGCATCTCTACAAGCTCTACCAGTTTCTTCTCAGCATTTTGGAAGACAAATCCAGAATTTCTTGTCTGTCACAAAAAGCCCATACACTGCTAAATCTTCTCTTCCCACTTCTGACAAAGCCAAAGTGTCTCCTGACTGATCAGTTGCAACATCCATTGAACCACAGATAATTTCTCTGATTTTAACAATATATTCCACAAAAAATTGGTGCTAAAAATCCTAATATGGACTGGCAAGGCGCGAGCAGGCACAATGAGGAGAAGCTGGCAGGTGACTTCAGAGCTTTAAATACTTGCTGGAGGATGCACACACTCTAGCAGTAAGCATGAGAGCTTATCCAGCAGTTTTGCATAATGTAAGTTTGTTTCTTCCATGTAGTTGATAATGATGGGTAATTTGTTTCAGTTATAAGTACATTTTATTTTTGGTATTTTGTTTTCTATATAGTATATATAGAAAAAAGGCCAGTCACTCAGCTGTTCAGCAGTCCCTTTAAATTCTTTGAAACTTTGAAATCCATTTGTGCTTGTGGTGTCTAACATGCACTCCCACTGTGTTATAAACTACTGGAGCCAGAAACCTTTGCCATATAACCCACATCGTCCTGAAGGTATTTAATAATTGGACTTGGATCTCTACTGAGTACGAAAATACCACCTTCAGCTTGTAATGACATTGTTGTATACTATGATGACTGAAATACCTAGCAGGAGAATTCTCATTTGCAACACCAAAATGTATCCCTGAGTTAACTAACTTTTAAGGAGGCACTAAATGAGCCACAGATCTGTTTCCAAAGAGGGAATAGTCGTTTAAAAAGATACGGGCTATCCTTATCAACATAAAAGTAAAGCAAGTCTATATATTACAAAATATTACTTGACATCAGTGCCACCACTACTCAGATTTTTCAATGTAAAATATTTTTCTTCTGTTTTAATCTATTCCTATATTTCACTTCATGGTATTTTCTGCTCTATATTTTGCCACAGTGGGTTAATTTGAGAACTTATGGTTAGTACAGTGTTCATCTTGGATTAAGATGGAACAAGCTAAATTTATCTAATGCATGGATTTGCTTTGTTTTCATATATTGATAGGCACTTAAAAGCAGTTTACTAAAATTGTTGACTGTTGCTTTCTAAGGTTTGGAAAAATGCCATGATTTTCATTGTCACTTTATATGATGTCTTTTTTTTAAACAAAATCTTACATCAGAGACAAATTCTTAATTAAAATAACATAAAATATTCTGTACAGCATAAGAGACAATAGCTTCTAATCACATACAGTGTTTTTTTTTATAGCCTAATTATGTCATAAGTTGACAACACCTGTCCATTCTCAAATATAGTTTGTTTGCTATCTACTTAAATGAATCAAAGGATTGCATTTAGTTAGCCATACTTGGAATGTCCATATTTGCAGAATATTTCTGCAAATATGGTTGAGAAAAGTGGTACTCTGGCTGCTTCCAAACTGCAATTACCTCTGCCAACTAAGGCCTCGAAAATTGTTTGTTATGCTGGCATTTACAATAAGAGGCAATCCCAGCTGGTAGGAATGCAAAAATCTGTAGCACAAAATAGCATTGCACTGTCTGATGTGCATAAACAAACACCAGCTGTGTGGGTTTGTTTAGGACATTACGATGAGCAGGTGCAAAAAAATGGACTAGAGCTGAATGAAATTGACATTAACACTATTGACTTGCTCTGGCACAAAATTAAAGGCCTTTGTGTGGATACCTATAATGAAACTGCTGTTGTTTATTTATTTCACTCTGCAATTTACTCACAATGCTAGACATCAGTTGCACTGTTTTAATGGATTAAAGACAGGATCAGAAAAGGATCATGCATCCTTGATCGACCCCCCACCCATCAGGTAATGAAATTCACCACAGATAAATATACCTTCTGGTAATTACCAGTAATAAAGTTTATATAACTTCCAGATAGAATGATTCAACATTATTTATAATAAATGTAAAATCCAGTAATTACTGTTTCCAGTGTGGTTTCACAATGTACACGCAGTAGGAATGATGCACCAGAAGAGGGCTGCATCACCCTGTGCATCTTTAAAAGTTGTTTATACAGTATGTTCTGCTTTCAGAACCTATATGCAATATTTGCACTCATGTGCCCTGTTAGTCCGGGCCACACACAGTCAATCATTCCTGGTCCTGGCCATGATTTAACTTTGATTAAAAAAAATAGCCAGAGAGAACAATTTTAGATGGAAACTTGCAAAGCAGCTGCTATGAAATAAGAAATAGAGATTTAAAAAAAAACAAAAAACTTAGATATAACCTTTATGTTAAATTATTTAATATCCATCTATTCATCTTAGTCTACACACTCTCAACTCTGCCTACAGGGGCAAACAGGAAAAGTCACTTGAAAGTAATAAAACAGTCAAACTTAACCAAGTAAGTTCAAGTTCAAGTTCAAGTTCAAGATCATGTTCCTAGTACAACATATTAATAAATTGAATGTCTTTTACAAATCATAGAATTTACAGCTTCAATTTCTATATAAAATAATATTAATTATGACACATACCCCTGCCCCTTCATTCAAGTTAAATGAGTGCTCCTGTAGCTGCAGAAGCCAGAGAGGGCAGAACAGTTATGGGGTGCACAGCACACGTGTACACATAATTTTAAAATTAATATTGTAAATAAAACACAATGCTTCCAACTGTGGACCAAAGAAACTGCAAGTATTGCCCTCACTGCCATCTAATCCTACAACCATCTTGGCCGAAAGATTAAGGGGGCTGTAACATTGGCGCCTGGCATACCTTCCCAAGCCATTTGAATATTTTTCTCAATTGTGTATGTTTTAAAACTTGTAATCATATTACAGTAGCCCAGCAATGTATTTTTAACCTCTTAAATACTTCTTTCTTGCTTCCTTCTTTATTTGATGTCTGTTGTTGACAGTGTTTTTATGTGATCTATGTCTTTTAATGCCTGCTTAAGTTGAAGTCTTTACTGTACATAAAATGTCAAAGTAGTTGGCGTACTGTAAGTGTACTGTGTACTTATATTTTTAGATTTATGTTGATTTACACCTGCTTTAGTGTAAAAAAAAAATCACATATTTTAGTATACACTAGTTCATTGTATTGAAATGGAACACATGCTATTGTGCATTTTTAAAAGTATGCTTTTGTAAACACCAGGCAAACCAAGACACCTCTCAGTCTGTCCCCAGTTCAACACTTTATGTTGTATGTTATATATGGTCTAGTTTTTTTTTTTTTTTTTNTTTTTTTTTTTTTTTTTTTGGTCATTAATATGGGACAGGCAGTCATACATCAGCTTTGTGTTGTTGTAGCATTGTCATAACTATTGTTCCATGAAAATCATTATTTCAAATTACAGAATTGGTTCCAGACTGAAAATTGAAGTCAATACAAGGTTATAAACAGGAGTAACTTGCTGCTTATAATGATATGTGTAATCATGGGTCACTAGTTGCCCCTGAGTACAGCTTGTGAATCAACCTCCTCTTTCTGAAACAAAAGAGCAGATCCACCTTGTGTGTCAAGCACACTTCCATTACACATATGAATGACTGGTCTGAAAAAACAGTAGTTATAGGGACAATCTGCTTTTTATTGAGCCCTTCATTAAAAAATCCCTCATGTTTAATTAGAACACATCTGCCACACTTGAGATACATCTGTCTCTGTCCTGAGACTGGCTGAGGCTCAGGGTGTTCAGACTGTGCTCTAATGCACAATGAACCACTGAAAGGGATTATTAGAGCTGCTGTGGGAACATACTGTGCACTGTTAAATGTTTTTCACATAAACCATTAAGCACCAGTTTGAACCCATTAAAAGTTTGAATGGAAAAAAAAAAAAACACTTATAGAATGCACATCTCTGTTGCACAGCTGTTATGCTGGTATTTGTTATGTAAAATATTTAGAAATTATTATTTTGCATTTAGATAGACGTTAAAATAGTCTGGAAATAAATATTTAAAATAATCTGGACAAAAATAAAAATAAAAAAATAAGTGGATGCTTAAATCCTTTCTGTAAGTTTAGGGCTTTGGAAGCACTGCAAAAAAAAAAAAAAAAAAAAAAAANTTTTTTTTTTTTTTTTTTTTTTTTTTGTAATAATTTGGCAACAAAAATGTCAAGGAAAATGTCAAGGAATATCAAAAATATCACGAGTACTTTGAATACAAACTATAACTGTTGATAGGATGGAATTATGTGATGGTTGAGTAAAAGTTTGAAGTCCTATAGCTGCTACTAAAGTAGCAGCTATAGGAAACTATAGCAAACTTAGTGTGCATGCTTCTTTTCCCAAAAAGTATGTTCAGTTACATTTCTCATATCTGGAAAAAAAAAAAAAAANAAAAAAAAAAAAAAAAAAAAAAAAAAACATCCAAGAGAGTTTTAATTGAGTAATGCAGAAATGCACAAAACTTTCCCAGGGCAGACATGTCTTAGTAAACTGTCACTAATAACACTAATAATTGGTACATTCCATGAAAGTGTTGCAGTGTACCTAAATAGAATGAAATCATCATTAATGTGAATAGTTACACGTGCTTTTTTTTGCTATTAAAACCCAAAATGTCCACCATAAGAAAACTCTAATTTTGAAGTTCTTCTTTGTACAAGAACCATGACGGGCATTGTTTGATCTTATCCAGATGTATTAATAGATGTGGTTAAATGAAAATATATGTAGACTCTGTTATCTCCAAGTCTGCCTGATAGTTTGATTCCAGTTGAACCTACCAAATACTCATGTTCCTTATTTAATAATAATAATAATAATAATAATAATAATAATAATAATAATAATAATAATAATAATTTAAAAAATAAAATTACAAAAATCCATATGGATCTTAAAAGAGGAGCATATAGTGCTTTAACTGACATTAAAAACCCTTATACTTAGGCAGGAATTGTTTAACTACAGGGCTTTGTTTTCCCACTGGGTTCCTCAGTCCTTGTAATGTTTGGAACAAGATAATATATTTCTCTTACCATCACATGTATCTCAGGGTGATACACAGGTGCTGCTGTGCCCTTATGCAACATACAACCAAGTATGGCTGTGTCATTAGGACATCTGAAAATGTGTTCTGTTACTGTGTCTACAGTCATTTGTAATGAATTGTCAGGGGACTGCTTCTTGTTAATATAATTATTGCTGCATGCATTTGTTACAGCCCACTTTCCACCTCTCCCATCCCTCTCATCACTATGTAAAACCAAGCCAATGTGAAGGATGACAGACCTGCAGCCTGGTACATACATCATGATCATCTCTCTTTAATGGTGAGTGTCATTGCTTACACAATTTTCTGCTTTGACTTATGATCTTAAATCTTTAAATAACCTAATTTGATTTAGATTCTGAGCTGCTGTTGGTAGAATTTGGCCAGAAGATACAGTAAGTATTCTAAATACTTTATAATTCATTAAACATGGCTATTTTAATGTTGTAATGTTGTAATTATGTACATTGTAAATACAAATAACTTAACCTCCTGATCTTTTACATAATATGAAAATCCATATGTCAGTTTCAAATTATATTATTCTTGTTATGAGCAATAGTGCTGTTTTGCTCAGTAAAATATAATACGGTATCTATTTGATATCTCAAAAGCTGTCTTTAGCACCACATGTTTCATGATTTTTATCAGATATGGATGAACTTTAGTCATGTTTTATGTACACAAATGCAGTTTTATCACCTTGACGAGAAGAAGAAAAGCTTCACATTAATTTTTCATTAATTCAGAGGGATTTGCTGATAAATGTTACAAGTGTGCAAGTGTAAGAGTCTATTCGCAATATAATCTGATGACTAAAAATTCTTATTTTGGTAAAAGCATAGCATGCAATATTAATAGGGTAATATGCATGACCTTTCTAACATTAACAGAAAGATTAGAAGAATCAGAGGGAATGATCACTGTCAGGGCTCATAGGGATTAGATAAGGAAAGAATCTGTATGTACTGAATTTGTTTCACACCGCATCAGAGACTTAAAAACTTTTTTTTTTTTTTTTTTTTTTTTTTTTTTTTGTAATGAGCATTATGCAGACCTCTGTTGTTTCATACCTAACAACAAAATATGAGGCTACTTATGATTAAGATAATCATGAATTAGTCCTTGAGAAAACAAACATATAAATAAATGTTAACAGTATACAAATGACAGATTTGTGTATGGACATCTGCAGGGAGGTGGTACGACAGTCAGAAAAATGAGCCAGGCTTGATTGATTGATTGATTGATTGATTGATTAGTTGATAAATAAACGAATAAATAATAAATAAATGTTTTTTAAAGTTAACAGTATACAAATGACAGACTAGTGTCTGGACATCTACAAGGAGTGGTTTGACAGAAAAAGTAGCCAGGCATAAAAGAGAATCACTGAACTATAGCATTCACAAGGGAAGTCATGACGGAAGCCTGGGACCTGCTCCCATCATGATTACAGTGTTTGTAATTTCTTATACAAATGAGTCTTATAAATACCTGTCATTCACATCTGCTTGTACAGTTTTGAGTTTGATTCTGTTTGATTGATTAAATGTCCATAGTCAGCAGGGCAGGTGCACTGCATCTGATGTCTCTTATTTGAGGGATTTGCATTTGCGTGGGGGTCAGTTTTTAAATGTTCAACAACTAGAGTCTAAAAATACAGTCTTGGTTATAACTTCCTTACCAAGCCAGCCAAAAATGCTGCCCTAGTATTCAACAAGCAGGGTAGCTGATTTCACTGATTAATAAATTGATTAATTGGTCGTCATGTCAGCAGCCTTTGTGATCATCAGATCATAAATCTTAATGGCAACATAAGACTGGGTGGTTTGGTATGGATCAATGTTTAGGCACTGACTTTAAATATCAACTCAAATATGTCTACTTTATACTGTATGTAAACTCAATATATTTATATATTGCACTGGCCAAAAGTATTGCACCCCCTGTATTTTTGTGTAAACCTTTCTTTCTAAGTTAAAATACCACTCCACACACAACAAAATTATTTTTTTTAGTGTGTTAGAGTAAGTACAACTGAAAAAAAAGCCAATAGTTCTTAAGTAGGAAGACACTTTTGACATATTGTTAAAATTTGAAGAAAAATACCAATATTGTTAGTAGAGAGTTTAAACTTCTTTGAGGTAGGGTTAGAGTAAATGGTTTTCACATTTTTTCACTGACTTGTAGAAATATTGTAGTCATATTACCTACTCTGATGTCCAAATTTAAGCCTAAAGAATAGTTGAATATTCTGAATGAATACTCAACTACTTGTAAAACACCAATAAATGAATTTTGTTGTGTTTGGAATGGTACTTTGGTAAAGTTTACACAAAAATACAGGGGGGTGCAATACTTTTGGATGGCGCTGTATGTTGTCAAGAAAAACAGTTACTATAGTAACTCTCTTTTCCTTGACAACATATTTGAAGTAACTAACAAGGTCCTTTGTTTCAACACATCATGTCTACAAGGCAAATAAAATGAATTTTTAGAATAACTCCCCACCTCACAGTCCCTTTGGTGTTCATTAAAATCTGTTCTAAGTCAGCTGGAACCTCTTCATGTTTCACACGACTGGCACTGGATAAATAATGTGATTTTGTTCATTATTCTGTGTAAAACATAGATTCAGAGGTTTTATATTTAATTTAACTACATTTTTTGTAAGAGACAACAATGGTATGCTGGAAATTTAACACATTTCTAACACAAAATTACATTATATAATGTAATGCAATTTGTAAGGCTCAAAGGCTTAGTGTTTGTCACAGTTTGTCACATTTGTGACAAGTTCCAGTCCAACAGACACAATGACAATTTACTCAGGGAGAAAATTTCCCAAAGTTCCACAGGGAGCTTGAACCCTGGGTGCAATTATATAAAGTGCTGTCTTATTACACCTCATAGTTTTCCAAAATGGCTTCCATTAAACTAAAAAAAAAGAAAAAAAAAGAAAAAAATTATCTGATATGAGCAAGTGTAACCATATATCATCCTTCTCATACTAGTGAGGTAATTGTTGATGAAAAGAGCACCTGGTTTTGCTCACCACGCTAAGTAAAGAGATGGCAGCCTAGATAAAGCAACAGCACCAGCATAAGGGCTCTTCATACTCACAGTCTCTTTGCAGTCTCTTTGGGAGATTTCATAACAATGATTCATATAACAAACTAGCTAAGGTGATGTAATGAGGAATTTCCATAGAACAGCAATTGGGTTTGAAACAAATAGAATTCTGGGTGGTTTGCTCCTACTATGTTACCATAATGGAGTTATTTCAAACACTAATCAAAACATTCATTAATTAATCAGCCGTGTATCTGTGTGTTTTGGCAGGTTTCATTAGACCATGGATAACAGCAGCTTGGATTTGCACAAGGATGCAAACGCTTCTCTCCAGATTGAACTTCACTCTTGTACTACATTGAGGAACCAGGCCTCTCGCACTTTCCTGTACACCTTCCTCACTTTAGGCATTGTCTGTACAATAGTGGGCAACTTCCTGGTAGTCCTGTCCATTGCCTACTTCAAGCAATTGCAGTCACCCACAAACTCCTTTGTCATGTCTCTGGCAGTGGCTGACTGCCTTGTCGGTCTGGTAGTGATGCCCTATAGTATGATTCGGACTGTGGAGGGATGCTGGTATTTCGGTGCCCTTTTTTGTCAGCTTCATTCTAGTCTAGATGTCATGCTCTGTACTGCCTCCATATTCCATCTCAGCTGCATCGCCTTTGACCGCTACTATGCTGTTTGCAACCCACTAGTTTACTTCTTAAAGATGTCCCACACTCGGGTAGCTCTCCTTATCATGGTGTGTTGGACTGTTCCTATGTTCATTTCCTTTGGTCCCATTATGCTTGGCCTCCATATGGCCGGTGTGGATATCCTACTACCTAAAGGTGTTTGTGTATTCCTGGTCAATCGCTTTTATGCTGTCATGGCTTCTTTGGTAGCCTTTTACTTGCCAATGGCTATCATGCTAGTTGCCTATTGGAAGATCTTCAAAGCAGCCAAACGGCAGGCCAGGCAGATTAGTGCTATGGAAAGCCAACTGGCTGCTGGAGTTAGTAAAGACTCTAGCAAGAAACAAAGACACCGGAATACTATGAAGAGAGAGAGAAAGGCAGCGAAAACTTTAGGGATCATCATGGGAGTTTTCCTAATATTCTGGTTGCCTTTCTTTACCATCAACATTGTGGACCCATTTATTGGATACAGCACTGAGGTGGTAGTCTGGGATATGTTCCTGTGGCTAGGATATATCAACTCTTCTTTAAATCCCTTTCTATATGGTTTCTTCAACCGATCCTTTCGTAGGGCATTTCTCATGATTATGGGTTGCAGTGTATGCCTGCCTGGATCTTCCCCTGGGATGGAGCTATCAAACACTAGGAAAGAGGCAAATGAACTTGCAGATCAACATTAAAATAAAGATAATTCCTGGCATTACAACTCGGCATTACAAGTAAAGTTTTCTTATTAGCATAACAAATGTGGTTGAATGGTGTTGCCCTGGCTTCAACCATGACCTGTCCAAACACCTTTTTTTTTCAACCATTAGTGTCCAGAGCACCCAGCATTGTGATGATTTTAGATGAAGAAAAACAACCTGTAGCAGCTCTGCCACCAAAGTTTCTCTCACTGACAATGTAAAACCTAATAGTATTTTAGCGCTGGGTTTGATCACTGTGTTGATCTGTCCTGGAACGACCAGTTTTCCAATGTAAGAATTATAGGATGTGATATTAACTATAATGCCAAATGAAGTGGTTGTTAACTGTAGGTGCATTCTGGATATGGGTGATGTTCAATGCACTGCAACTCATAGTGTATCTCTTACATCCATGAGTGACTATTTGACACAAAAGAATCCCTTCCTTGAATATTGTTTGAGTTGCTCATTATTTTTAAGTTTCTTTTACAGAGGGAACTTTTTTTTTTTTTCCTCAAGCTTGATCCATTAAGGACTCTTCCCCCCCCCCAATATTCATAAGGGAAACAGGGCCAAGAGGATCACAGAATGGGAATAATCTGCAGTAAGATCTAAAAATGGCCAAAGCTGGAAGCAGCCAGTTTCCTTAACTGTACATATTGGACTTAAGGACTTGCTCAGTTATTCACTGACAGAAAGCACAACCCAAGCCCAACTTCTCATTGCTTCTGCAATAAAAGAGCAAAGAATAAGTGCAAGGCAATTCAAGACTTGAAGAGTCAGCATCAGAGATGTACAGGAGATGGAGGTTCCTTAGGAGAGCACAACATTAGTGATTTACATCTCAGGTAAAGAATTTATTTATGCTTATAAATCAGTTGTTCTCGATTTTTTTTTCTAGAAACCTGTACTCAAATGTTTTGTGTCTTAACTTACAGTAATTTTGTATAATACCAATCACTTTTTTTCTCCAGATAATGGTATCACTTGTCTTTCTAAAAAAATAAAAAATAAAAATAAATAAATTGTATAATATGAAACAGCTCTTTCAGATGGAGGCAAAACTTTAGATTAAAATCCTAACAAGGCAGGAGAACCAGGCCTTAAGGTGGTGAAGGACAATGAAACTTCATAAAAAGCAATTTTAAGATAAGAATGATTACATATGGTAAACTCATATAAAGCATACATTTACACTTCTTCTCATTGCTTCTGCAATCTGAATTCAACATATAATTTGCTAAGACAGTAGTTTTTTATTCAGTAAGAAACTACAGTTAAGTTGTGGGATCTGTACAAGAACAGTACGCTCAGAAAATAAATACAAACATGGTGAAAATGATAAAATGTAGAGAAATTCAAAAGTAAAAAATGCACCATCTCTAATGTTAAGAGTTGTGTAAGCACAAAGAGGATACTAGACAACTAAAAGCTCGGAGTGTCTTTTTTTGTTTCACCTTGCTGCAATCAATGAAATAGCTTAGAAACTTAGCATAGCATACCCATGGTCAGCTCTCCATGCTGACACTTAAGTAAACAAGTTATTTTATGGTAACAACTGATTGACAAGAAAATGCCTGTACCCAAAGTACAACAGTGTCATCAGCTCAGTAAACCTAGAAAAAACATTCAGAAAGGAGAATTCATCAGCTCCTTGTTGTTGATGTCCAGTGACAACTATCAGTGCCATAGCGAGAAGTCATGTGAGACTGTGGTTCCATCCTGTCTCCTAACAAAAATCAGTGTTGGGTTTGTTTTTAATGTTTAACTATGATGGTCATCATCTTTCCATAACCTTCACCAAGTAGTTTAAGTGGCCAGATTTAAAAATTTAAAGTTATGGAATTAAGTTACACTCAAAAGTTTGGAATCACCCAAAAATATTTATGTTTTTGATAGAAATACATATTTTTATTCACAAATATGACATTGAATTTGAATGACTGATTTGATTGAAATTGAAAACAAAACATTTGTCTGAAAGACAGAGTTTTAAAGGACCATACCATCCATTTTGCATGTTTGAGCCTAATACAGTATATTCAATTTTCATATATGTTATGTTATTGACAGCCATTTCCCAAAGGATAAAACCATATTTCAGCTTTCCTGATATTTTGCAAAATCTCTTAATCTTTCAAAACCAAATATTCAAGCACTACACCCACTTTAAAAATTGATGTTTCGCCTGCTAATAGTTACTCAGCCTTATGAAGTCACGGTCGTTAAAATTTTTCAATAAACATAGCTCTTCTTTTGGAACTATATGACATACATACACTCCGCGCTTTTTAGTGCGCTTAAATGCTAAAATTACGAAACTTTGAAAAGACCTGAATATACGTGTTGTTCATGATGATGGATTACCTATCCCAAGAATGTTTCAAGTATCAACAAGTTGATTTTAATAGCGTGCCAGAATGAACTGAAACCAATGGTGTTCTTGAAGGTAGGAAAACATTTTTTAACTCACCATTACAGTAGTATGCTTTGGAAAATGATACGTGTATGAAAATTGAAGACTCAAACATGCAAACAAAAAAAAAAAAAAAAAAAAAAAAAAAAAAAAGGGTGGTATGGTCTTTCAGAGAAAAAGCCATATCTGAAACTGGCATATAAAAAAAGAAAACTCATTTACCATCCACTGTCTGTGTTCTTTTGCCAATTTTAACATTTTCTTTTTATTTGTGAGTTTCAGACAGCCAACATTGGTCAGCATCCCGGAGTTGTCCTTTCACTGTTGCAGATGACACTGGTATCTGTTGCGTACTGTTTGAGGAAGAAGCCAACTGAGGACATGTAAGGCTTCTGTTTCTCAAACTACAGACTCAGACTCTGATGTACTTATTCTCTTGAGCAGTTGAGTATCTGGGACTTCTGCTTCTTTTTCTGTCCTGCTTAGATCCAGTTTGCCATTTTCTCTAGACAGCGGTGGACACCCCTGTATAAAATCTTCAGTTTCCTGGCAATCTGATGCATGTAAATCACCTTCATTTCACAAAATAACAATAAACTGACATGTTTCTTGAGAAGACTGTTTTGTTTGGCCCATTTTTAATTTCCAACAGTAACAGCCATTTGCAACATGAATAATTAGATATTTTCATCATTTTAGTGTCACCTTGCTGAATAGAAGTATCACTTTCTATCAAAAATATGAACTTTTTGGGTGTTTCAAACTTTTGAAAGCTAGTGTGCATAACTAGAAAACTCATATAGTTTGATAAGAAAGTTGAATTAGCTTGTTATGAAAAAGCTGCAGAGTCCTTTTGTGACAGGTAAATAAATAATTCAAAATTAAACACAACCACACACCACGTGACCTGTAAAGGTTGACTAACAAAGCTATACAAATTTATATCTGGATAAATTTCTCATGCATATTTAACCCTTTAAAACTGTGTGAATATTAGTAAATTAAGTGGAATGTGAAGTCATTTATCATGTCTTCTTGCATAATTCATGCCATCCACTCTGAAATTCATAAAGCAGAGAGAGGTTCTGATGAGGTTTTCACAAAAACTGTGCCTCCAATGGATGGTAAACCAGACTTTCATGAACGTGCATCTGATAAATGCAGAATGAGCCTGAATTGGGGCTCAATAGGCAGTTCTAAACCATTTAATTTTAACCTTCTGCATTAGAATATGGGGTCTACATGTACATACTGTACACAGGCCTCAGTGGATCAGTTATAGTTGGACTTTACGCTGGGAGGAATTCTTGATTTTAATTGTATATTTTCCTGATTTAACTTCAATATCACACTTGATAATGCCAAAAATTAGATGGAATAGGTCAGATATAGATGGGCTATAAAGTGTTTTGATGATCTGTTATTGGCAATTTCTTTGTTGTTTTACAGTTTTCTTGACTTTATCACAGATAACCTAAATGAAGATTCACTTGCTATCTCCAGATATCTGAAAATGCATTTTCTTAGGAGCATACATTTCAGACATTTGAAGATTACATAGGATCTATAATTCAGATTGGAATTTTGACCTGCAGGACCTGAACATGCCAGATGCAGACAGAGCACTAATGTCCTCAGTAATCCCTAAACAGGGGGAAATCAATTACTTGCTAAGATTATCAGACCAAAGGCATTAAAAAGAACATATGTATCCTGCAGTCAAATCTAACCTCAGTGGGTTGCCAAACATCTTTTTCTGTGCCTGTCACTCGTACAAAGATAAAAGATCAGCATACTGATGAGCAAACAAGTTGATATTTGATTTTTTGTACAAGGACACAAATTGTCTTGAATATTTCATTCTTGCATTAACATAATTACACTTTTGCATTTCCTCCACCTCTCTAACATTATTATGATTTGTTGTTATAATCAGTGTGTAATCACATGGCAGGATTACATTTCTAAACATGTTTGCTAAATGAACATCCTTCTAGGATAAAAAGAGAAAAAAATTAACTTCAATTAGAATTAGTTTGAAGGTTCTTAATTTTTTTTAATGTATCTGATATTCAACTGCCATTTATTACAGGATCAATTGGATTCATGATCCTGTAATGGCTGATGAGAGTAGGTGGCAAATAAGTGAGGTAAATGCAAGCCTCTGAACATAGAAAGCAGTTTATTCATGAATAAGGGAACAACCAAACACCCACAAAGCATAACTAGTGAATACACACAGAAGTCTCAAATTGAACAAATACTCCCTCTCTTTGCATAATGCTGCTCTAAAATAAAAATTAAAAAAAGTCTACAATACTAAGAACACTATAATACAAAGAATAATAAGAGTACTGCCTCTACTTACGACCAGTCACTTACAATGGATCATTTTTAATGGTGTAACAGGAGTAAGCACTACTATTTCTTGTCCTGAATCCAAATGTTATCATGTATTTTGCTTGACGTGTTATATTGCTTTATAGAGGAGCAGAACACAAAGGGCTTGATTTTTTTCCCTCCTTCATAGAGAATTTTGTGCCTTGGATTATTTTTGGACATGATTACCCTTGAAAAAGTAATAATTCTGTAATTTAATTTTCCTATAGGTCAAGAAGAACTTGAAAGAGGTACATTGGAATGGTAGAATGAGGCAAATAACAGGAACTGGGATGCATTTCTCTCAGCAACTTTGTGTGTGTGTGTGTGCGCGTGCGTGCGTGCGTGTGTGTGTGTATGTGTGTTCTCAAAATTTCAGTGTTTGTTTGTCAGCACTAATGAGATTCCAACTGGTGCTTCAGTCATACAAAGGTTGATTTATATTCATTGGCATCAGTTTCATTTAATTAATGACGAGCAGTTGCAGAAATACTATAAAACAAACAAAACAGCAGTGCCACTTACTGGATGGAACAAGTACAGATTTTTAGAAATCATAAGTCATAAGTCAAACAAAATTACTGGTCTTTCTTTTTTATTTCACAGCACATCTGACATTAACCAACAAAGCATCAGAAAATACAATAAAGCAAATTCATTTCACGTTAGCACTAGCTTAGCAATGCAAAATACAGATATGTCGACCAAATAGAGTCATACTATCAATGGCAAATTCACCCAGCTTTATGATTTGGATATAAATTTGAAAACAATATTTTAAACCTTAGTGGGCTTATTCTTTCTACAATATATTGTGCAAATAAAAACTGGCAGGAAAATTAATTTTTGCTCAAATTGAGACATTCTGAAAAACTGTTTTCCAACATAGATATCACAAAAAGTCATTTCACTGGCATCACACATGTTTAAGACAAAGGAGATTGATTGATCTGATGCAAAAAAAAAAAAAAAAAAAAAAAAAAAAAGCAGTAAGTTCTAACTGTAACAATGACAATAACATGCAAACTGTCTTGCCAAAGATGTGTGTATCTGTCAACTTTCTGCTGTGGAGTGTCAATGACAGTGCTTCCAACTGACAGCAGCAAAGTCCAAGAAGTATTTCTGTGTCCATTTCCAAAACATGGCCACAAGCTGTCCAATCTAAACAAACACTGTGGTCATGAGGGACTTCAATAATGTTTGTGCTGCCTGGGATCTATGAAATCGTTCTCAGACCACCACTTTGTTCAAACTGTGATTCTCACATATTTTAGGAATAAAAATCACGCCCCATTACAGTCTTACTTGCATATTGGTCCAATATGGTCCCCTACAATAAATAAAATATTCCCTGGTGGACTCTCTAAATGTCTGTCTCCTTCAGACCATAGCATTCAGTCAGATCATAGAACTGATAACTGCTCTGCTCGCAGGCATTGTAAATCCCCATCGAAACTGTATCAATATCAATCCGGCCCACTGCAGGTGTGCAGCTTTTTTCTGTCCCTCCCTTGATTTTATTTGACAGATTGTTCACTTTCTCTTTAAGCTGGAAGGAGGACTTTTGCAGCGGAGGGAGCAAGCTCCATCTCTTGAAGCGTCCTTTTCCTTTACAGAACAAAGAGTTGTCACAGGATTCATGTGCAGCATAGCCAGGTCTGTAATCCCCCCTGTGTTCCTTTGTCATTCCCCTGACAGCTGACCTCCATCTCTGGTCATAGAAGCGACGCAAGACCCTCCGTCTTTGGTGGCACTGGCACCTGAGGAGTCGAATGAATGCACGCTGAAACTCCTTGCTGGAACAGGGGTAAATCATGGGGTTGATGCAGCTATTGAAGTAGCCCAACCAAAAGATCACCTTGAATACACTTTCGGATGGCTTAAGTGCTGGGAAGAAGGAACCTAGAAAGAGATGGAAGCATCGATAGTATATGTGAATAAACTGAATACACAACAGTATATTCAACTGAATGTTTGATAAAGGACATATCTCCCCAAATATAATGCAAAATCAATGGCTGGATAACTGAAAATGTAAGTATACCAAACATAGTATAATAGTACAATGTCTGTAGACAACCGTCATTGGGCAAGATTCATTTAAAAAAAAAAAAAAATCACAATAACTCCACTGTTTCACATTAATATTTGTCCTTATTGACATGTTAAATCTGGTGCTGTGTTTTATGTCTCTCAAACTACAGCAACAAATTCAATTTATTTTGAATAATTTATTGTGCAGTAGCCATTGACTGGAACAGATGAGAGATTTGACATTTCATGGACTTCAAGTAATGGGAAAGACATTTACATGCATCACCCACAAGTCCAGTGCAGTGAAATGCACTATTATGTCTTTCCTTCAGGGGAACATGGATGATAATAAGACAAGTGTCAAATAAGTAAATGATTTCTAAAATCATAACTGACCAGGCTTCTCACAGCACAATGTGGCCTTACTTTTATCCATGATGTAAGCAGATGTGAGGTAGTACACAATTTGTATTTGGTACTTTAAATTAGGTTTGGTTGGCACACAATATGTCAGTACAGCAGTACTTGCTTCAAGATGGTTAAAATAATTTTTGAGGGCCCACAGTCACCCACAGTGTTTTTTTTTTTTTTTTTTTNTTTTTTTTTTTTTTTTTTTCATGATAAGACAATTGGATGCAATTAAATCTCATATCAAAACAAATTTCTTTGTATCTGAAAATGCATTGCTATTACTGTATGTCACCAGTCTTTCCGGTGAGGATGAAGGAAAAATTTCCTCAAGATGCTACTGAGCATCACTATCTCTGTTGTTTCTGGCTCTGTAAAAAAAACCTAAAGTCACTCAATGGACGGACATTCTAAAGCTTTGTTTTGCATCTCAGAACAAAGCATTTCTACCTGTGTTTTTCACTTTGTTCATCCACCTTATCCCCTTGAATTAAAGGTATGATAGGAAAGTCCTGCCATGGATCTTTCAATATTATAGCTAGTCGACTTTGTTTAAGATGATAAAAGTGGAATGTTTTCTTGAATAAAAATACGAAACTACCTTTAAGTTTGAGCTGATTTTAGGACATTCAAAGGCATCAGCTACGGTAACAATATGACATGGAACTTTTCAGTTTTCTGCTATTGTCAAGTTATTTTTGTCTCCCCAGGACTGGACACAGCACAGCACTTACCCTAGACAAAGATACTGGACAATGCAATACTTATGTCAAGCTTTCAGCTGGGCCCAAAAGTGCTTTTTCATTTCAGTTCTATATGTTTGTTCTAAAATTGCTGCTTTTATCTGCTTGACATCCAAAAGAAGTAACATATATTCATTCATTTCTGTAAAAACAAAACAAAACAAACAAAAAAAAAAAATTCTGAATTAACACAGTGGAGGATTAAGATGAATAAAATAATCAAGTGAAGTGATGTTCTCCATTGATTCTTTTCACTAAATGACATCACCTTTAAAGCAGAAGCAAGTATTCACTTCTCTGACGCACTACCACAAACCGCAAGTAAATAGTTTTTTTTTTGTTTGTTTGTTTGTTTGTTTTTGTTTTTTTTCCAAAACTCAACCTTAACACAGCTCAGGATGGCCACAAAGGGCTATGCTGTAGTTCAGGGAATGCAGATAACAAGTGTCATTTATCATAAACCCATTGGCTAAACATGACATAAATGCAGATGGTAATAGTACTGGTGTGGACATAATAAAGGAAACACCACATGAAAAAGGCTGGAAAGATAATTATTTCATACAATTGCAGCTCAATATGGATGTTGTCAATATGCACATTCAGGAGATGGACAAAATAACATCAAAGTCTAACAATATTTATGGAGGAACACCTAATAAGTTGTAGGGCCACCCTTGCCGATTGGAACAGCTGTAATTCTTCTTAGTGGACCATCAGTCATCATCACTCATCAGTGTTTGGTGGGATATTGGACTGTTCTTACAGAGCAAAAGTCTGTAAGAAGAATCTTTAAATGTTCAAGAATTAAAGGAGGAACTTATTAATTACCTCTGCCAAGAAGGTTATGTTTTCACTTGCGTCTGTTGGTTGTGTAGCAGGGTTAATCAAAAAGTTATGAATCAATTTTGACAAAGCTTTGTAGAAGGGTAGAGCACAGCTCAAGAATGGAGCAGATCCAGATTCAGGAATTTTAAAAAAAAATTTTAACATTGTAAAATCAATATTTTTGTCAATTTTCTTACGGGTAATACACCAAGGATCCAGATCTGCTGGACTAAAGTAAAGGCTTGGGTACATAGCACATTCATGGAATTGCTGAACAAAAAGGCTACAAATATGCAACAACCATTAATGTGTAGCTGAGATGATGCTGATTTAGTGGCATGGAAACAGTTTTGATTTATCTTTAATACCATCATATATGTTATGTATCAGCTTCCATTTGTAAATATTCTGAATGTAGATGCTTTGCATTGCCAAGAGTCAGGCTAACTGTTTCAGTGAAAAAAGAAAACAAGCTTACTGGAACATTGCTGAACTATCTCTACTGAAAACCAAACAATTCCAAGTGCTGTAGAGCTGTTCTTGTTTCAATCAGGCTTTCTTCTTCTGAGGACTTGTGGTCCCTATATTCATTATACAGGGAATGAAAGACAATAATTTATGAAAGATTTCAAGCCACCCCGGAATGACCTTTTATCTTAATTCCACCAGTTGCTACCAAAATAATAATATTTTTTAGTCTGGTGTGCTAATACTGATAAATACAGTTTTGTTTCAGATGAGTCAAACTAATCTGTCGAGACTTGTAGTATCAGATGAAGGACTTGACTGGAATAAGAGATGCTAAAAGTACAAGTCTGCCTCTCAGCAAAAAGGCACTCATTAATACTGGATCTCACCACTCTGGTCCCAATCTATCTGCCTGATGAGGCGTTGATATGCTGTCATGAGAATTGTAGTCAGTAAACCCCCATAGGACAGCATTATACTTTGTTGATCCCTGTAGGGACGCAGGGGGCTACTTCCTCCAGTGGGGTCAAAGTTCAGGTTCAAACTATATAACACATGCTTGAAGCTTCAGAGACTTAGCAGAGCAACAAGTTTGAAGCTTCAGAGACTCAGCAGAGCAATAAGCTTAAACTTTTATGAAAATTGCTAAGAGTTTTCACTTTTACCAGGCTTTAAGCATTTCATTACATCCATGTGATCATTAAGAGAGTAAAACCATCAATCTGATAATTACTAATGATGGGAAAGGTTTTATAATACTTAGGCCTCTACCAAGCCTAATTCTCTGATCTTATTATGTCCATTTTTGTCTTTTTGCTGCTGCTATAATGGTGAGATTGTGACTTTCAGTGCAGTGACACTTTCAAAGTCATGGAACCTTTTAGACCTGAGGTTGTAGATGAGGTCCTTCATGAAACCTCAGACTGTGTCATGTAATCAAAACTTTTTTTTGTCATCAAATGCCATCAATATTATAATCAGCCAAGATTTCAGTTTGCCAAAACTTATAAATCCTCTTGACTAGCATTTTTGCAATACTGCCTAAAATATTGAACTATTACTGTAATGTGAAATATCTATCTATCTATCTATCTATCTATCTATCTATCTATCTATCTATCTATCTATCTATATATATATGTATATATACAAGGGCGGAGTGGAAGAGGAGCAGTCTTTCACTTTGTCTCAGTCAATGGATCCCAGTTAGACAGGAAAGGAAAGAAAAATGTAGCTTTTAGATCAGGGGGTGATGAAATTGTAGATTGTTTTTCTGATGGTCTTATAAACTTCTGGAAATTTATGAAACTTTACGTAATGTCTCCAAAGGATGTGAACTGTGCCTAAACAATACTTCTTTGACATTCAATTTAAGACTGCAATATCAAATCATCCGTACTGATAAATAGATGAAAAAATAAACCAAAAAACTTTTAATTAAATTGTCTCTCCTGATGAAGTATCCAGAGATTGCCTTCACTGCCCAGTTTTGTTTTCTTTGCAATCCACAAGTGAAGTGTGTGTGTGTGTGTATGTGTGTGTGTGTGNTGTGTGTGTGTGTGTGTGTGTGTGTGTGTGTGTGTGTGTGTGTGTGCGTGTGTGTGTGCATGCGTGCGCGTGCGTGTGTGGATATACAATAACTCTACTTATCTCTCTTTCCTTTCTTGCTTCTTTTTGGACAAACAACTGCTTTGCCAGGCAGTAACAATAGTTCCAAGAAGGCACTCCGAGAGGCCATACCTCTGCCAAGGACAACAAAATCTCCAGTGATTTTATAGGCTAATAATATCTTCTGGAGCCAAGATCCAGAATATGATCTGGATCACATCCAAAACTTAATCAGTTCTTCCTCTCAACATTATCTATCTGTCTTCCAAATTTCATCCAAATCCATTCATAACTTTTCGAGATATCCTGCTAACAAGCAAATAGACAAATGCCAATAATTGCATAACTTCCTTGGTGGAGGTATTTTATCAGACTAAAACTTTCAGAATCTGTACTTTCATTGACTGAACAGTGTGATTACAATCACACACTTAATCTGAAGCTTTCAGTCTTTATCTCCCTAGAGAGTTTCTTCAAATAATTATGTTCCAAAAGTTTAGCGATTTGGCAAGAATGAGAGTCCTGAGAGTGTTATTCCTGATAAAAAAAAAAAATAAATAAATAAATAAAAAAAAACCCAGCCACTTGTTCATAATGATGTTTGCAATCCATTACATAAATTATATGTCAAATAAAAATTCATGAGCCTTCTGATAGCATGTGTGTGTGTGTGTGTGTGTGTGTGTGTGTGTATACATATATCTTTGTGTACATTTTTGCATTATTCAGTCTGATTAAAGCCATAATGCCTTAAATTGGCTGTCTCCATGTAAATGCTTTTTCAACCACCTGCAATGATTAGAGAATGTGTATTTTCTGTGTGTAGTGTGTGTAATATTCAATGTTATATCCACATTTTTTGCTCATCATAAACATATGAATTTGTATTTTTCAGTCAAATAATTTTCCATTTTCAAGACTTCCATCACCTGATGACCTGTCTTAAATCTTACACAAACAAATACAGGATCTGTTTAGCATAACTTTATAGTATCATAGACTCATAATGAAACTGGTCATCCACTGAAGCTGGGATTTGGACAAGGAAACTAGCAGCTGTGAAGGTTATGAAGTGCAGGGAACATTTATTTTCAGACTACTCATTACTGAGGAATGCCAAGTAATCTGTTATGACTGTTCTTTTAAAAAAAATGCGAGATAAGCCATCCAAACAGATATGAAAGTAAGACACATTAATGTATAAACAGACCTCTGCCCTTTTTGACAAAGCAGGTGATTTTGAGGTTTACAATCTTTGATTTTGAAATATTTACTGCATGATTCCTGGTATTTCTTTATCCTAAAATGAGCAAAGAATGAAATCCCTCATGTGCATTCCCAGCTTGCTGTTTTTTTTTTTTTTTTNTTTTTTTTTTTTTTTTTCAATGTCTATTCTTTCTGTAGTTAATATTCTGATTAGTTTATTGGTCTTTATGTGTTGCCACTATGGAATCGACATGGGTCCACTGTTTAGGATTAAACAAATCTGATGTCATAATGGCGCAAATGCACATTTGAATTAATTTGTCAGAATAAATCTTATATCAAGACAAGATTTAGACATATACTGTACAGGAAAGTCTGAATGCTGAGAATCACCATTTCAAGTAGCCAAAGTCTCCACATTTACTGTGAGGGGTTTCGGGATACAGAATTAAAGTTATATTCTTATTCTGCACACTTTTGAACCAAAGACCGCTTGGCACTTTTGGAGACGCACAGAGGACAGAAATGTACAGAGTATTATTAAAGCATACCCATCGGCAGAAAGAAGAAAAAAGGCAGCCAGCACAAGATGAACATCCCCACAACGATGGCTAAGGTTTTGGCAGCCCTTTTCTCCCTGGAGAACTTCATCAAGCGCACTGACAGCGAGCTTCGGAACGGGTGGGTTTTGCTGCTCTTTGCGCTCTCGGGACGGGCGTCCTCCAGAACGCTGCGACAGTGGATCCGGAGCACCACTTCCATAGACTTATTTCTCTCCCGTTTGACGCCTGCTTCTAAGCTCTTAGTAGTCCTGCGGGCCACCACATAGACCCTAAAGTACATGATGAGGATGACCATGAGCGGGAGGTAGAAAGAGAAGAGAGAGGAGAAGAGCGCGTAGCCCGGCTCCTCTGTGATTCTGCAGATGCTGTCGTCCACAGGCGGCGGTTCCTTCCAGCCCAGGAGCGGTCCTACAGAGATCACCGTGGATGACACCCAGAGTAT
Organism: Lucifuga dentata; assembly: GCA_014773175.1. Taxonomy (NCBI): domain Eukaryota; kingdom Metazoa; phylum Chordata; class Actinopteri; order Ophidiiformes; family Bythitidae; genus Lucifuga; species Lucifuga dentata. The sequence goes on along the minus strand of VXCM01000017.1, from coordinate 227,518 downwards.
GACTAAAACAGCCCCTGCCCTCCTCTCTGTCATGATGCTGGGATATTTAAGGCAGTATTTCACACCGATGTACCGGTCTACGGAGATGATGCAGAGGCTGAGGATGGACGCGGTGCAGCACAGCACATCCACCGCTGCCCAGATGTTACAGAAAACCCGGCCAAACACCCAGCATCCCAAAACCTCCAGCGATGCAGAGAAAGGCAGCACAATGGTGCTCAGCAACAAATCTGCCATGGCTAAGTTCACAATAAAGAAGTTTGTCACAGTCTGCAAATGTTTATTGCACACCACGGACAAAATGACCAAAATGTTCCCAACAATTGCAACCAAAATAAAAACGGAAAGAAATATTCCAACCCCGACAACCTGTGAGTCCAGAGTGAAGTTCTTGCAGGTCGTAATGGTGTCGTTTGGAAATATGTGGTCCAGAACGGACGCATTGAAAGCTTCAGCAAAGTAGACCCCATCGTTGCTTTCACTCACCAGGTTAGAATCAGTCATTTTGAAACGCCATAAAGGTTACTTTAAAGTTGGATTTCAAAAGAAAGCAGTGTGGTGGGCATCCATGAAAGTGTCCTTGAAGACAACATATTTGAAGAAAAATACAAATTGACAAAATGCTCGTAAAAATACAGAAAAAGTATATCTGATAAGGAAACTGATGATTCTACTTGGTGTTTTGCTGTCCAAAACAATAAAAGGACTCATCAGAAATTATAATAAAAACAAAAAATTAAGTTAATGTAGATCTGTTGTCACATATTTCCACTGGTAGCATCCTTCCTGACAACTCTGAGCACACAGTCTGAGCTGCTACAGCGTGACTGAACCTGCAGCTCCATCCACGTCACATACTGTCTGCGCCCACAGCCTCCACCAGAGAGCGTCACCGTGCGTCCTAAATGACACGCCAGCTCATCTCTGACCTGTCTTTACCTATATGACATCAACACTATTATATGATGTCTGTCTGACTTTTTGCATTCAAAGATTACAAAAATACACAAGGTATACATCCAAATATGTATTTGGAGTAAATGTACTCAATTTGAAGAGAGACTCATTGTGAATGATACATCAGATACTGAATGCGTCTCCAAAATTCAAGATTCAAGGTTTCTCCAGGACTTTCATGATTTCATTCCAAACTTCAGCGTTGGAGATACAAGGTTTTTATCCAACAATGAACATTAGATCTGCAATTTAAGGGAGTTTGGAATGAAAGAATAAAAATTCTGGAGTGAAATAAGTCTTTCATCCAAAAATGGAGAGGTGAAAAACCTTTCTAGGGATTTTCCTGCTTTGAGTCAGCTGAAGGAACTACATGTTACTCTACAGAAATTACATTTACCTCTGAAATTTAGTAAAATGGTAGTAGAAGGTAGCACAATAGTCAGGGTAACACAACTATCTAATTTTATACTTAAAACGGTATTGATTAAATATACGTAGTTACTGTTTTGACCCTTTGTCTGTAAATATGTGCATATGATCTGTGTGATTTTCCAAGATCTTGCTATTTTATCAACCTTTGCAGTTTGGTGCATAAAAATTGCCACAGCATGAAATAGATCATCAGACACAGCAGTAGTCACCGATAAATCAGTTGTAATCATGACAGCAAAAACGGAGTGCTTTGGAGCAGAGCTGCTAAATTTGCCACTAACACTGTGCAGCTGCCATCCCCAGGCTGCGTATATGCAAAGCTTAAGTGAAAAGCCAGAGCTTCACTGACCACCAGGGAGCCTGTTGGAGAGGAAGGGTAAGAGGCTGAGTAACCAAATGGATGAAAAAAAAAAAAAAAANGAAAAAAAAAAAAAAAAAGTCCTGGGAAATCAACAACCCAGGATGTAAAATCACGATAACTACACAGCATCACACTAAACAAGCACCATGATAATTGAAGCTCATTCATAAAGACTTCCTTACGTTAATCAGCACACCAGTGTTCCATTAAGGTTGTGTTGTTGTAAGAGTGTTATTGGTACAATGAAGATCACCATGTTAATGAGCTCCATGCTTCATAATGAGGAGCCACAATTTATCCTGCTTCAGCTGGTGTTAAAGCAACATTGACACTTTAAACCAGCAAAGGAAACATACATTCTGTTTTAGAGCTCCACAGTTTAAAAACTGACACTAAGATAACAGATATGCACACATTAACCTCCATAGTGTGTGATCGTGGTGTGTGTGCGCGCGCGCGTCTGTAAGAGAGAGAGAGAGAGAGAGAGAGAGAGAGAGAGAGAGAGAGAGAGAGACTCCGAATGGAGCCATGAGGAGGCTCAGCACCACAAAATGCATATGTGATCAGATCAAAACTCTCTATTTAAATAAACTGACTGATCAGCTGAGTGGATTTATCTATCAGATTTGTTGATCACTAACACATGTGAGGCAAATACAGTTTAAAATATTGCCCAGATTTCATACCACTGAAATCTATCACTAAATAGAAACAGATCTTAATTTTTGCGTGATGGTGTGTTTTGTGAATCGCTTCCTCAACATATAAATAAGGAGATACTATAGTAATGCCTCTTTCAAGGCAAAAGCTAAAAGACACCAGTAACAGGTGTTTATAAATGAGGGAACATGCCTGTGTGACGATATTTGTCCTTATCGACACATTACCGTCATGCACCAAGCTTTATGAATCTCCCCATCACCATATAGCCTCTTATTATGTTCACTTGCAAATTATCCCAGCTGCTATAAGTTTAATGCAGCACTATCAGTATATATGAAAACCAAAAACCTGAATCGGGCTGCCTCTGTTACTTCATGCAAGAAGGTCTTGAGTTCAAATTTGGCTGCGTGGAGTTTGATTGTTCTTCCCTTGTTGGGTGCTCTCTGGTTTCTTCCCACAGTCCAAAGACATGTAAAGATAACTATGTGAACTGGAAACTCTAAATTATGCATAGGTGTGAATAAGTTGTCTTGGGTGTACTCTGCCTATTGCTGAATAAATGCTACAAACCCAGAGAGGTCAAACCGGTATGTAGAATGACGCAATGGTGGATAAACCAAAATCCCCACAAAGGTCCAATATTAGAAATAAATAGGTCTCACAAATCTTAGCCCAGAGTTGACATTGAAGTTTCCATCTCAGCCCTTTGCATCTGTTATGTAAATCAGCTGAAATTACTTGTACTATTTAAAAAAGCTCACAGGATACACTTGTAAAATAGGCCTAATATGCAGTCAGTACTCTGGCCATGGGTAACACCTCTTCTGCTTCCAGTCACCATCAGTCTGCTCAGTTGTCAGAAGCAAATCCTCATTACTGGATTCAGCAAAAAGTTCCAACTCATCCAACCCACCTGCTCCTCTCTGTGAGCAAGAGCAAATCTGCAGTCACGCATGTCAGCTTTAGACATACATGAGCAATCATTTAGTGGAGAGAAAAGGAACATAATGATGTTTCAGATAGGTTACAAAAATAGTGCTGTATTATTTTGGTGGTTCTATTTATTTTGTTTTACCTCATTGATTTAAAAGTTGTAGTGGGTTTGGTTACATTTACATGTACCGATAATGCCACTAGTGCAAAAAGTGTAAGTAAAGCAATAGATTGTTTAAACCATTTGACTCCATTCATTGACAAGTCTCCATAATATTCTTGTTTCCATTCTCCATAATAATCCTATTTACATGATGATCCAAAGAGAGTAGCCAAATTATGTTTAGCTCCTTTCAAACACAAAGACAATTCAAAGTCCAATGCATAAAATTTGAATGTATAAAATTTTAATACATAAAATGCATTGAAAATGCAAAAAGGGATTAAACATTTGTGATTTTTTGTTTAAATAACTGTATTCTCTTTTGATCTGTTATGTGGTCAGACAACAGAATAATAGTTACTGTTATTTTTTGTAATGAAGCTGCTATTTTCCACCTGTCCACTAGCTGTCTCCCCTGAGTTTCCTACCTTAACTGGTCTTTCCATTTAGTCATTACCCTTTGTTTATTCTGTATTCCAGTAGCATTCCTGTCTCTGTTATGTTCCCTTTCTGTCTGTGTTTTTGAGTTTTTGCAGAATCACCACCAATTAAATTCAACTTTGATGTTTCTGTTGATAAGCGCTCAAATGGACAACCAAGAGAAAAAAGCTGTATGTAATGTAAGCTGAAGTGAAAATTCAATGTATGATGTGTTGAGCAATTTCTTTAACTGTTCAACTAACCAACATGAAATCTCTTTTTCTTGCTATTTTCCTTGAATGATAATTTAGTCTTTGCCAAGATGCTGTTGAAGCGAAGATCTGAGTCAAAAGAACATCAATATATCTAGCTTTGGATTGAAGTTGAGCCGTAACTTTGAGTCTTTCCTCTTTGTTATCAAGTCTCTCTTGTCTTTATTTCCTAAAAGTGCTGACTGCAGTATCTGTTCAAATCAAGTTTTATCTTTAAAAGAAGCAACTGATTAAATTTACCCAAATAATTAAAGTAATAGTTGGGTTAATACAAGTACAAATTCACTTTAAAAGAGACAAATGAAACTTCTACAATGGAAAGAAAATGATCCTACAGAGAAACTTGGCAGAAAGAAAACAAAAAAGAAAGAGTGAATGAGGACTGAGGAAAGAGGATCTGTGGGGAAATGAAGGGTGAACTTTTAACTGTTTTGAGCTGTGGGTGTCCCTGAGATGTCTCAGTCTCCTTAACTCCTGGCTTTGCAAATCATAAACCAAAGCTACTTTTAAGCAGCATGTGGTTGGTTTCATGTAATTTTTGTGAAGTACACAGAAGATCCTCATCAATAGCATTGTGCTTTGACATGAAACTTGGCACGCTGCTGCTGCCTCAGACAGACCTCTCTTCTTGCCTTTAGATTGTTGTTTTAATGATTAAAATTGGATGTATATTTTTTTATTGACTTTATTTGGATGGATAAATTCCATCTCAGGAAAAACCAACACGTAGTAGTAGTGTTTGCCTCAGTTTTTTAAAGCCTTTGTCTTTAAAATGATGATGCAGCCTGACAAAGAGTAGATGGAAGGAACTTTTGATGCTTTTTCCTCCCTTTTATTGCTGTACCAACCTACATATCTGCATATTCAGTCAGTCACTCACACACACACACACACACACACACACACACACACACACACACACACACACACACAACATAAATTCATAATAGTGTCACAAAGTGAGGTCAAAATTTGGCAAACCAAAATGAAAAAAAATTTGACCATTTGACATTTAGAGACACGTGGGTGGCTGAAAAGTCATACAGGAAGCGATATCAAAGCTCGACATGATGTGTGGCCAACTAAATCCCAGAGCTCTGTTTGGGACTGATAAGGTGGCATACAGTCAAAGTTTAAGGCAGGAGAATACAGTACCGAGAGTCTGGGTCAGGGGGCAGAAAGACAATGTATGTGCACGTGTGTGTGNGAGAGAGAGAGAGAGAGAGAGAGAGAGAGAGGAAGGTGTATGCTACATATTTGACTTAAACTTGGTGCTGGTGGGTGTGGTCACATTCATCATCCTGGAATTCTCAATGAGGGAACAGCATAGGTGTCTTTTTTATTGATTTTGTTTTGAGGCAAAATCACATTATATTATTTATTATTCTGTGGGGAGAAATTCATGTTCATAGCTTTTCAAATATTATTTGCACTGTATTTTGTGTTGTCTGTATGAAATCTGTGGGAATCTATATCCCATGAGTACAAACCTTTTTTGAAAAATTGAAATTGGTATTACTTTAAGGTCAAACAAAGAAGACAAACATTGCTGGCTTTTAAAGCAAATGTATTCTCTTTTCCTTGGCCTGACTGTAAAGCGCTAGCAGCATTTTACCCACACTCTGACCCTCTTTGCATTTGAAAGTGTTGTTTTGCAGCTTGTAATTCTGCCCCAAGAGCACTCTTATCTAACTGGAAATATGTGCTCACTCACACCATTGTTTTGGCAATGCGGAAATAGATGCATGTGTCACACTTTGTCAATGCTTAATTAATGCCATTACCAAAGACACCAATCTCCAGGTGGAGAGGGGTGGAAAGAACACTGTCATGTGTATACTGCATAAAACATCTTATCAGAGAATGGTGTCTATTTCCATGTAATAGGCATGCTCTTTAAAATCTGTGCATTTGACTAAGAAATTCAAATCTGGAATAATTCCGGCACATTTTCTTTTAAGTATAACAGACATTCTAAATGTCAGTGTGTGGTTTTGCAATTCCAGCCATGATTTAACACCAATTCTTGAGGCAAGGTAAACTAGGTTACGTGGTATGGTTAATTTTGTGAGTCAAGCTCTTGGTTTTTAGATGTGTGAAAGCTGTGTAAAATAAGGACTGGGCTGTAATGGCAGATGTGGAATGCTAATCATTCTGTTTGGTTGGATTGGCAGGCTCTTAGATTATTTTGTTTGTCTGAGAGACTAGAAGTCATGGCAATGGACCTGAGATATACCAGAGTACCAGCACACACTCACAGAAGAATGTGAATCGTTTGGAGTGCCATGCTTTTAGAATTAGCAATGACCAGTGTTTCAGATATTCAGTTGAAAATTGTATAGATACAGGTTGCCAAATTTAGAGAAGTAAATATGGCTTTCAGAACCTGGAGAAATCTAGGTTCTTAAAAGTCATGTTTACGTCTCCAAATTTGTTATGGAAATTACAGGAGATAAGAGACTTTTTACAATCTGAAAAATACAGACACACACACACACATACACACACACACACACACACACACACACACACACACACACACACACACGCACACTGCCACTATCACTGGTATTTTTCCTCTGGAGAGTAGACTTAGGCCTGGATAGTAAGAAGCTGACAGCAGGTGGGAAACCATCTGTTTACTGGACACTCTCCATCTAACAGAAACCTTCTGGCCCAAACATTTCAGAGAAGGAGTGAAGCAAAATGCCAAGATAAAGCAGAAAACTGCAACATTGGGCTAGCTAACACTACAGTAAACACCCACAGGACTTTGTTGTGTTTGTTGTGTTGGGATCTGGCGCAGTCATCAAGGTTGCTTAGTCACCATGTTATTGATGAAGTTATCCAACTTAAATAAAAATTAAATCAGTGCAGCGATGTCAACAGTGTCACAGAGAAGAACAGGACTGTAGTGATACTGTAGCCTCAACCTGAAATGAAACAAGCTGAACACAGCAGATGACTCTTTTATTTCCATTCACAGACACACACTGAATTTAATAAACAGCCATAATATAATTGCATCAACTTCAGGTTATAGGTCTTTATAAAGATGAGCTAGCGGAAAATGCTCAATAAAACTGAGAAACAAGAGAAGTGCAGGAAGAAAAGAGATAAAATAGAGTCATGAAACGGTAGATCCAAGTAAACACAATCATAAATTCACATGTTTACATATTTTGGATGGTGAGGCTGTAGGAGGTGAAAGCATGTCAGAAATGGATTTTTATTAAAAAAAAAAAAAAANTAAAAAAAAAAAAAAGAAAAAAGAAAGCATCAGCAAAAGCTGATGCTGCATTTCAGGGAGAACATTCCACAGTCTGCTGCTACGCATAAAGCCTTTTCAGCAGAAACTGTTGGATGGATAAATTCTTGGTGGGTGGACCTGAGGGGTTTTACAGTGCTGAGGCATGTCAGTAGTTCTGAAATATTGCCAGAAACAAGAACTTGCAGAGTTAAAAACAAACAAAACAAAAAACAAAACAAAAAAAAAAAAAANAAAAAAAAAAACAAAAAACAAAAATAAAACAAAACAGAGAATGCTGAGTTTAATTCTGAACAAGTCTAGCTTAACTTTATGAAGAGATGGAGTCATGCATAGTAATTGTGTTAATTAAAGGTATTGTCTAAATAGTCACAGTGGGGGGGNGTGGTAGAGATGAGTTCATTGCTAAGATACAAATGTTGCCAACATCTTACACAAGGCACATATTTTATTTTCAATTTTATTTTTCAGTAACCTTAAAAAAATTATTTTATCCTAAATTATTTTATGTTTTTAATATGTCTGTAAAACCTTTGTTTTGATTATAATTAATCACAATTTGCATTAATATGCGTGTACCTGCTGTACAACAGTTCCTGGTTTCCTTGGTAAATTCCATGTCCACTAAAAATTGTCAGAAACAAAACCCAATTTCATTCAGTTTTTTTAACGACCTTAAATTATATTCTAATTCCATAGAAAAAAAATACAAAGACAAAAAAGCCATAAAGACCCACAACATTTTTTTTTTTTTTTTTNTTTTTTTTTTTTTTTTTTACAATATTACCAACTAAGGTCCACCCAGTATTTCTACTGTATATTTGTGACTCATTTTGTGATGATAATGTAATGCACTAATGCATAATTCCTGATACAAATTTGTCCTGACGCAATCTTGTCTTTCGTCCTTATATGTTCTTTCACCCTGGCATCCCCTTTGTTCTCGTTTGTACATACTGTACGTTAAATAAAGCATTAGAAAAAAACCCCACAAAGTTCCTGTTTTCCTGTTTTATGGGGGCGGTAATTAGTGTGACAGTGATCAATGCAACTAGCTAATTACCAACGAACCTGTGCAGGTAAAACTGTGATTTAATACTCTTCTTGTGCAAGATAGCAACTTGGAAAATAATGTGTTATGTTTGATACACACAGTGTAGAAATGTGAGCTATAAAAACGTGTATTTGAGAGGATTTTGGTCAGAAAAACGACTGTTAAATATATGTCGGAGTTATTAGCATTTTTTTCCTCTGTGTGCGAGTGCGCGCGCGATTATTTATGCTCGCTTGTTTGCCGTTTGTCATGTTAGTGTGTGTGTGTATAGTAGGCTGTAATTAGTTCAATGACTTATACAAAGACAGATAGGTTACTGTATCAGTATTTGCACTTTTATTTAGTGTTTGATATATATCCAGACGTGGAATTTAATGGTTAAAAAATGCAGTCTGTAGCCTACTGAAGTTACAGTGGTCACGTTCTTTACTTTGTGTTTTTACCTTATTTGGCTACTGCTTATAGTAGTGTACTGTATATCAGGTGTGTGGAGACAATGCACATTATTATTCTTACTTTCAATTAGGCTGGGTGGTATACGATTTACTGTGCACCAGGCGAGATATGCACCATGATATGCATTAATCCATGCTGTTTATACCAGTAGACTAGATTTTAGTTGTAACACACGTGAGCATCAGAGCAACAACTCCCTGTGTGTATTTATACGGCAGCTGTTAACTTCAAAAATGTGATAATTACATATATACCAAAATACTGTATATGGTATTCATCTTTGCATATAGGGGGTGAAAAAAGTGGGGACAGATGGCTACACACATTAGACACAAGTTGCGTGAGAGGAGCTGAGTCTCAACCAGTGGTCAAATTGACAGATACAGCATATTTCCTGATTATTCTGTGTTTGAGAATGAGCTCTAGAACTGTTGGAGTCAAAAAAGAAGTGGCATGGATCTGTTTCCTATTTGGTCCTCTTTGTCATATCTGTGGGCAGATATGACAGAGACTTAATATGACTTTCAGTCGCTGTTTCTTTTGAGCTTCAGTTACAGATATTTATTGTTACTGGTTGATTCTGCCTCTATATCACCGTGTTTGCATACACATATTCCTCATACTTGTAGTCATATTTGTTTTAGAAGAAATAGCTGAGTTTGCTTAAATTACCACCTCTTCCAGCATCTGTTATCCTGTACAGGCTGCATTTTATTCTGCTTATTCATTAAGTTTTTAAAGCCAAATCATTTACTAACAAAATATGAAGCACTGTTTTTAGTTACAAACTTTGGTTGGTAGTTAGAAATATTTTGATATAAGCCAGCTGCTAGATAGGATCAGATTGTTTTTATAAAGTTAAATATCTTATTTTGGTCCATAGTGTTATGTTTTGTATTCTGCATTGGGTGTAATGTTATGTTATTGTGTCAAACATCTTCAGCAACTCAGTGCCCACCAAAGCGAATATATCTTCTCTTTTATAAGCATTTTCCCTGGTTTTACTAAGAAGACTTAATGAGGCTGTGATTTTTTTATGGTTGATGCTCCAGTAACTCAATCACAGGAAAGCTTGGGAAGCTGTTGGCTTCAGTTGCTTTGAAAATTCATAAAGTCGTGATTCATGAACTTCCTATGAGCTGCCACATACATCCAACTTCATATGTAGGAGTATTTGTAATGGTGATTTAATTACTCAAGAATTAAAGTGCTTCTTCTTGTGGTGGTTGCACTATTTTTGTCTTTTGTAAATGTCCACCACTTCTTGATCAACATTGAAATTCTAAGTTTTTTAAATAATAAACATACTGAATGTGTCAGAGGAAAAACTCTTCCCCTTCTCTCGCATGACACGCCACTCAGTGTAATGAAAATTTACGCTGATGTACAGACATACAGGCATACAAACATAAATGGACACAGACAACATACATCCCAAAACACTTTGTCTCATACTTGTAGTGGTGGCCTCTATTTGACACTGTAAGTCTCACTTGATTAGTGTTCATGAACCCAGTTTACTTAACAATTCTCCTGAGATCGTCTCTGTGTACTCTGAGTGGCTTCCAAAGCAAAGGGACCCAACAGTGCCTTTCTCACGCTACATGTGCTTTGTATGTGATATACAGGTTGTGTGTGTGTGTGTGTGTGTGTGTGTGTGTGTTTGTTTAAACACAGCACATGCACATATCCTGTTGGCCTGTATTCAGTGCTTACTGAATCTCTTATTAAGATAGCTTTTCATTGGTGTGTGCTCTGTATTCAGAGACAAGCATGTTGATGACGGAGATGATTTTCTCCAGCACACACACTCTCTCCGCCATCCTCTCCTACTTACAACCCCTACAGTGATGTGTGGTGATTTAATCACTTCCTCCATCGTGACAATTACTAACTATCTAATTGCAGACACTTTATCTTGGCCAGGGGTCACTTTCTCTCAATGCAGAAATGATTTCTTTGGAATATAAAAAGAAGAATTTTTGGCTTTGACACCGTACACTTAATATGGAGCTAATATTAGCCCTATTATGGGAGACTAGTTTCATTCGTTTCATTAATATAATTTAAAATTGCTTCCTCTTGCTTTTCTGTAATGAATGAATAAATGAGTGTTTGTCACGGGTGAGTGGGTTGGAATAAAGGCCAAGTTTTGGTTTTGAGGAAGCCATATATGTACACCAGTGCTGAAATGGTTGACCATGTCTTGGCTGTATATTTAAATCAATTTAATGCCACCTTGGTGAATAAAAGTATTAATTTCTATCAAAAAAAAAATTCTGGTTTGATTCCAAACTTTTGAATGAAAATACATACAATACAATTTCATTGTGAAACAGTTCTAAATCAGCCCTGATTTTTTTTAATGGCATTTAAGGCAGTAAAAGAATGCATGTCATAATTGATAGAGAAATTAAATATTTTTCCCCTTTTCCCCACTTTCATGGAATCACCATTATGCCTATATCTGTAAACATACTTTCAGTTTCTTCAAAATGAGGCAAATTGATTTTACAACAATGAATGGATGAATACATATAGCCTGATGGTAGCTTTGTGCAAGGATAACGGTTGTGGAGGATGGGTTTTCTTGTAAACGCTTATATTCATCCTGGCTTGTACTATACTGTATGTCCAGTTGGATTAAGGCATAGTTCATAAAAATACGAGCGTGAATAGCAATGTGTCATTTTGTCTTTAAAGATTGTGGAAATGTTCATAAATAGATAAATGTGAACTGTGTCAGAGTCCATATCTAGCAAATCTCAGCTGTGCCTCTATGTTGCTCTCTCTACAATTAGCGTAAATAACTCTTTTTATAAGCTGCAAAGTCAACTGAGGAATTGATCATGATATTTGGGCTGGCAGACATTGCTTCTTCACATAATACCTGCATTCAAAAAGGGTAACAACATGACTTCATTTGTTTCTTACAGAGAATCTTATTACCCAATTCTGGTTGAATAAACTCTTACCTTACGCTGAAGTTTAACAAAAGGTTATATTGATTTGACTGATGGTTATTTCAACTCTCGCTTGAGCATGTCCTGTGTGGAAAATGTAATTGGTTGCTGGCTGCAGGGCTAACCTATGGTTCTGCATGATGCCTCAAGTTTAACCAACAGAACACAGGTAAGAGAGAGATCCCTCTGATTACTTTCTGCAACCAATCATAATTTCCACAACAATTAATAATAATAATAATAATAATAATAATAATAATAATTAATTTCACTCAGAACAGAGTATAGTGCAACACAATATACGCATATTAATGATGCTGAATGAAATGATGGTACTAGCAGGTGATAAGTAACCTGTAGGCTAGAGAAGTAAAAGTGATCTGAGAAAAGGGAACCACATACTTCTGGTTTATGTATTTGGCTCATCAGGATAAATATTGGGACAATTACCATGACTTTGGAAGTTCAAATCATGCTCTCTGGAAGCCAGATGAGCTGAGCATGAAACCTTTAATTTTGGGGTCATGGGTGTGAGCCCCGAATAATTTTTACAGCATGGCGGCTCAGTTGTTAGCACTGTAGCCTTATGTCAAGAAGGTCCTGGGTTAGTAACCTGTGCTGGCCTCTGTTGTGTGTGTGTGGAGTTTAGTCTTGCAGGAGACGTGAACGCTAATGAGTGCTGTCTAGCACTGATGGTGTGGTTCTATAGTGTCATGTTTAGTATGCAGGACTCTGAATCTGACCATCTGAGTTCAAATCCCAGTCAAGCCTGATTCTCAGTGCTTTGGGCAGCACAGTGGCACTGTTGCTCACAGCCAGCAGGTCGTGGGTTCTAGGCCCCGTGCTGGCCCTGCTCCTTTATGTATGCAGTTTGTTTTACCTTATGTTTGTAGAAGATTCCTTTGGGTACTCTGGTGTTTCAAAAAACATGTCTGTCAGGTTAATGCTTCTTTCATTGCCTTTGAACAAGGCACTAGGCTGTGGACTTGGAGTTGGTCCCCAGGCTCCAGCCACCTTTGATGAATGGTTGAATGGTGACCCAAGAGGACAGTTGTGCTGCGAGAGCAAAAAAGCACAAACATAAACGGAAATTTAATCAAAATCCTAATCCAAGTGTTGATTAAAAACATCATCTGAGTGTCTTTAAATTTCTCTTGAAAAATCTTCTGCTAATATAAAATAGCTTCATACGAACAATATTCTAATGCAAACAGTTGTTGCAATTGTTTGATTTTGATTCACTGTAGAAATGGGTGTGAGTGGATTTATAAAACATTTAGACACAGTCTGTGTTCATTCTCATGCCTTTGCTAAAAATGGAAGGTGTTTGTGCAAATGGCTCCCAGAAATGACCAAATGGATGAGTGATCATTGACTGCCCTTTTTAGATAAATCTTTGCGTACGCATAATGATTAAAACAGCCCCAATGCAGCTCTGTAATATGGACAGATGTTTTCATTAGATGATTTAATTTCTTCAAGCCTTGCTGATTTCCTGCTTGGTTCCTGTGAATAGTGGTAATTACGGTGAAAATAATAATTATAATTTTTTCTCATACATTCTCAGCTGACTGTGGAGGAGTAACAGATATGGGAAGCCATGTTGCTTATGTGATTAGAAATGTGTCCATGAGAATATCAAACATCCCCATTTTCTGTCAGTTTAGAGCTCAAAAGTTTCTTCAGGCTAAGGTTGGTAGTCCAACTCCACTGAATGCTGAAAACATTTTATAGGGACTATGTATTGATCAGGTGATCATCAGACATAGCCATCAAATGTTTACTGTTTTAAGCAATGATTTGATTTATCTTTGTGCTGTCAGTCAACAGCATTTAGGGTATATGTTATGAAAAGTTATGATTCAAATTTTCACAGTTAAGAAAACGTGTGCCATTTGGGAGCATCAGCCCGAAGAAATGTTTCAAACTGAGACAGAAGTAAATATTTCATAAATTGCAAAATCCAGTTACATGCTATGAATTGCAGCTGTTTAATATTTTAAGTACTTTCTGATTATCAGGAAGATATTGGATAGAATTTTTAAAATTGGATTTCATTTCAAGAACAGATGGGATGTGTAGGAAGTCAGTCCACAAGGAGGTATTACTCCTAGAATCGCTGTTTGTTCCTTTAGGTTATCTCAGATTGAAAGATCGCGCTTAATGACAAGGACTTCCCTCTTATGGGAAATTGGTGTTCATTTCCTGCTATTCTCTCTGACAGTTTGCTTTTATATGCTGTCTAACATTAACAATAACAAACTCGGTAATTAGCCGCTCTAACCTCGACCTGCCATGGCTTCACCAAAGCCTTTGTGCTCTTTGACCGTTGGTCTTGAACAGAACGGTTCACATAACCTTCATTTTTGTTGTTGTTCTTTGGCTTGCAGCAGCAAGCACGTGCAGTTATCTACGTTTTAGAAACATCCTCCTTTTTTTTTGTTAGTAGTAGCTCAATTTTCAAGAAAAATGAGAAAAAAGATCGAGGAAAAATGTAAAACCTCATTGGCATTGTGCATTTTGTATCAAGAGTGCATTGAAGATTTTGAAGACATATTTTACAGAATCTGATAGACCTCCCAGTGTATGGTGTCAACAGTGTCTCCTCTTTTCTGCTGACTGCTGTGACATTTATCTTTTATAAAAATGAAAAAACAAGAACCTTTATTTTGTTTTTGCCCATATCTATAGTTCTTGAGTTAGTTTTGCTGTGCTTGATTTTAATTTTAGTTTAGCTTAATCTTTGAAGGTTCAGATACAGAGATTTTACCTTTCTAACACATAACTGATATTAGGAGGAAAGCTAAAATGCAGGGTAGGAAAACAGCTTTTCTTCTCTAAACTCAGCTAAATACAGAACAGAAAATGGAATAAATCAATCATTTAAAAGGTGTTTTTGTTCAGTCTGTCCTTTTATTAAAACACAATAAAGAAAATTGTGAACATGATGAGGGAGAGAGGTCACATCTCAGCTCTATGATTATCATTAATAACTGTGATGTGAGCATCAGCACATTTACCTGTGGACTTATAAATGTGTCTGGCTGTACTGTGTGTGCACGTGTGCTCTCTGCTTCACTTCCTGGCATATGCTACTTTTTAGTGATTAGCTAAAAGCAAGTGATGCATTTTAAAAATATACCGTGACTAATTAAATGCACATTTAAATGGTGCTTTCAAAAACTATCAGTAAAAAAAGTATTAAAATTTGTTTAAATGTCCCACTTTGTTCATCAGTGTCAGTATTCTGTCTTAAATGATGAATACATCTTTTTATAAAATGGGTTTCCAAAGGAAATTTTTAATAGGTTTTTAGATTTTGTTATTCCATTTACTTATCCAACCACAGATCAGAAACAGGAAGCTCCATTCCTGTCCTATGGTCTCTGTTTCCATCTTTAAAGTTATCACAAACTGAAAACTGTGAATGTTACTGCAAGAGACAAATGATTTGGGAAATGGAACAAGACACAACAGTATGTTAGAGCTGTAAATTAATTTAAAAAAATTAACTAATTGCACAGATTTCTGAAATTAATCACAATTAATCACAGAAACTTGTAAACTTGTAATCATTATACATTGAATCACCAAATTAATGTAGATTAATTCCCTGTTTGAAACCCCTGTTTTATATACTTCATTTAACTGTTTCTTTAGTTTGTCACGGAAACAAGAGGCCCCGCAACTGAACTGATTTGATTTATTCTTAATGCTTAAGTGGTAACTACAAATCAGTCAGAGTGTATCTAAAAATAGCTCGGTTCATTCATTGAAATTCCATATGGCACGGCTGCAAGCGTAATGGACAAGCAGAATAGAAATATCTCTACTAAGAATCCATTTCATCTCTGCATCAGAAACAATAATGAAACGGCACTTTGTATAATTAGGGATACTCAGTCAGAGAGATGCTACCAAAAGAAGGTGACGCTCAAAACAATAAACTTTCAATTTCCTCTATACTCCTGGTGAATAATAAAATGCTGTTTCTCTGAAACATTTGGCAGACTTGTGATTGTGATTCAGTCTTTTGTCAGAGCGTTCCGGCTATTGTGTTGAACTTTGTGAGATGGAAGAGACAAGGGGATACAGGAAACAAATTCTGGAGGTGGTAAACACAAGTCTACAAAGCAGCTCATCAGAAAACATTGGCTTGTCTAGATTTAAAGGACCACACTGGTGATTCTGTTTAAACTCATTAAATACTACCCGCATTTACATTACATTACTGCCAACCATTTTACAAAACATAAAAACATATTTTAGTTTTCCTGTTATTTTGCCAACTCCTCTAATCTTTCAAAATCAAAAAGACGATACACCCACTTTAAAGTTCAATGTTTCGCCTGTTAACGCGTACGTCCAAATGTAGAAGGGATGCTTGTTTTTAATTTCTCGGTAAAATCCGTCTTCTGGGATTATATTCCCTGGTGGAGACATACATTATCTTCCATGCAGCTCCAAGTTGGTTAAATAAAGTTACTTCAACAAAAAAAAAATTGATAGACATCTTGTTGGCTGTGATGGATTACTAAAGCATGTTTCAAGTCTCTACAAGCTTATTTAAATAGCGTGCTGGAATGAACTAAAACCAATGGCAGTCTGGAAGGGAGGAAAAACTGTTCTAATATTTACTGCTCCAGTAGTATGTTTTGGAAAATGGTTGTCAGTAATGTAACGTGTACGCAGGTTGCATATTGGTCTCAAACATTCAAATCATACCACCGGTATAGTCCGTTAAAATCTCCAAGACAAGATGAATGAACATGACCAACATTGAGTAGTGGGGTTTTGTGGTGGTAAATAATAATATTGGACCTCCATGAGCTTTGCATGTAAAAAATATCAGCTTTGTAGATGGTAAATTTCTACAAGTTTGCCCTCTGTAGATGTTGTTGCTGTATTAATGCCCACGAAGAACTGTGAAAGCTTACGATCTGCTTAGATGTACTGGTTCAACTTGATCAGCTTGCTGTGCATTTTATTTCATTAGTTGCCTTGCATTCAGTGAGCTGACATATTTAGAAGCCATATGTGATGGGCCTCCTGGCATCACTTGAAGTTATTTTCACTTAAAATAGAAATTCTCATTACACACAAAACTCTCCTCAGATTGCAAAGCCTTTGCTCGGCGTGAATCTCATATTGAATCCAAAAAATCTAAAATCTCTGTCGGTTTTCATCTTTTTCAACCAATTTTCAAATTTACATTTTTGGCTAAACTCCTTCACAAGCTTGCTCTCTCCCTGCTGCTAGATGGTGACAAATTGAAAAGTGAATGAATTCAGCTTTAATGCAACATCCATATTTCAAAAGGCAATTCCCTTTTTCATACACACTACCCATTGTCACTAACAAAAATTAAACAATGCAGGCATCTCAGGCATAATTCTATTTTTTTTTCTAATTCTCTTCAGCTGTTGCATGTCTAACCATCTTCAGGGAATCTTCTGTAAGAGCTCAGATCATCTTTCTTCCACTTCTTGTCCTCATTGAAGGTCTAAAGTTTGCCAGCATCAATCTAATTTGTTATTTTATGCTATGAAGTCCCTTCAGACTACTATTGTACAAATGAGCAGATGAATCTAAATGCATATATTCCCCTGGTGATGCGCTACAATTGAGTATTTTATTTATGTCATTTTTTTTATCCTCCCTATATGATTCGGTAAAACACCAAAACTGCAGCATAATAGGTTGTCTGACGACCCAGGTTGTCAGACACCTGTCCCGGACCTGGCCTGAATATAAAACTTGTGAAAAATATTAAGTTTAGTTATGATATAGGCTATTGTAGTGTCTGCAGTGGCTTCACCTGTCCTAAGGTATGCTTACTGCTGCGGGCAAAGTTTGAATAAATCATGCGAAGGTATTGATTGATATTTCATGAACCTCTCAGCTACAGAGGGAGAGTACACTTCAAAATCCAGAAACAAACTACATGTAGAATAAAACATGGCCATATATCAGCACATAACACATCATCCAAAATCTGTCATATTTTACGTATTTATGAAAAGTTTTTTTTTAAACCCAGTAATTGTAATGCAACAGTAGAATTAACATGGTATTTATGGCGTGGTGTCATAAAACTTATAATTCATCAGATAATCTGCTTTTGCAAAATGTTGTTTAGCTTGTACTGTATAGTTCGTACCTGTGTCATATTTCTGGGATCAAAGAAATAAGCATGTGATATTTTTCTCACAAGAAAATATCAAGTAGCAATTTTAATGTTGTTTTTCTATGTTGCCATAAAAAATCAACCAGTAGAACCCTTGTCTAGGTTTCACTGTACTGCATTTTAATGTCTAGCACATCTGATTTGCTGATGATAATGGACAGTCTGATACAGTATGAGAAGTTCTATGTAGCTAAGTTAAGGTCCACATGAGCAGCAGCATCTGGCAGCTCCAATGCGTTATCAATGTTAAATAAAGGGTTTAACAAACAGCAAATCTTCAGGTTGATTGTCATTTTTGATAAATGCAGGCTGAGAATTTAGACAAAACAAGGACAAGAGTTTTATGAACTGTGGGATACAGAGCTCGAGATGAAATAATTCATTTCCAAAATTATTCAAAATAGCATTGCCATTGCAATACAAGAGCATTTACATAACAGTCTACAATGATTTATAATTTGATGGAATTACTCCTCTCTAGTTGTGCACAAAGCACACTGTATTAAAATGGATAAAATGTGAATATAAAGCAGAAGAAAAAAAAGGTAGCTATCGTGACCTGTAACTGAATATTTAAGATTGACTCTGCTCTGGCTGAAATATAAGTAACACTAATCTGCCCCTTACTGTTACTGTGCCTCTAATCTACCCCTCACTGGGGAGGTCTTGTATATGGAAAACTAACATATTTATTGTGGTGCTTCACAGTAAAGCTAATGTACTCTGATTTGAGGTGTATAGAATAGATTTGTCCCAATTCAGAATGAAGCATAGGACTAAAATGTGCATGTTAAAGCAAGTGACAGCTGTTAAAATATTTTAAAGCTCGAAAGAACAAACATAATTCCATGCGGTTCTGTTTTTGTTCCTCTTGTTCTTCGTAATGCAGGTTCAGACTACAAGGAGGACCTAAAGCCTGAAGAACTCCTGAATGTGTTTTCAATTTACCAAACAGCCAAGCTAATCTATTTTACCCTGTTTGCCAAGGCTCGCATTGTACTGTTATTACTAAGACCTCATTCATCTCGATAAAGCTAAACCTTGTTTTTGTGTAGCAATAGCACTAGCTTCTGACAACACCCAATCATGAGAATGTCAGCAACATTTTGCTTTTACATACCAATCCTAATCTACAAATCATTTATTTCAGTCACCCAACATCAATGGAATGGATTTATAATTATGAGACTACAGAGTACACACAGAATTGAAGCAGATTTTGTGTTGTCACTCCCCACAGTATATATAGACTCCTTCAGGAAGTTAGAATCGGGGCTTAAGGTGGATACTAGGGTGGAGGTGGAGTGTATAAAATGCTATGTGAGCAGCATCAGCAGCATTAAAGGAGTATGCAATAATGTAGCATATTGGCCCTTTCATGGTGTCTACAAAGAACTAAACTGTCATCAAAATTTAGTAATATTTAAAGCTTGATAGGTAAACATGAGCATAAACATTATAGGTGGTAAATTTACATAGGCTGATCATTTGTTTCTGTGGAGTTGAATGTTGCCTCTCAACCTTGTGGCTGTGCTAACTTGTGCGATTCTCCTCCTAGATTCTCCACTTTGTGATTGTGCTCAAAGTTCAACTGAATTCAACTCTGATCCATCTTCCAGTGACTTTTCAAACGCCAACGAGGGGAAAGCTCCATGTGGCGTAAGTAGAATGCTTGTAGTTGAAATGTCGCTAACAGCTAATATAACATTTGTAGCTAACGGTTAGCTACTTCTTAAGCTAATTGCATTTCTTGATGGCATGTGTTGCTCTTGATTTGCTGTCAACACTCAGCAAAACACAGTGGGCTCTGCATATGTAGCAAGGTGGGTGAGCAATGTGCGAATCACATACAGCGGAACAAACCTCTGGCTGCTTCTGTGTATATTGGCAGCTGAGGCAGTGACTTCCAGCCTCACGGCACGCCACCTCGAGCGACACGCACACTCCGATTCTCTTATTTGCTGCTTCGCTCAAAATTCTACCAAATTCAACTTTGACTCATCCACCGCTTCCCATTCCAACCTGGAAGCAACGACAGAATAGTTGCATGTGACATAAGCACAAGTGACACATGATGCAACAATGGAGAAGTTGACTCTGGGTGTTTCTTGATTGCATTCCGTGTGCTGAGTGAGGCGCAGGGCTTTGGGAGTGTAAAAGCAGCGAGCCAAGCGTAGATTTCTCTCTGCTGCACAAATATCGCTTATCATGTGAAACCAGCCCGAGTATTCTTCAGTAGGATATTTTAGTGCTTTTTTCCACCATCCATCCAAATGATTGGACATCTGAGAATAAACTCATTATTGCTTGATCTCTGCAGTTATCCCACAGGTAGAAGTTGGCAAGCGTTAATATATTTTTCTGTTATCTTTCTTAGAAGGCTGTGTAGATAACTTCATAAAAAACACAGCAGTGACTTGTGGGATTGGGAGGTGACAGGAGCACTGAGACGGAGCATCCTCCTGTTTCTCTGTAAACACAAACAAAATTCATCCCCCGACTGCCTTCTCCCGCTGTGGGAAAATTCTTGGAATATTCTCCTTCTAGCCATGCACAGAAAGTGTCAAGAAACATAACAAATATCCCTTAAATTTTAGGCTCAGAGTATCACGCTAAGGGAAGTGCTGAAGATGCCAAACTGAAAGAAAAAAACTTGTCAATGCTCCAGCTTTACGAGCCTGAGAATTTGACAGTTGACATTAGAAAGATAGAGACTTGAGCTGGATGACTTACTGTTTCAGTGTTTAATAAATCTTAATATTAGTTCCCAAATACAGCTCTGATATATGAATCATAAAATACCAAATCTAATAACTGCCCTGTGTTTTTGTACAGGACAGCCACCTTTTAAGTACTTAATTGAATTAAACCAGAGATTGGCAGGGTAAATAATACTGAATAATTTGTATTGCTCTGAATTGACTTGTTTGTCTAGTTAACTGATTCTCTTTATTGAATTATGTTTTTAAAACACAAATAAAAATGCAAACCCTCACATGAAAGGAAATGTTGGTGGTCTAGTCAGCTGTTTCATCCATTTTAGAAAAAGAGTTTGAGTTCATTTTGTGAAAGGCTGGGCTCTTGTTGTCTTTTAAGTGACAACTCCACCAGTTCTCATAAGCTCACCTCCCTTCTCTGATTTACACAAGATGATAGATCTCTACCATATTTTATTGCAAATATATGCAACATTGATAAACATGCTTCCATATTATTTTTTCTGATAGGAAAATTTATTGACCAAACACAAACAAAAATCTATACAACATTCTTGTGACCTTTTTTGTATTCCATCAAATGAACAATCAATACAAGAAACAGTGAAATGGGGGAGATTGTCAACTAAAGGTTATTATTGTAAGCATTCCACAGAAATTTACATGTGTGAAATGATAAAGTCTAGCAGGCCAAACTAGAGGAAAACAATAGATCAGCTTGTTGTAATATTAGCTCAAATGGAGGGCCAGCCTGTTGGGCCCACAGGCAACCAAGTATATGATGGCTGTCTTCTTTCACCTCTTTATCATATCCATAATGAGAATATTTTTTACTCTTGTAAACACAGTACCATATCAAATAACCAAGGTATAAACATGAAAAAATGTGTACATGATGTTATTGATACTTTCCATATTATTGTCTTTGACATGCTTCTTAAGTGTTTATATTGTTACACCGTTGAAAGGACTCTATGGCCATATGATGTGGACAGTTTACACTGTTTTACTTTTTTAAATTTATACCCTCCGTCCTGAACTGTCTTTTTTTTTTTTTTTTTTTTNTTTTTTTTTTTTTTTTTTTCAAATTTATTTATTATTGGGATAAGCCCCTTGAGATGCAGCATCTCATTTTCAAGGGGGTCTGACCAGCTTCTCCTAAGATTTGTAAGAATAGGCAAAGAATACTTAACGTACCCGGTCAGCACTTGTTTCTGCTGATCTTGCTGTGAAGTACATACTAATGTGCTTAATGCTGCTAATGCTCATGAAAGCAGTATTTAATTCTCCTTAAGGTGCAGTCACACCAAAATTCCCAGGCCATTTATTTAAATGAAGAATGAGGCAAGGAGCATTCACTTCCTGTCGTGAATACATCTCTCGTTGTTTGTCTCCCACAGAGTTCAGTCTGGCTGAACTTTGACTTGCGAAACAGTGAGACTGAGCAACACTCAGGCTATTTGAGAGAGGAAAGATTGAACTCTTGTTCAGGAAGTATTGTTGTTTCAGTTTATCTATGTTTGTATAACTGCATGCTGAGGGAAATCAAGCAGAAGAATAGGAGGACTGCTGTTTGGCTGAGTTCAAGGACAGACAATATAAAATAAGTGCTTCTGAGGTAGAGAATAAATTAGGAAAAAAGAAAGCTTAGTCTATTACACTGTTATGCAGTCATACAACTTGTAGTTGTAAAACTCAACCAGGAAGGAAGAACATGAAAGAATAAAACAAGGGTAAAACCTGGTATAAATAGAAATATTTATTGTCTTTGCTTTGCTTTCCAATGTTTTTCTTTGGCTATCAGGTTGTACCATGTTACACAAGCAGTATGGAATTATGAAGAAGTAAGGAATCTAATCTCATTACATTTAGGCAAATTTTGCAAACAAGTTTGATACCAAATAAGGTTGTGATTTTAGTTTTTACTTTCTCCTGTCTTTGCTATTTGAGCCAGAAATGTCAAGTCATTAGACTTAATTACATATAACTTTGAAGAAAGACACCTTTTTTGTGGCTTTACTGATATTCCATAGGTCTGTGGCTTATGATTTCCATTGCACAGAAATATTTAAATGTGGCTGTTTTGGCTTGGTTCCTGTGATGAGTTCATCTTCATTCAATGAATACTGCAGGTCTGAGCATGCTGAACGAGTGTACTGTTAAACCCAATCTGATTGAAGCACATTGCTAAGTGCTGTTGTGGTCTGTTTCCACCAATACCCTCCTCAATAATAAGTAGCATAAACCAAGAGCATGTAGCTTGGCCAACATTCAGAGGATTCAGATGGTTATAATTTTATGTAGAGCTGGAGAAAACTGGCAAAATATGCTCCGCTTTGGTTCACTTGCGAAAGCCTGAGCCAGGATACACAAGAGAGAAACAGAACTGCAATGTGACAGCAAATCCTCTGCTCAGGGAATTAAAAAAAAAAATGCTACAAAGAGATCTTGAGGTTATTTCTGGAGCAAGTGTCCCTGAAGAAAAGTAGTGCTACATGTAAAAAACTAAAAAGATTCTACTGATGTGTTGTTTCTGTTAGATTCTCTAAATAAAGGTAGGTTAAGTGACATCTGTTCTGATGTCACTTAATACTGTAGATATAAGCTGATAAGAAATGAATCATTATTTGTTGTATGTGTCAACTAATTCTATCTATATTCCAACTCTGTTTCTGAACCATTACATTCATATATACACTGCCCGGCCAAAAAAAAAGTCACACACTCTAATATCCGTTGGACCAAACGATGGATAAAACGACCAGACGACTTTGGATAAAACGTGATAGGTTGGTCAAGGAGGGCCAGTAAAGGTCACACACTCACACACATTCACTTATGCACTATATGTTATCTGTCTGTTGCTAGATTAAATTGCATATATATAAAAAATGGTTGTGCCAATCTTGGCATATACCACAACTATATATGCAGACAGGAAAAAAGAAAAAATAGATGGACTGCCTTTAGCTTTGATTATGGCATGCATTTGCCATGGCATCATTTTGATAAGCTTATGCAATGTCACAACATTTATTTCTGTCCAGAGTTGCATTAATTTTTCGCCAAGATCTTGTATTGATGATGGGAGAGTCAGACCTCTGTGTGAAGTCTTCTCCAGCACATCCTTCCAGGCTTTAATAATATGTTGGACAGTTCTTAACCCAATTTTAGTATTTCAGCAGTCTCCTTAGTTGTTTTCTTCGCTTGATGCAGGCCAGTAATTTGACCCTTCTGAAACAGAGGAACATCTTTTCCACGACCACAGGATATGTCTTCTGACATGGTTGTTTAAGAAATGAGCAGCTACTCACTGCATCAGTTAGGGTTAAATAACTTGTTGCCAGCTGCAACATATTAATCACTGCAGTAATTATATAATGGAAGGCTCTTAACATATTTGCTTAGTTAAATCCAGGTGGCAACTTTTTTTTTGGCCGGGCAGTGTACTTTTGCTTAGCCAAAAAAAAAAAAAAAAAAAAANAAAAAAAAAAAACTGAAAAGAAACATAATGCTTCCCAGAATATGTTCGTAATCAACATTCTGACCAAAAAAAAAAATTCAGCATATCTAAACATATCTGAACACTGGTTATTAACATCCAATGTATATTCATTTTGAAAGAAATGTATGTATCATGTCTGGTCTGCAAAGTTTTCACCATCACTGCTTTTCAGTTTAGCTTTCCAACAATATTCAGCTCATATTAACTAACTTATAACTAAAGTAAAGGCAGTTAACCTCAGACAACTAAAAGTACTTAATTAAGGAAAGTTTGCTGTAATGGTAAAATGAAAAACAGGCTTTTGCATGGACACAAACCTGTGTGAATGTCCTGTTCTGTTGTGTCTAACCAAGTGCACCCATCTCCTCTTTTCTTTGTTTTTTTTTCACAATACTTTATGCTTTAGCAGAAATGTTGCTAATTAACATCATCCAGAAACTGATATGTTTTGTAGTAAACGTATATGATAATATGTTGTCATTGTGTACAAATGTAATTTCAGAGTAACTCTCCCTATTTCCTCTTTATTTCAACAGGATTAAATAATGCAGGGTTGATACCCTTAACAGAAGGATTGAATAGGAGGAACTTTAATTTATTTGCTTAACTGTTGCACTGGTCTGCTCTTATATATGTTTGTTATTTGCAGTTTTTTCTTTGTATGAGTTCTTGCTATGTTCATTGAGTGTCTTTGCTGTCTACTCAGGTCTGACATGGTTTAAAAAAAAAAGTGTAGACATATGCATACACATGTTGGCCATGATGGATTTACCGGTAGTTTGCTTTGAACTACAATTGTCATGCCATTGGTCATCAACTTAATTTTTATAGTCTGCAGTATTTGAGAAAACATCAATTTTTCAAATTTAATAACTACAAATGATGGATTATTATGTAACAAAGTGTCAAGTGTCTTTGCCAAGCATAGCATTGCTATATATTAGTGGTGCTGTGCTAAATATTTACTGTTATTTTAAGAAATGAAATCTGTGAGCAGTTTAGAGGAAATGCAGAAAGTTGAGGTTCCCATCTTTACTCGACGTTGTATAAAAGCCAAGGAAAGCAAAGTCAAATCCTTTAATTGGAAAAGGATCTGTGCTGTTTGTGGTGGAACACATTTACACTGCTGAAACTTGTGTGAGTTGGTTTTGCATCTGGTAAGTCGTTATTACATAATTTTTACAGCAAGTAATTCACCAGCAGAAGAGAGAGACAGTTATGGATACAGATAATCGGTCATCATCTGTTTGAACTGTTACCTTCTGGTAGATGTTATAGATCCATCAAATCCAGAACTACCAGATTCACAAACAGTTTATTTCCAAATGCAGTAACCACCCTCAATAAACAAAGATAATTCCCAGAACAATGTTACACTATGCACTTTGAACACTGTGTCACTTTTACCTGCGCTCTGACCTGATGTGATTTGAATGTTTTGTTTTATGTGCATATTTCGTTTTATTCTACAATTGTTTTTATAATGTATTATGGTGTGCACCATGCAGGAGCAGCGCTCCTAATCTCGTATTATTTAGTACAATGATAATAAAGGCAATGTAAATATAAATTTGTGTCCAAGAAAAGACACCTCAAGAGCCTGTGTAAGATTGACTTCTTCTTAGTGGTGAATTGTCGTACCAGCTTGACCCTGACACTGCAGGACTGCTTTATGTTGAAAGACAATTGTTATTAAAATGTGAATTATTACATGTAGTAACTGTTGAGCTATAGAGAAATCAGAAAATCTTTTCCTGGGAGTATTTCATTCAAAATTCCTCTTGTCATAGTGCAATATCATCCTCAGATGTAAGAATTTCAAAGCTTGTTTTATTCATCACTGTGTCCTGTGGGAGAAGCCTGTACAGACAGTATCACTTTGGCTGCCCTGCAAAACAGAGAAGATCCTGACTTTAGAAAACTAATGTACTTTGGCACTCTGTACTTTATTATGAAAGTGATGGTTTGATCTTCCTGGATCCCTGGAGTCTTTCAGGTTAAGTGATGACTTAAGTCCAGACTGGGAACAATTTTAAGGGTCAGATGAAACCAGCAAACCTCCATCTCTGTAATTAGTTTCACAAGCAGATAAAAATGTTTTGTTCCATTTGATGCATTGTTAGCACAAATACATGGCCTAATTTTGAACATCTGGATAATATCAAATGGGATAATTCCAAAACATTTTCCGCTCAGCTTTTGATGAGTGGGTCTGTTCCCCATGCATGAAATCAAATCAGTGATTAGCGTGACCGCTGAAGACAAAGTATGTGCTTTTAGCTGTTGCACCTGGCTGTACATCAACTTTGATTATTTTACAAATAGTAAAAACAAAAAAGATGTTTTGCAACCATTACAACAAAAACATTGTATTAGCTGGATTTAGCCTTTAGCTGGATTTAGCATTTTTGTTAATGTCTTCATTTTTTCTAAGGTTATAATTTTATTGCATAGCTTCTTTTTTTCAAAGACCTGGCTTAATTCAGTGGTTAAATTGTAATTTATTCCATTTGTGAGTTTATGTAACAAACTATGTGTTACTTTTTAGTAAATATATTAAACTATTCTCAAAACTGTAAACACATAATGATTCATAAAGTTATGTTGTTTTGAACATGAAGTAATTATTCATTCCCCATGTTTGAAATACATTCTTAAACTCTTTAAGTGGGTAATCAGTTAAATGTATCACAGTGTAACACATTGAAGTAACAGATGGGTTATTTTTTAGCTTGATTGCATAAACCACTTGTCTTTAGCCCTGCAGACAGTACACAAAGAATGAAGTGAAATAAATCTTGACAGCTTCTTAACAAGAAATCTAAGACTAAAACTAAGAAATCTTAACAACTTCAGACAGCACTCACAATAAACCAAACACAGACGAGCTGCTGATTACTGCCATTATTCCACCACAGTCTGTTGCACAGTTGCTGCACCAGACAGCCATTCATTCAAGATTCTTCTTCGTTCAATGGCGACAAGGCAGTCCTGCTTTCTGAAGAGTGTATAACCAGACAGTGACTGATAGAGAATGGCATTTCACGACAGGAGTTACGCAAGATTGAGTGTGACCTGAGTGTAAAAGCAGGGCCATGTGTCACTGTGCATGTCAGGGTGGAGGCCATCATCACAGGTGCCTACACCCGACTGATAATGGGGTCTGGATGACAGTGAGATGGAGGTGGATGAAAGGAAGATGGATGTGTCTTGGCAAAGAGGTGAGAGCAGTGAATAGCTGGTAATAATGGTGTCAGATAAGTGGACTCATTAACAGACTGAAATGGAGAAGCTGTTTGGTCACATTGTTTCCTCTGATCTAACCAGAAATAAATGCCTTTCTGTCAGTGTAGCATACCATGTGTAATGGGAGGAATTCTAACAGTGCCATATTTTACATCACAAGCACATTCATTTGTATGATGCAGTGGAGCAGTGGTCCACTATAGCTTAAATTATTGAGTTAGTGTCATTGCTGTGTTGTGTATTTTCACAAATATCTTACTGCATTCAACTGTGATACCAGGTATCAGCTTTTTCCTTAGTGGTAATCAATTTTGAACTGAGAAACTTGAGAAGTTACAAGAGTTTCTATGTATTTTAAGTATTGTTACCTCTGTGGCTGTTGTGTGCCAATGTGGTGTCTAGTGCCCATTGTTATAAATAATGCATAGCTGTTGCATTGCATATTAGTATTGACATGTTGAATGCAAGATTATGTTTGCTCCAGTTACCCTAGCACAACAACATATTCCTCATGAACAAGGTACGTTTGGTGTGTTTATTACTGTCTCTTCAGGTTATTCTTCAGAGACTCATATGCAGGCCTCCTCTAATGTTTACTCTAAACTTTGTGTGAATTGATGTTTCTCTCTTTTCTCACAAACAGTTTTGTATATTGTCCCATTTTATTTGATTAACTGGTTGAATTTGTATTTTGACAGAAAATCCCAGCAGTTGTTCTTTGAATTCACTCCATTAATTGAGACTCTTAGACCATTACAGCATTTATTATATATGTGCACATAATTGGATTTCTCATCAGCAGTTTCCTGTGATCAGCTCAGTGCTTTCCTACTTGAACTTAAATGTAAAATAAACTCACCAGTGTCTCCAGCCCTCTTCTCAATTTCCTCCAGTTACTCTAAGCTTCACTTACCATTACAGTCTGATGTGGTTAATAGGCTGTGTAAGATGCTGTTAAATGTTTGCAGGAAATGGCAGTAATTTCAGCAGCTAAATTACCTGCTCTTTCTAGATGCAATTGG
Source organism: Lucifuga dentata (assembly GCA_014773175.1). NCBI lineage: Eukaryota > Metazoa > Chordata > Actinopteri > Ophidiiformes > Bythitidae > Lucifuga > Lucifuga dentata. The sequence continues at coordinate 198,899 of VXCM01000017.1, read as the reverse complement.
CCAGGATATCCTTAAAGTCCCAATCTTTTTTTTTTACCTTAAAAATCTAAGCTAAAACTACATACATAATTGAAGATTTTTTAAATAATTAGAAATCAGTGTTTTGTGCTATGTACATGTTAAATGATCCTAATTGGAAATGCAGGCATCTTTTACTGCTGTTTTCACACACATTAGTGAAGTAAACAAACCTTTAATAGTATCTGAAAGCATTAAGTGAGGCTGCTTGCACATGAACAGCTGTAAAATTGTGCGCAGTTAGCAATTTGCACATTGTTCACTTCTACAGACAGAATGTTGTATGCACTGTTCAGCACAAGAAGCAGAGTGCTGAAGCCAGACATACCTTGTCAAGCAGCAACATCAGCTTTAGATCCAAAGTTAATTGCTAGCTCTATTAGCTGCTACCGTAATGCTCATTCTTTGTTGCTCCTACTTACGTCATACAGCTATTTCATCAATGGTTGCACATTGGAAAGGTCACCAGAAGACTGTACCTTTAAGTGGTTGACTAATTTCTGTAATCAATGATACTGTAGTTTCTTACAATGACATCATAGCCTTGGACTTTGTCTGATGCATAACTAGCTTGTTGTCAACAAAATCCCATAAAGTGTAGCATACTGTAGTTTATTTCTGTGACAAATATTCATAAGATATCAATCCATTTTTGGCTTTGGTTAAATACAACAAAGTTGGGTGGTCTCAGAATATATATATTTTATCCCAGGATCATGACTATTGTAGTCTAGAGTTTGTAATATTTTACAGTACATTAGAATTCTGTGAGTATCTGTGTGCCTATGGGAGTCATATTACAACTCTGCCAAATGTCTGTCTTATATAGAAAAGTCTGGCCAAGTGTCTCATCAATATTTCATACTGGAAATGTAGATTTAGCTCAGTAATACCATTTCAATTGACCACTTGGGCCTGGTGATGTAGTCCAAAAAAACCCCTCCAAACAAATAAACAAAAAACAAACAAACAAAAAAATGATTCTGAAAGCCTGCATAAAGGTTATTTTTATTAGACATTACACCCATCTCAAGCTTGTGTGGTCTCAAGGCTGTGGGATTCAAGTGCTATGATGCCTTTGAATTTGAATATGAAGCAAAATGTCAACTGCATATTAAGAAACATCTAATTCAACTGAGAAGGAAATGCGATACAAGCCCATATACGGCTTTTGTTCATTCTGAAGTATTCCACTTATGTGTAATCATTAACAACACTGACCTTTTTCTTTCAAATGAGTTTGGTCCTCATATTATGCCTTTAGATCAGTATCAAAGTTGTGTTGTATGTTGTGAACAATTCAGGCTGTTCTAAATGCAACCTATGCTTCAGTTCTGGGAGCTGAAATAAATCCAGCAACGTTTTATAGCGGTCTGTCTTAATTATATTAAAATTATTGGTTGAAATGACTGGGTCATTTTGAACAAGAGTTGCTAAGTGAGCTTTGTGGAGCATCATTGTCATACTTTTGTGTAATCCTTCTTCATTCAGATCCAAGAGAGTCTAGTAATTCATATTAATCAAGTCACGATGAACCTGAACTTCAGGTTCACTAACATACTCCCAAAGCAGGAGTATATATATCTTTGTAGTTATTCAATTTGAATCTTTAAAGTAAATTAGGACGTTAATTCTTCTTCGGGCCACTTACATCAGGGTTTACTGTTTGCTCAGAGATAAGTAGAAGTCAGACAATAAACTCAGATGTTCCAATGTTTTTCTTTCAGATGATCTGACTCTGCACATGTACTTAAATAACAGAAAATGTATGCATGATATCTGTTACATAAATTTTCTCTCCATTCTTTATCACTTATGCCGCATTGGAACATGCTGATGTTTTAGCTAAATGACTACCTGTTTTCAGCTGTAGCACAATCAGCCAAGATGCAGATGCTGTCATTATAAAAATATGATGACAGTGGTATTAGAAGTTGTTTCATAGAATCAGTTCACACATGAAGCCCCCTCCCAATCAGCCAGTGCTGTTCTGGTGTTGTATATAGTAGAGAGTAACTATTTCTAGAGATGATGCAATGGTCTGCATGTCTGCATGCTTTTTTTTTTCTTCTCTATTTAAAATTATAATTGGCTATCTATTTTTGATAGGTAATTATACTTGCCTAATCTATTATACAGTGTGCTACATAATTAAAAGCTTGGTTCTTACTGGTTTGAGCAGTAAAAGATGGTGATATGTTTTCAATGATGGCATTGTAATTACTTCTGTCTAAAAAGAGAATATAAGTTGAATTCCATAATTGGGCTTTGGTTAACTATAAGTGTTCACTCCTATCATAACACAATGAATCTGTTTTTTTTTTTTAGACTGAATAATCACTGAAGCACTAAATATAAAACCATTTTACAACAGAGCAATATGAGCACTTAACACTTGGCTAGTAATACCAGTTTGTCATTCTTTCACAGTGAATATGTCCCAGGTTGCAGCCATTGCAAGTCTTCAATGCTTCAGCTCTGGCTTTCAAACCCATGTCCCTGGCACACAAGAGCTTCCTCCATTAGCAGCCTGTCACCACTCAGAGTCTGCTTGTGTGAATGATGCTCTTCAGCAATTAGCAGCAATACAGAGGAAGGCAGCTATCAGTGGTGACCTTCACATACTCACACACATACATGCACACAGGCAAGCCCACTCAGAAAAATGCAGAGAGGAAAAGAGGTAAAAGGCCAGGCAGCTTAAGAAACAAAGAGGAAAGAAAATGAAATCACTGATGAAGCAGATTAAGATGCAGAATTTCAAAGCAGAGGATGTGAGAAGACACAGATGAACTGAGAAAAAAAAGGCAAATTAAAATATGCAATTCAGAAATAAAGAGCTTAGGAACCCATAGACAGACATAGAAGCGGAACTCAGATTTTGAATATTCCAGTGCTGAGAAGTCTCAGGGAACAGGATGATAGTCTGCCTTTCTTTGATCCTGTTGACTAATGTTGACTAATACAGGTTATTACCAAATAGATCTGTAAAATTCTTTATTTAACTTTAGTAACTGTAGAGTAAGATTTTGAGCCTGACAAAAAGTTCCATGGTACTGGCTGTAGTACTGATAATGCTCATACTTTTGTAGTGTTGTATTACATGCACTAATATGCTGCCATGGTACTGATAATGTCCTGATAATGATACTGATAATGTGATATTGTCCTAGTATAAAATAAACTATGATACAGAAGTGCATAGTCACCATAGTTCTTTTGTACTACTAGTAAATGGTGCCATTAGTGGTACTAATAGTACATGGTACCATTGGTAGTAATAATTGCACAATTAGATATTAGTACATTATGAGCTGGTGACATAAGGAAGTGAGCAAAAGCTGTAATATTTCATATGGAAGCAATACAATTCCATCAGCTGCATTCCTTTGAGCAAAATGGTTATAACTTAAAGTTGAGTTGTATTAGGTGGACTGCAAGTTTTCAGTGTACAAGATGCAATGTACAAGCTGCGCCTGTGCATGACAGTTGCTGCCATGTCTACTACCCACGGTTGCAGTTTTGAACCACTTTAGCTTCAGACATGCTCAGCTGATGTGACCATGTCAGACTTTAAGTGGAACCTGTTTTGCCTCAGATGATGACATCATCACACTCAGCCAAGAAAATGACTTCTATGAAACTGATAAAATACCTACAGCAGTATCTTAAAGTTTCACAGAAGTCCAGCATTGTCAGCAGAAGTATGTTCCACTGGAAGGAGATTTGTTGAAAAATAGATAACTGCAACACCTCTAAGGTGATCTTTCTGTGATCATCTCAGAACTCATTCAGACAGTCAACCCTTGTAATTTTTTTAATGTCACATCATCGAGATGGTAATTAACTCTGGTTGTTTAGTGAGAGCGTTGTATTGAACTGCATTTATTTAGTAGTCTTTATAATCTGTGGATGAACCTTTGGAAATATTCAATATTTCTAGTTGTAGTACTTCAAGGCAACTGGACTTTTTTGGCCCTGAAGACCAATTATCCGGGATGACTGAGAACTCAAACCTGACCGTCGAATTGAATTGATATTTTACGGTAGTACAGTGTTCATTTTTCATAATGCTGCAACATCATTGTACTTTGGTACAATTGTAGAAGTCCAGTAATTTGATCTCTAGGTACAATGGAAGTACTGTGGCATGGTATATCATCCAATGATGGTACGGTAGGGGTATCTACAGTGGCATAACAGATATTCATTCTTGTAAATCAAAGCACTGGCTTAAAAAAAAACTGGAGTTGGTCCCCGGGCACTGTACAGTGGCTGCCCACTGCTCCTCAGGGATGATGCAGAGACGAAATTTCAACTGTACCTATGTGTAAGTGACAATAAAGAATACCTTTACCTTTAAGAGTTTATCATTTATTCTAATCAAAGGAAACTGGCTCTGTTTGAATTGTGTCTTATGTCTTTCCACGTGGATAACAATGTAGAAGTGAAAACTCTAAACTCTCCCTTGTAAGCAGTGCTTGAAGTGGGCCAGTACTCACTTACACAGTACACAGACCTCAGTGATTTTCATTTCAGAGTACTGGGACATTTTCGGGGGTACCAGAACCAGAGTACCAGGGTACCAGAACCTCTCATAAATCTTCCGTACTCTATTGCAGAACAATGCAGAGGAAAACAATAGCAAAGGCTGCAGCCGGACGAATTAAATCAGGACACCGTGTATTTATATATACCAGGGATGGGCAACTTTGATGAGGTCGGAGGCCAATAAAATTTCATTCTCACAGTCAATTTCAGATTTTCTGGGACATGACCAGGGGAGTACTGGTACCTTTTTTTTTTTGTCCATTTCAAGCACTGCTTATAAGTTGAAATGTATCTATGCACAGACAGGGCTTGTCTGCTTGTAATGCACCAGACTAGCACAGGTGGTGACTCATACCAAATAATTAGATGCCTTGGCTATGATGGATGAGATGGAGGTAGTGGAGTTCATTTAATACTGGTTAGAAGCTCTTGTGAAATTATTTGTTTGCACGAAAAGAATGTGCTTTTTGAATTCTAAGATGTCTTAGGCTCTCATTTCTGATGTATTCTGAGCATGCCATCTACCACCTAGCACTGATTACCTGTTCCCACTTTTCCAGGGGTATATAGTCTCTACTTATTCAATCTTCTAAACCTGTGATCTGTCTCTGGCATCTTACGAAGTCTCAGAAGGTAATATCACTGTCAGAGCTATGCTGTTACTGGGTGGAGTTCATTTTCTTATTTGTCATTTTTTAATTAGTATCCATGTTATGACATTACCAAAATAGATGTATTTGAATCCATGTTAAACGTAAAATTATAGTAAATATAATTATTGTCTTATTACGAGCAACATTTCTTTAATGCTTTTGTTCACCTGGTCGGTTTTTTTTTGCATATGCATACTTTTGCTCATTTTGATTTTGCCCTAAAGAAAACACATTCTAATATGTCAAAAGCTTCAGTTCATTTATTTCACTAAACAGGATTTTCAGCTCTTTCCAATTAATGAAGCTGCTATCTTCAGCTGCTCTTTTTTCACTATTCATATTGTGCATTTTATATCCTACTTGCTAGCCACACAGTTTTGCCTCAGAGAAGAAAATAAGCACTAATTTATCTCAACAAGCAGAGTAAAACTGACCTAACTCTTAACCCTGATCATAGAATCATTCAGAAGAATTGGTTTTCCCAGGTTGCCCATGGGTGGGCTCTGATGGGCTAACTTCAGTGAAAGCTGGATGATTGTTTTGAAGCCAGGGGGTTGTGTTTATGGCTGTTACCGTTACCTTGCTATCTATCTATCTATCTATCTATCTATCTATCTATCTATCTATCTATCTATCTATCTATCTATATAGATATATCTATATATATAGATATATCTATATATATATCTATATCTCCAAGCAAAGAGAAGAGGCAGTTCCCAGCTACACAGTACAGCCACACAGTCTCAGACCTGCTAAACTACCAGAGGCAGAGTTAACTTAAGACATCACTGCTCATTCATCATTTTGGAAAAATAAATGAGACTGGAAGACATATTGTATTGAGGTAAAAATGTAAATATTACAACATACTCAAAAGGGATTTATGCATCAAAGCAGGCCTGCATCAAGGTTATTCATCCTAATACAGAATGAACACTAGTTATCCATTGGGTGGCATTGAGAGAACTGTCAATATGCCAACACACGATTAAGAAGAACATATGGTTCAAATGGCTGCATGAGGTGAGGAACAGGATGGTTGTCTCTCAGTTCACTTCCTTCAGTAGGATACTGAATCACTATGCAGTGAATTGGATTTCCGGCACTGATTAGGTTATTGATTGAGTGAACATGGACACACTGATGAATCAGTGACCTGTGGCACAATTCCATGGCAGTGTGCTATAATGATATGACATCAACAACTTCTCTGAAATTAGTGTAACCTGATGGGATCCTTTTTACAGATGTGTCAGAGCCTAGAGCATGTCAGATGTGCTGGAGCCTAGCTCACATCATAATGTGTCATTATGATGTCATACTGTAATGAGTGAGCACTGAAATCGTCATCATTACATTACTGTGTTTGCAAATGGCACATGTAAGTGCAAACAATATTGTATTTTGTTAGATGTATCTGTGACTATGATTCTGTGAAATGTTCTAATTGCACAATGCTAGACTTAATATGGCTACCGAGTCCAGAATGTCTGGTGGGAAAAATTACTGATTATATTTTTACCAAAGAGTTGAAGAGTGTCCATGCTGTTCACCCTGCATGAGGGTACGCTGACTTTCAGTTTGAGCGCTGGGTCTTTTGGCAAAAAAAAGTATCTCTGCCTCAATTTATGCCTTGCTTCAGAATTGACCTGGGGTTTATGTTGGGTTCACACACACACACACACACACACACACACACACACACACACACACACACACACACACANACGGTGAAATGTCCTAGATGGGTCAGATTGGCCATCAGGAGAGGCAGGACTTTTCCCGGTGGGCCTCATCTATCAGTGGGCTGGCTGGTGGTGATGGGCTGGCCGGTAGCTTTTGCACTGCACAATGTAATAATATAATATTAATTAAAATTAACTTAAACTAAGCAAACATAATTTTCTTGGTGTGGGTAGAAACAGTGGACAATTGTGGACTTATTTGCCCCACCTCCGGCATCATTGGCCTTTTTGTTGCCAACNACACACCCCAGACACAGACATGCACACCTAGACAGTCCCGGTAAGAATTAGCATCCCAATCTGACCTGGTCCTTGGGGAAAATCCAAAAAAAGTTCTACAATGCAGCACATTTTACTCTGTATATAAATATCCTGATGGCAGCATGATTTGTCATTTGTCCTGATTTTGCTGTAGCAAAAGGTCATTAATTGAGCTGTCATGTTGTGTCAAGAAGAGATTAACACATTGTCCATGGAAAAATATCAATACAAAAAGATGGCTGTTAACAGCAGACTCTTTACCAAGAGCTGTCTGATGATACTGGGTATTTACATCCAAAGGTCCCCTACAAGGTTAATGCATATGTTGCTTTTAATGTGTGATACTCTCAAGTGACCCCTTTGCCTTATTTTTGTTGGAGTTGTAAAAAAAATAGTGGATAAATGCCAGGAATATGAGCCCAGAAAATTTTACCTAATTTTATTTTAAAGTGTCTTATCTTTGATTTTTAAGTGTGCTTCTGGTTCAAGTTCTACATGAAGCTCCATATGACCTACTTAATTAGGTTATTTATGAACTCTTGTATTACAGCCATCTCAAACTATAGGCTGGTATATTCAGAATTGTGCACAGAAACACCATGCAACAGTTAAGATTTATTATTTGAACAAGGAAATAAAGATGGTAAAACTGGGATGACAAACAGCAGGGAAGCAATCAACAAATGTTGCTGACATTTCTAGGAGCTGGTGGAAAGGCCAAAAATACAGTTAACGTCTGTTCAGTTCGAAAGTCATGTAGCCTTAAAGTCTGATGTCTGTCAAGAAGGATTTATGATGCAGACTTTATTTTGGTTTCTTTCTGACATTTACTGTGAATTAGTAACTGTACAGAAGACAAGCTATGTTTTATGCTCTAAAATAATGCTATGTCATACATAAATCAGAAGCTGGAAGTGTTTGGTTGGTAGCATAACACAGCTAATGGAGTTGCAGAATTTAATAAATTATAGACCTGTCTTATTTTGACAGGATTTCTGGCAGCATGATTCACCTTAATTTTTCAAGTATAAAAACAGCCAAATCCCTCCTATGCCCTGCCCATCCCACTGGCCTTTGTCATGTCCTCTTGCTGTAACAAAGGAGAATGTTTTTAATTTGGCTTATAACTTGTCATGGAAGTTGTCAATTTGCCAGAGAACATTTTAAGAATGACCTCCTTGGAACTTCTTCTAGCCTGTGTGCTAATCTACATATGTATGGTAGTCCTCTTACAACTTATAGCTGTATTATCAATTCAAATATGTCCTTGTTCTCTTTCTAATTTCTGTGTTCACTGATCTATCCACACTTATGGAAAGACACAGAAAACCTAGTTTCTTTAAAATCTTTCCTGTTCCTGAATTTGCATGTCCTTCCGTCTCGACCCCACTCATAGGAAGCCCTTGGGATCTACTGAGTTCAGATGTTAAGTCAAAGCTTGTGGGAAATTATCTTTAACAATACATTCTCTTAGTCTCAGATTACCATACAGCCCAAACAGACCAGTGGTGAGTCGTAAACCGAGATTTGATGGTTATGAGGGCTGCAGCTCTGCAAAATACTAATATTATTTTGACAGCAGAGGAAATAAATACAGCTGGTGTCTGTTGATTAGAATTTTAGTCCAAGCATACAAAGGTAAATGGGTTAACAAAAATCAAACCATGCTGGTTAGTTGAAGAGCTAACCAGCATGGTTGATTTTTGAGTTATTAATTAGGTTAATTAAATTTTGATTTATTAATAAAAACCTCGTGAATAAAATGAGATGTGTTTGTGGCTGCTTTTAATTTTACCATTGTTCTATGTAACTGAAAAAGATATGAAAGATAAATATATGTCCCTAAAAAAGTGACATTTTGATGCAAACAAGTTTTAATCATGAATGGATTTGTACTGATGTGACGATAGCCGTACTGATGTAGCAGCTTCAAAATAAAAATCTACCAGTTGTTTACTGGTGGAAAGCTTTTAATTGAGGAGCAGCAGGAAGAGTTCATTTGAATTAACATTAGCTTAATATCGCAGTTCTAACTTCATTAGCACTGCAAACTAAAGATCACAGTGTTGCTGGTCATTTCATGCAGTCATTCATGTGGCCACAGTGCAACTATATACAGTACAACCGCAGCACAAGATTGCATGCTATACCAGGACAGTATTAATTTCACACAAAAAATTGCCTAAGGAGGTACAGTTAGCACTCTGTATTAAATTGTAGTATGCTTCTTATTGACCTGCTCCAGCCTGGCAGCCAAGACCGGCAAAGAGGCAAAAACATAAATGAAACAAAAACATGTTACAAGTGAATAATGGTAGGTGAGGGCAAAGGCTGTTCCTTGAATAAAGACACACCACTTGTTGTTTTTCCCAGAAAAACACCCGTGGCGACAGATCTAGTCTTGAGCACCAACACAAAGTAACCCTTGCGTCAAAATAGTCAGTTTCCCTGATTTTGCACAGCACCATCTACAGACACAAAAGGCTTTATACAGTTGTTTTCAAATGCTGAGTAGTGCTCATCATCAATAAACTGAATTTGATGTAAAAGCAATTTTTTTTTTTTTTTTTTTTTTTTTGGCGTGGTTCTAACTTGGCGGCCCCACTTTGTGAGTTTGTGTGGTCAGCCGCTTCCTAGCTGTGCTATTGTTGCTCCTATATGCTTCCATTTCACAATAATAGCACCCACAGTTGACCAGGGCAGATCTACCTGGGCAGAAATTTCACAAACTGACTTGTGGCAAAGGTGGCATCCTATGACAATGCCACCTACGACCCATTCTACTGCCAGTGTTTGTCTATGGTGATTGCATGGCTATTTACTTGATTTTATGCACCTGTTAGGTGTGGCTGAAATGTGAACTCAGTAATTAGGAGAGGTGTCCACATACTTTTGGAGATACAGTATAGTGTAGCTTTAGCAGCATGTGTAATCATCACCCAATCTAATTGAATCTGATATCATTTATCAGATAAGTCAAGTAAATGGCAACCAAAATAAAGTAACAAATTACAGCAGATTTCAGTACGTAATCTGTGCTTTAGCTTGTGGTGGCTGCACTCTGTGCTCCATTTGATGGGCTACGATTTGTGGAATTATTTTAAAGGTTTTGGTTTATATTTTATTCCACCCAACCATTTTTCCCAGAGTGGTGTGCCTATGAGCAGAAAAATAGCAGATGCGCTTTGGTACACACTCCTAGAGCCCCATGGGCCATGTGTTCAGTGCCTTCTGGCAGATATTTTGTAGACTGAATGAAAAAGATCCAATGCATCTCATAAGTACCATAACAGCCTACAAAGGCTGTCATAGAACATTGAGCTGCCTTAAAATAGCTAACAGTTCCAAGAGGTACTGTAAAGCTGCAGTGCTCGACTCATTTTAAACAAATCACCAATAAAGTGTTGTTGTAAATCTGGCAACATGTATGTGTTCCTCCTCTGGGGCCTTAGACTGTCTCTTTACCTGGTCCCAGTGTTTTGTGGAATTTTCCAGACCATCGTGCCTCACCTGTTCTCTCGTCATCCTCAGTGAGTGGTTGATTGAAATCAAGTTGATTGACTTCAACTTGATTGAAGTCAATCAATCAAGCGACTTCAACTTGATTGAAGTCGCTTGATTGAAATCACTTCAAATCAAGTGACTGATGCATGATATGAATTGAAGCAGAAAAATAAATAACCATCTGATAAGTAGTGTTTTTTTTTTTTTTTTTTTTGATGGCTAGCAGAATTGATTAACAGCTTTGTTTGGAAATCTCAATCATTTACCCCTTGTCATATTTAAAGTGAGTATGGTACGATAGGATCATGTTCATTAGGCCGTCTTTAGTCTCAGTACATGGCCTTAAATCCACAGTTTTACACAAATTAAAATGCATGCAGGATTTGTCACTCAAACTGCAATTTACAGCATGGCTTGATCCTGGAATGATGAAATCTGAAGGCAGAGCATGAATATGACAATGAATATTAGATTGTAACTCTGTTTATAATTTAACAACATCAACAAAAAGCGCAGAGCAGGCACGTAGCTTTCACATATCCAGAGAAATATAATTTGCTGCCTTGAGATAACAACTTTGCAGTGATCGTGTCCCAGGTCTTTCACTATGATTGATTGTGGTGTAAGACATGTGGCGTCGTTACACATTGTTGTGCGTTGTGGCATTGTAGCATCAAAGACATCCAGTCAAATCTTTGCTCAGGTCAACTATCAGCTTCTGCTGCAGTCAGAAGAAGGTGAGCTGCAAAATATTTCCAATAACAACTTGTTGTAAAGAAAGCACTTAAAACTGTTTGGGCAGATGTGATGTAGATTCCTGTCATCAGCTTTAAATTGACGAACCTGATTGGCAGGTAGAAGTCTCTATGTTTTGTGCAAAGTGCCTCCATGCAGACATCTAATATGGTTGGCTTCTCAAACTCTACAAAGAGAATTTTTCAGCTCATTGTTATTTTTCACCGCCCCTTTTGTAGAATGCGGTGCACATGTACATGCGCACGCACACACACACACACACACACACACACACACACACAACCACGTATTTATGACACATTAACATGAGCATTCACGTCCCACAAAATTTTATTACAGTCAGACCTGGGGGAAGTGGACAAAGAGAGACAAAGATGAAGAGAGAAACAAAAAGACTGTGCAGCATCTCTCTCTCTCTCTCTCTCTCTCTCTCTCTCTCTCTCTCTCTTATTCTGTCTTTCTGTGTCTCTCTCGGCTTCGTACGTAAATGTGTGTTTATAGGAGAGTTTACTGTGCATTTTCCTGTTGGGCGTGTATGCATACCTGTGTACCACTTATGTACTATTAGTTTAATAATGACCATCCTAACAGTAGCTCTATTTAGCTGAACCCTCCCTTTTCTTGCCCCTTTACTCATCTTTCACTCTCTCCTTTCTAAGGGTTGCAGTAATTATCAGGAACTGTGACAGTGCTACTTGGTCTTTGATTTAGTGTTATTTGTGAGATTATGGCACCTGTCTCTCTAGATGGATGGTTCATTACACTCATATTTAGTCATCAAAATGATGCCACAGATGGCAGTGCTCAGCACTTCACATTCATTGTGCCATGAGGAACATACAGATTATTCTGAGGCTAGTAAAACATGAAACTCAATTAAGCCACGAGTACACAGCCAGCTAAAAACAGCACAGCAGATGCTGGATAGAATTAATTACGATCAATGTCTCTTAAGCGTTTTCTTTTGCTTTTACCTGGTATTATCTTCTTCACATTGCTGACAGTAATTCGCAGTCACAGTTTTGTTTTTTTATTGCCCATCGTCAGTGCACACCTTATGCACTGAGGAACAAGATGCTTGTCATAGGGAGCTGGTTACCATGGTTACCATGACATCAGAGTTATTTTAAACTCCTTTTCCCTGGATTGACATCTTTTCACAGACATCAACCTCGGGTCAGATACTCTGATGACCCAAAGACAGCGATGAGAGTCAAATTGCATAAAAAAAAAAAAAAAAAANAAAAAAAAAAAAAAAAAAGTCTCATCCTTCACCTTCAGTTTACTTTCATCTGGTAACATTGTGTGCAGATGTTTCTTTTCATTGCGCTGCTGATATTCCAAATCTGTCAGCAAAATACAGTCATATGGGTTCTAGCTCAATGGAAGAAAAGCTTTTTGATGCCATGTGTTCTTACTCTGTTCGTTTTCTTCAGTGTTCAATTCTTACTGTGTGTATTTCGATCTTATTCCATTTATTACATGTAATTTTTATTTGCCATTTCTGTATGCCTGTTATATGCCCAACCATCAAGTTTTCTTTTAAGTTTCTATTTTTGATGCTTACACATTTATGTATACCTTGACTTTAGAAAGAGAGGTTGTAAATTATAATACATTTTGCAGTATATTTTTTTTTTCTGAAAAAATCATTTGAACGATCATGAGTAGTTCAGAGGAGATCAGAGGTAGTCATTCTTATTATGTCTGGGTCTGATTCAGGTTCACTGAAAGGCTCGTTTTCAGAGGGGGATTTACTGTCAATGAAGTGGTTTTCTTCCTGCTGCGCTTAATGTTTTTTCATTGTGTATTCTACTCATCCCTCTGTCTGTCATGATTTTGCTTTATAGTATTCACAAGGTAAACGCTACAGCATCCAGAGGTCTCAAAAAAATCAATATATCTAGAAAATTTACGTTAAAACATGAGTGGGTTAATACTGACATATTGCTCATTAATACATGTGAGGCAAATACAGGTTAAAATGTAACCCATATTTCATACCACTGAAATATACCACCAGACTGAAACACGTCTTAAATTTTGTTTTATAAATCACTTCCTTGACATCTAAATAAGGAAATACTGTAGTGATGCTTATTTCAAGGCAAATGCTAAAAGAGGCATTTATGAATGAGCGAACACGGTTGAATGATCATATTTGCCGTTATTGACATGTCAAAACTGACACTACGTTTTATTAATTCTGCCTGTAGAGTCTGTGGCTGTATTGCCTCTACTTTGATGGGTGTGTTTGAATACACCTTTAAAGACTGTACAGATTAGAATATATAAGGGAAAGAATTAAGGATTCCTCTTCACGGGTGACCCTGTGGCCCTGTCAGTCAAGTTTTTTCAACCACTAGCAACAACAGCAGGGCAAAACCTTTTCTGACAGGACACACAAGTGCAGAAACATGATGAAACTGATTTTATTTGTTTTTTGTGGCAATTCAAAAATAGAATCTATTTTTTAAAAGCAAATGATAATTCAAAATCAGTTACAATGATCAACACAAAGGGTTTAATGCATTTTAAATGGATGTTGTGCCTGTATTCCCAACTCCAGAAAAAATAAGCAATTTTAATTGTCTTCACTGCCAGCTTTGTCGCAGCCTTATCGTTTGCAATATCTGACATTTCTTTAATTTTTCATTCATGTATTTATTGCACATTTAAAAAACAAAAAGTCAAAAAAAAAAAAAANCAAAAAAAAAAAAAAGAATAAAATCTTCCATCTTGTGCAGGAGAGAGGCAGGAAACCACCAGCTTATACAGAGTCCTCTCCCCAGAACATCCAAACACAATCAGTCAAACAATCGAAAAAATCAAGCCCAACCAAGCACAAAAAAACCCAGCAAAACTACACGACCATAAATGTTAAACTTCCCCGCTAGTATAAGAAACCAATAAGCCTGTTTAAAGGTTTTGTATTGTGACATGTGGAAGTAGGTTATTGCATGTATTTCACTCTCAGATTAGAGAACAAACAGCACTTTTAAATGAAATCAAATTTCCTGCTCACCCGTGGTTTTGATTTCTGAAATATTGATAAGTTCTATGTTCTACATGTAACAAATTATTGCATAAATAGAAATAAAAAAAAAAAAAANAAAAAAAAAAAAAAACAAAACAAACTCTGATAGTCCAAATGGCAGTTTTTAAAGCATGTTTATGTGTGCTGAGTTTGTAAATTGGATAATGTATTTAGGATTTACATCCTTTAAAAAGCTTTACTTTAGAAATTTATTTGATGCTGTAGCCAGTGAAGACCCTATTGCATTATGTCTTTATTCATTAAATGTCTCTACGGTTTTATTGTTGCACAAGAAACAGCAAGGAAAAATATTCAGAAAACAACTCAGACTTAGCTCTAAGATCTTTAACCCCTAAATGAAAAACCATCCAAACCATCTTGAGGATCAGATTTGAGAAGTAGAGGTCACTGATCAGTGTGAAATCTCTGCACTTAAAATGGCATGAAATCATTATTGATGGACGTCTACAGTAGAAATATTGTTTGAAAATTATACAATGTACTGAAAAACAAATTTTAGTTCATGGAGAAATGGGATTTAACAGTGCTGTGTTTTAGAGTCCAGACAACAAAGGTATTTCTTCACAATTATATTGCCAGAAGCTCTCTTTCACCATAATGACTATAATGGGTGAAAACACAATAAACTCCACCAGACCATCATAAGAGCACTGCATGGTTAACAGCATTTCATCTTTCTGTTTTCCATCAACCAAAGTAATTTTCTCCTCTCATGTCCTCCTCTTAAACCCTGCATTAGTATCAGTCGCTGAGTCTGTGTTAAACAGCAGATCAATACAAAATCACCACTGGGATTCCTGAGAACCCACAACTCGTTTAATGCTCTTATGTGACGCAAGTGTGGCCTCTGCTCCCTCTTTTTATGTCCATCAGTATTAATAAATCAGTGCTATGTTACAGATTGGCTTGCGTAATGTGTAGGCATATAATGATTGATAACTGAGAAATACTTCCCAGTTTTGTGCTGTCAATGAGCAAAAACTATTTGTACTCATTTTCAGTCAACATTGTGATTGCTGTGTTTATTTAGGGAATTCTCCATTTAATTTTCCATATTGTGACAATTAGCTTGTTGCGATGAAGTCAGTGAACTAAAACATCATTCCAAAATGGGAAAGCTTACAGTGGGACTCTACCAATTTTACATCAAATTCAGTTTATTGCCCTTGGGAACACTATTCAGCAAATGAAACAAGTGTATCAAGGCTTTACTTTCTGCATAATTAATTTTATGTATTATTAATTGAACCTGAGCCTATGACATCACAAGGTTTCTTCTGTGTCAGTGCTAAGGTCTGCAAAAGCACTAAAGAGCTAAAAGCCAACAAAGCCACCTCTAGAACTTTTCAGAAAATTCAACCCCCATGACTTCTTTCAGCACCAACAGGAAGTAACCCTTGTGATGTCGTAGAGGTCAGTTTCCCTGACTTTGTACAGCTCTCTGTAATTTCAAAAAATCCTTTATATAGTTGTATTTGCACACTCAATATGGTTCCCCATGACAATAAGCTGAATTGCTGGAGCCCCCTTTTAAAATGGTTAGATCCTTGGATTGTATATTTCATCAATCTAAACTGATAAGTAAGCAATGCAATCTATGTACATATTTCTTCTTTTTTTTTTAAGGAGAAAGTCCTATGATAGTTGGTAATCAGTACACTCGTGCTTTTTCCCCTTCTCCAAAAATTATAATACAGTATACTGTATTATAGGAAATTTAATTGGCAACAAAGGTGTGTATTCATAAACACATGTTCAATTTTTACATCACATGTACAATAGATAAGCAAAGGAAGAATCTTCAATAAGAATTTAACAGATTAAGAGATTTGCTCATCGGGAGTTTTCATAAATATCAACTAAGTAAAGGGTTTATATTCCTCAACAAATCAAGTTTCAAAATTACCAGACATGTCTTCCCTTCCCAATCCTCATCCCTGCAGTCCCCATACCCCATCAACACTTAGTCATCATGTAAATACACTCCTACATACTGTCTCCAAAGGATTACACTGATCTCACAGCACTCAGCCAAACACATTATAACACAGTTGGCACACTGTGGTTTGTACAGTAAATACTCCTCTCCATCAATTTATAGCATAAGAATGGGTGTGATTTTGTTGCGATGTGTTTGTGGAACAGATCCAAATGTCCCCTTAGGATTCTGGTACAGTTTCAGATATAGGCCACTGGTTAACACTTCATAAGCAGCTAGACTGCTGCCACCAAGGAAGGTTCCAGGGTGGTCTTCTGGTAAACTGGAACTTTCCCTGGTTGATCAGTTGGTTGCACTGGCAGCAGTCCAGCTGCTTACGAAGTGTTAAGGAAATGCATTTATATTTGACTGCATTTGCAGTATTCTGTGTGAGAACAAAAGGAAGTACCCTGCCCAGAATCCTTATTTTTTGTCTCACTATTTAGGCACATCCATCCATTTGTGTAGTCACTAGTCAGTATATATTTCATTTGGAAATCCATCCATCTTTGTTATTAATTTGACTGGTCCTCTACACACTCACACACACACACACACACACACACACACACACACACACAGCCACCAAAATAATTACTGAAACTGTTAATTCCAGGTCATTCATAATATTCTATAAAAGATCCACGGCTTGATTGATTGCCAAATCAGCAATGTCAAGATATGAACTATGATTTCACAGGATGTCTTTTGTTTCTAGTCTTTTTTTAGATGAACGAGTCCTGAACTGTAATCTCTTAGAGACATTGTTCATCCTGCTGACATCCTGCAGCTGAATAGTGATTTGGAATGAACTGGGTACTACAAAAGTGATAGCCCCAAAAGATCCATCACATGCAATGATAACACTCCAGCTAAACATTGCAATTCTCTTAAGCCCGTTTCAGACATGGAATCTGGTAAATTGTTGGCATCGCCTATTTGTTAAAGTCTGGCTTTTGGGTTTTCAAACATAGATCTCCTTTCCAGCAAAGTACCATAAAGGATCTGTTCAGACATACGGCTTTTCTGATAGACGCAATTCTTAAACAATATTTGACTTTGGTCAGGTGAGCATGGTCAACACAGGACTTTATGTATGGCAAAATTTTTCTTACAAACCAAACAAATAAATGAGATGGTGTGCACATCCAGCCCGAGTCAGGATCAGGTGCAGGGCTAAAGAATACAGCAGGAAGAAAAGGGTAGACCGCACACTGAACTTAAAGCTCCCAAAAATTTATTACTGCAACCTTTCGACCAGCATGGTCTTCCTCAGGCAAACTGCCTGAGGAAGAATTTTTCTTACAACAATAGCATTTTTCATGGTGCTGTTTTAGCTGCCTGGTTATCTCGTCTTTGGGGAACAACTTTGTAATTTCTCCATCAGACCAATTTCTAGCCATTTTATCATTCCTAAAGGATGTGTTCAGTGAAAATCTGTCCCAAATGCAGAATTGAAAGCGTCACTTCCTACTAGAGAGAGAGAGAGAGAGAGAGAGAGAGAGAGAAAGAGAGAGAGAGCTGTTGCACAGTCGTTTTGGTTCTCTCTTTGTCTTTGTCTCTCTTTGTCCACTTCCCCCAAGTTTGATTCTAATAAATTTTGCGGGACATGAATGCTTAGGTTAATGCATTGCAAACGTGTTTGTGAGTAAGCTGCCCTATACACATGCATATGAAGCAGAGGGGACAGACAGAGAGAGAGAGAGAGAGAGAGAGAGAGAGAGAGAGAGATGGGAAAACCAGATTTAAGAGGTGGCACAGAGTAAGTGTGTAGGATATCACATGCAGTGTGCTAACAGCATGTGATGTCAAAGGAGATGTAAGGTCTGCTTTCCTTCACAGAACAGAGTCACACAGCCTGAAGAGAAGCTTTCAGACTGTGAAACTCTGATAACAAGTCTCCTTCCCCCGTTTTCTAAGACAATGCCTTGTTTACATGAATATAAACGTCAGTATTTGTTTATTCTGGAGTATTACAAGGTCTGTCAAGGTCTGTCAGGCCTTAACCTGTTCATACTTAAGTCTGTATTTTTCTGAATTCCAATAACATAGCACCAATATCCTGTTAAGTTTGGACACATCACTTGACAGAAATGATTCTCTGTTTGGGTGAGTGAGCCAGTAACACTGAAAGTAATGTTGTGATACTGCTTTTTAACAGACCATGAATGTTTGTCATTTGAATAGTATTTACATTTGCCATTACAAGAAGCTGCACAATTTTAATTGAGAGTATTGTCATTTTTTTTTTTTTTTTTTTTTTGGCTCATCATTACTCATGTAGTCGCATATACAGATCTTAGATGTTACATTTATTCTGTACTCTGATGCCTGAAAAAAAGAATCTCATACTTCATCTCTAAAACAAGTTACAAACATGTTAAATCGCTTGTAAATTAAAAGCTTGCAGTAAGAATTTGTATGTTTCTCAGTAAACAAGCATGGATTTAGGTAAGGGCTAGAAAGCTGAGGACCAAGGCGTCACAATAGGATGAACTAAAGATGAGAACTGGATGGAAGATCTGCAGCTCCTCCATTCTGAGCTCATGTTGTGGTCACCCTATAGGGCACTCTTACTCCAAGGTCCTCCTGTTTTGATATGTTCACTCTCGACTTCTGAGGGAATAAGAACTGTGTAATATCAGCCATGATTTCTGTTGATGGGGCAGAAAGGAAACCTGAAAACCTTTGGGAATTCAAACTGTTTATGATACTAAGTGATTTACATCCTGTTGAAAGAACTGTATGGTTGTGAAAAAGAGAGATGGAAACTTTGACCAACATAACAGACCTCACACTGATGATTCTACATAATAACATAAGCTATCATATGCAGTTCTTTAAGTCGTCTCCCCACAATGAATAGGTTGTAATTGTGTGTGTGTGTGTGTTGGCAAATTTGAATGTCATTATCTAAGCTAATTGCAGTTGGATGCAAAAGTGGGTTTGACATGCACCCAAGTTGGCTTGAAATTTCAAGCCTCTGTAATCATAATCAGGTGATGAGTTTTAGTGAACAGCTGAGCTGTCTGTCTGGGATGCAAATCAGCTCCACACTGACTCTTTCTAAATCAATTGTGAAGGCAGTGACTAAGAGCAGTCCATGGCTATTATGATCCATGCCTTTGACTGCAGGGGACACAAACTAATACAATGTCATGTGTCAAGTGCTGTGACTGAGGAGCTGAGTGCAGACTTTTCACAGCTGTGGCATCTTCTTTCTGTTTAGTCAAGGTTCCTGGTTAGTTGACTATAAAGCAGCACATTGACATAAATTAAGTTAAAGGACCATGCCTGTGGTTTTACATGTTTGAGACCAATAAATATTATCTGCAAACACATTACATTATTACCAACCATTTCCAAAACATGACACCATGTTTTAGTTTTAGGGTTATTTTGCCATATCCCCTAATCATTCAAAATCAAACGTTCAGGCGATACACCCACCTTAAAATCAGTGTGTCACCTGCACACAGTTATGCTTGACTGACGACAGCATGATCATTTTAATTTCTTGGTAAAAGCAGTTTTCTCCTGGGATTATTTTCCCTGGCAGAGACAAATATTTTCTTCCGTGTAGTTCTGTGTTAGATCAATTATGTAACTTTAACAAAAAAATAAAAAAAATAAAAAATAAATAAAAATAAAAAAACGATATGTTGTTTGCTGTAATGTGACTTAGCATGTTTCAAGTCTCTGTAAGCTGATTTTAACAGCATACTGGAATGAACTTCAACCAGTGGCAATCTGGAAGGTAGGAAGAACAATTGCAAAATTTACTGCTCCAGTAGTATGTTTTGGAAAATGGTTAGCAGTAATGTAATGTGTATGCTGGTATTTATTAGGCTTAAACATGCAAAATCACCGGTATGGTCCTTTCAGCAACAGTGCAATGAGTTATTAATGTTTTCCTGGCTGGCTGTTTACAGTTTTGGAAGGTTTGGGGCTACTTGTTAACAGAATTCTATTTTTTCTTGATTGTTTTGTTGACTTTTTAAATTCATATTTGATATATTTGAATGACTAACATCCTGAAATTAGATGGTAAAAATATCCTGAGTTAAATTTGAAGAGGAGTTTGTCATAGTCCTTTATTATTCAGTGATGATTGTCCTTGTTTTCAATTTGATTCACAGATAGGACAGACCAAACTTGTTTATGCTCAAATAAGAAATCTGTTGGCTGTTGTCTGTGAGATCTAGTTTCTCTGTATCACTGGCAGGTTCTAAGAGACATCACAACATGAGCTCCTTTGTTGTTTTTCTGCTGTTTGATGGGAGCTGCTGATTGTGAGAGGTCACAGTGATTCTGATCTCTTGGAGAAAAAAAGCAGATGAAATTTATCCATCCTTGCCTGGAAAAAGGCTTATTTGAGAAATATCAACAGAGGGCACCTTCCCTGGATATATCATAACAACAAAATATCTGTGCATATCTGGTCTTCTTTCTTTATTTTTGTATCATTTATTTAAAATTTCAGTAGTGAGTACATAATATGCTTGGATGAGATTTTCTTAAAACATTTGCCAGTTTAAAACCCCAGATTGCAGCTTTTGCATTCCTTTTTCAGTAGGTCCACTTTTTGATCCGCTTAAAGAAGACTGAGTTTGGCTTGTTTAAAAGGGCTTTTATGTGAAAACACCCTAAATTTGAGGTGATTGGATTGAGTAGAGGAACATACAAATGAGAGGATGCTAGATGCCTTCTGTTAAGCATGGTGGAGGAAAGGTAAAGCAATTGGGTTACACGGATAACACAGAGGAAAATGCAGTACAAGCTAGTCGCACCTCTGGGAAGAGCTACGGAAGGCATGGGTCGAATTCCCCTGAACATCTTCAAAAACTGAGAACTAGAACGCCAAAGGTCTGCAAAGCTGTGATTGCTACAAATGGAGGGTTATTTACTGAATGTATAGTTTGATGAATAGAACAATTCTATCAAACAAAAAGGACGTTATGACATTGTCAATGTATTAACTATAATTTGTGATCAATTTAATACTGTGTCAGCGAATACAACTACCAATTTCTATCAAAAACATGAAAATTTTGGGGTGATTCCAAACTTTTGAACGCTAGTGTATGTCTACGTGTGTTAATAGAATGTATTATTTGGAAAGACTAATGAACATTATCACAATTATAACCATTATTTCTCATTTTCAAAACAATGCTTTCTTCTCTCATCTGAATAAGGAGATTAAGGGAGAGCAAGTGTAATTTCAGCTGTATTATTGGAGGCATTAGGAGTCGGTTGAAGGCAGTTCCGTTCTCTCCTTTGTAATAACATTTTCATAAAAGCTGAAGTCCTTAGTTTCTCTTAGGCAGCAGTTCACATTCAGTTGTTGGGTATAATGAGGTTAGAATATGCAAATCAAAGAAAATTATTCATTTTCATGAGTAGTAAAATATATATAGTCTATATTTTAGGTTGATGTAGCTTAAGGTTTAAAATATAATGTTTTTCTTTTACCCTTGAATTAATATAAAAGTTATTATTGCCAGGATGCATGGAAAATTTTCACTGTCATAAATCCATCTTCATACCCATCAAACTAGACTTTAGTAAACCTCTTCTGCCCCCTTGTGTAATACAAATGATTTCTCACAGTAACTTATTATACCCAGATTAAGAACTCAGTAAATTAGCCTGTTCATACTAATGTGTTTGTTTTGTTGAAACTGGAAGTATGGTTAGGATTTGTGGTGATTATTTTGGCTGTAGATGCAGATTGAGCCCATCATGGTCAGCTTGAAAATAGATATAATTCTGGTGATGTGGAAGGAATGTCATGGTGAATCATCATTCTGAAATAGTGGCATTTATACTGCTGAATATGTCAAGAATATGAGTCTTCACACCCCATTGCTCTGTGACTATGACCAGGACCATTACCATGCCCAGATAACAGTCAGAGACCAAGTAAAGACTATGTCTAATGGAGAACAGTTAGTGTTCAGATCAATAAATTATCCAAAGGCTGCAACTTGTACTGTAAGTGGCATCTACTTGTCAGTGCATATGTTATTTATTTTTTATTTTTTATAAGCAAAACTGCCCAAAGTTATGGGGTAGTTTCCACATACAATTATGCATGTGGAAACTGCAAGTGCAGCAAGAGTTGTATAATCAGGGTTTGTCTTAAAGTGCAAGTTATTCTAAAATCATTTAGAATTGATATGTAAAATATTTTAATTTTACATACATAGTGTAGTAAAAGATTGTTGAAATGTGTTACTGTATAATATCAAGTGATTTTCCAACACCGAGAGTTTGTTTTTAATAATAGTCTACCACCTAGTGGCAGATTGTATCCATGTACACCAAACTGTAGAAAGTCAAAGAGTCTCAATATATGATTGTTAATGGATTTATTTGTAAAATGTAATGACAGGAAATTACATTAAGATAAAGAAAATAATGTCAGCTTTGTCTGGTTAATTTTTGCATTTATTAACGTATATATACATACACACACGTATATAATAGTATTTGGCAGCACTGTTAATAAGAACATTCACATTATTATGTGATTATAACACAAAGACATTTTATTATTATGATATATAGAAACCCACACACACACACACACACACAAAGTAGAATTTACTATGTAAGTATATTTAATGTGAACATTTATAGTCCATATTTTCAAGAAAATATACACGTTTGATTGGAAATTTAGCAGTTTGGTGAATATAGGCTAGTGATTACAAGCTTATTTTCCTTTCCTTTATGTCTCATCACTAGTCTGTAGGCAATCTCCACTTCACTGATACGCTGAAGAAATCTAATCGAGACAGGCTTTCTCATGCTGTCTCATCCTCCTTTAATTAAAAAAAAAAAAAAAAATTAAGAAAATGTAATTAAAAAAACTAGCAGGAGATAACAAGGAAATGTGTGCCTTTTGACTGTAATCCCATTTTAGCAATCATGCTGAAATACATAAAAAAAATCTTACAGGCTGAAACTGATAAGTTTCTGGGAGATGCAGAATATTATGTAAATTTTATGCTATTGATTTTATCATTCCTCTGTTTCTTGTAAACTGTAATTGTTGCATGGGTGGGTGATTTAGCCTTAAAGTCATATCATGATACCTCAAGTTATTTCACAGTTAATGATATTCAGGACAATATCAAAATTGTCACACTGAATAATATTTTATTGGTGATTGAAGTAAACAATACTGTGAATTGTAAAAACATAAGGGAAAATTGTTTATATTGTTTATATATAAAAGTAGACACAGTAGTGTATTTCCCTGAGTAAAAAAATAACTAAATTTTGTAATATTTTAGTTAGTAGACAATTAAACTTAACTTGACCTGCTCATCTTCAGCAGTCTATTAAAACATAAATAATATCACTAAATAAATTGACCTCAAATTTTAAGTGCACATATGGAAGAGGATTAGGACCACTAGAAAATAAAGAAGAGTTCTTAAATCAAAATCAGAATATTGAGAAAAAAGTCAGAATTCTGAGATTAAAGTCAGAATTCTGAGAAAAGTCAAAATTCTGAGATTAAAGTCATAATTCTGAGAAAAAAAAGTCAGAATCCTGAGATTAAAGTCAGAATTCTGAGGAAAAAAAGCCAGAATTCTGAGATTGAAGTCAGAATTTTGGCTTTATTTCACTAGCCAGTAGTAACCCTGCAACTGTCCAGTGGTTGTGATCTCACGTTGTACGAAATCTAAAACTTCAAGCATATCAGTCTGATTCTTTTTTCTGAACAAACCAAGTCGTCTACAAATCCTTTTTAAAATTTGGACATTTATTACTTTCTCATGCTGATATGCTATAATCTGAAGTATTTCCTTGTTACTGAAAGAAAGCCTGAAATACAGCTTTACCAAGTCATCTAGGTCTGACACTGAAGCCAAAATGATATCATGTGACTTTAATCTTAGAATTCTGACTTTAATCTCAGAATTCTGGCTTTAATCTCAGAACTATTCTTTTTTTCCAAGTGGCCCTAATCCTGTTCCGTATGCACATGATTATGAAAAAATAAAAAATAAAAAATTGAAAATTAAATTCCTTGAATTTTTAATGCAAATGTGTACAATATCAAAATGGACGACAATGAACTGAGTTAGACTGTGTGAAACATTTAACAGATTAGAGCTACAGATAAGTGAACACACACACACACACACACACACACACACACACACACACACACACACACGGTAGTGCAGGTCAGGCTTGACCACAAGTTCATGATTGAGGCAAAGAACTCAACTGACATGAGTGTAGCGGCTAAGCCAACACTGTTCATACATGTGATACATGTGATAAATATTTCCTTGTCGATATGTTGTGTCTTCTTTCAAGCTTTTTTAAAAGTCACTTAAACTTTTTTTTTAACACTGTCTGGAGTGGAAGACATAACTTTAGTGACACAGAAAGTGACTGTTTTGTTAATTTCACCCCCATCTGCTTTTTCTCTCTTAGGTAGTACAAGTAGCAAATGCTCCTGCTAGCTCGGCATCAGTGTCATGTACCTGCTTGTTTTACATCACAAATCAATTGCTTGGCTCTCTTCTTCATGCGACTTTCGATTGTCCTGGTATTCACCCTGTTACTGCCTCAGGCACTGAAAATCAGTTGTGCTCTTTTGGCTGTTAACCAATTAGCATTGTAGCCAAACCATTTTTCCAAAAAACAGAGGTGGCTCTTTTTTAGGAACTAATTTGTCAGGCGCTGACCTGCGACTTTCGGGCATGTTAGCGCAGTTTCTTCTTCTTCTACCTCAACATTTTCCCTGTTTTTCCAGTTTAATCTTCTTCACACTAATAGCTGTCATACAGAAAGTAACTGTGTAAGCACACTCACCATGGCAGCTTGACATTTTCATCCATTCTCGGCAGGGACAGACATAACTCAATCGCTCATTAGCTCCACTGACAGCTATTGCATACCTGCATTCATAAAATGACAAGTTTTAAATAGAATAACTTTTTTTTTTTTTCCAGCAGATTGCTGCAATTGCACATAAATGAGACTGAAGTTGTTTGAGCCCCAAATCTATCTGTAGTTTGGGCAAGAGAGGGAGTCCGAGGTGCAATTCTGTTTATCTTCTCATCAGCCTTACTATTATCTATATTTATTACCTACACAGTGTGATTCAGGCTCTTCAGAAACACACACACACACACACACACACACACACATACACACACACACACACACACACACACACATACACACACACACACACACACACACGAGTGTGTGCGAGTGAGTTTGTAGTTAATCTCAGGACAGTCAAGGGGTTTACACGAACATTTATTCTGGCTGTAAAAGCCATCGTTCCTTGTTAAAAATGAAGCAGTTTTTCTTTGGCAATACAAAGGAGGTGTTTTATCAGCCCTCACCATTCCTCATTAAGAACAACTTGAAATGAAGAAAAGAAAACAGTCGCTGTGATTCCAATTTGTTTAGTGGACTTCAATATAAACATAAAATGTGGTTATGAAACACCCCATAAATTAACTAAATGCTTACATGTGTATACATGGAGTGATACTGTAGAAACCATTTGTCTTCAGTGTACTTTGCCATGCACCACTGTGAAGGTATATATTTGTTCATATATGACTGATACTTATAAAACTTGTCACTAAAATGATATTTGTTCTTAAATAACGTGAGACATCCCATCCTATCATTTTTCACTGAAAAAAATGCTACTTTGAATTTACTTAATTTTTATGTCAAGTGATTGCGCGAAATAAATTTATTTAGATTCATCTATATATTTTTAGGCTGACTGTATTTAACATTTATAAGTAATTTCAGTGAAATTAAATTTGTAGTTTTAGCTGAAACAAATTAAGTACATTTCACTTAAATTTCTTTAGTCATTCCAAATAGACCTATATTGAGTATACTTACACATTTAGTTTGGCTCAATATTTTTGAGTAAATGTAGCTCAGTCCAGTGGTGTAATAACTAAATTTTAAAATTAAGTGTAGTTTTTTACCTTTGTTTTATTCAGGGGTAGTTCGCTGAGCATTAAATGCCCTTTATAGGAACGCCCTGCTCACAGACTCACATCATTCACACCTGGTGCCCAGGTACAACCACAGATTCCACCACTCATTCACTTCCCCAACCCAGATTTCTGCTGCCAGTCTAAGGATTGAACTGGTGACCTGTGGGTAAGCAGCTCGCTGCTCTGACCTTTAGGACACTACTCTCCATTTAACGCATTTCCATGTGCATATGCATAGAAAAACTGATTTGACCCCTTTTAGATGTTACATAAAAACATTTAGCTTTATTTTACTGATTTCAATGTGTTATTTTGTTCTGCTCAATATTTTTGATTAATTGGAATTAATAGAGATGATAATAGAGCTGTGACTTTTTTTCTAGTTGCTTTTAATTAAATAAAATTAGAATGTTTGAAGCACTGGGAGATATAATTCCAGCTAATCAAAAATATTGAGCAGAACGTTGAATTTTTAATATCATGTTCTCCTTTTGAGAACATCTTCTAATCTATTACTAATTTTCAATTTACTGAGCCTTTTTTGTTTTGTTGTTTTGTTTTACTTCTTTTAGGATGAGTATTTAACATCAGTCCAGGGACTACAGATGAAAAATAGCCTTTTGGCTAATTCTGACTCATTTACAGCAATGTTTATTAATGTGCATTGTCCCTGTCAAATAAGTTAATAAATAAATAAATAAATAAAATTAGTTAAGACAACATTTATGTATGTAAGATCTAAAAGGGGTCAACATCAGTGTTTTCAGTGTCGTGTTCTCTCCTTGATTAGGGATGCTAGCTTTAAGACATGAACTTGCAAAAATAAATCAAAGTAAATCTAGAATATTATTAATAAACACCATCTGTCAACAGTTAGATTGCAGATAGTTTTTTATTTCTTAATTTATAATCAGTTCAGTAAACTTGCAGAAATTAACTTAGATTTATAAGCTAAATATGTAAAGAAGCATCATAGCACAGGTCCCCTAAGGATTCATAAAGGTACTGGCAGTTTTTCAGATGTTACTTATTCACATGTCAGATTATTTAATCCTTTGAAGTGTCGTAGGATTTTTTATAATTATTATCTTATAATTTACATTACAAGCTATTGTATAGATGGTTCAACATTGTTATTTACCTGTCACCATGTGAAGTCCTGTCTATTGCTGAAGTAATCACCCAACAGTTATGGAGCAATTATTGCAAATATAGTATGTAATTCCAATTATTGATCTCAATTAGTGTTTACATACATTATAACTTAAGTTAAAAAAAAAATACTGTATGTCTCCTTCCATAATAACCCTGGATCACCACCAAAATACTGTAAGTAGACCTTATTTAGGTCTTTATTTAAGTAGACTTGTTCACTAGCTGGAAAATGCGAGATATATTTGTTTGACTCACAAATTTCAGCTACAAAGAGAACAGAAAGTATTTTATATGGTTCATATGGTTAAAAGTCTCACGATCAATTTACTTACATTGTAAGAAAGGTTCCCGTCATCATGTTCTCTCTCCTCTCATCTGTCTGCCATTTTTTTTCCAATTTTTTCTTCCTGCGCAATGCATGATGGCCTATATTGTGCTGTCCAGTGTCCGTCGCTGTACACTACTTTTACTGTTGCATTGTGGGATACTTTGAGTGCATTATATAGGTTATAGAAATTATTATTAAACTATTGGACACCACTACAAAATGGCAAACAGACTACAATAGTTCACTATATCGGGAATAGGGAGTGATTTTGGACATAGCCCTGGTACTCTAAAGTTTCTACTTTTATCTGGGTTAATATTCCACTGAGTAGATGTCAGTTATAACTACCCCACTGGCTTTAATTCAGATAACCAATGAGCTAGAGGATTAGTAGAGGCTCATATTAATGGGGAAGTCTTTTCACTTGGAGACACTAAGAAACCTCTCCAGGTGGAATTACTGTGGCTTATCTTCACAGGGTCCTCTGAAATCCGCTTATGTGCATTAAGCTAATGATCCAAATGCTGAAATCATATTCAAACACTCCAAAACATCACAGTGTTGACAGTTTCCCTCTCGAAAACTTACATTTTGCTATGCTCATGGCCTTCTCCACTTCGTAGTGTTGTTGGCACTCCCTCCTGTAAAGCAAGTGGACAACACACCTTAGAAGTGCTATAATTTGATAAAAAAAACAAAAAACAAAACACAATTATTGATTTAATAACACAAATGTGTAGATGCTGAAGACCCTGCTATGAATCTTGCCTTTGTGAAGCGTAGAATGTTCAGTTTTGTTGACACTTAGTCAGAGGGGTCGATTCAACGTTATGGTCATTTCTGGGACTGTAGTTAGTGGTGGAGTTGTAATGAATTATATTAAAAGACACTTTTAATGTTTTGTCTGATGTATTGGATTGCATTAGATTAACTGTGTATATCCCACATACTGTATTAGTAGTAGCTTCTCACATTTCTCCTCTGTCACAAATCATAGCTTAATCATTACAAAACACTTGAGTTCATATCATCTACTTAATGGGTTTCCTGTACATGCTGTTCTTTTTCTGCCCCATATTTCACAGTGACCATAATATATTGGCAAATGGTTGATGGAATTTGAATCAGTACTAGTAACCCAACAATTACTCAGCCAGAGGCTCATGTTTCTGACTTTACAAGCTCACTTTCCTGCACAGTAATCTAGAGCAAACATTCCCCATCAATCAGGAATTTAAAACAGTTCCAACTCACATTTTTGGTCCTTGATTCACTTCATAGAGACTCATGCAGAAAAGTTTAGTTGATGCAATTGCAGTTCCTTATGGCCTCTATTAAAGATTGATAAATACAATAGATTACCTAGTGCACCTTTAAAAGAATCATTATTTTGTGGTTATTCAGAGTTTCATTGATAAATTCAACTCCAACTTTAATAAAATGTTTTTATTTTATGTGAAATTGACCTATAGCAAAAATACACTCATTAAATAATATAAACATTTGTAATTGTGATCAAATTACCTAAAGTTTAAGTAATATTTGACAAGATTTTGATAATATTTATCATATTTTTTGTAATCTATGTGACTTCAGCCGTCAACAGTATGAGTAAAGCAAATGAAAAATCATTTTCAGTGGACGTTTATTCTGTGAGATCATAGTTTAAACCTTCCAGTGGTCCAAATTTCGACTTCAGTAAACAGTCATTAAGCCAAAGAAAGGAACAACTAAATCTAAGTTATTAATGTTTTCCAACACTTAATATTAGCTTACATCAATAAAATTCCTGAACACAGCAATACAACAGGCCCATATTCTCACTTATGATCAGATGACAAACACATAAAATTCTGATTTTTTTTTTTACTTTACATTGTCCTTTTAAATGGTCAAGAAATCACCAAATGAAGGATTGGGACATTTAAGGGGTATATAGTCGTACAATACTCTTTGAAAGCAATGTGAAATATTTGAACAATTTTTCCAAAAAACAGACAAATAAATCCATGATGCATGTCTGCCAACAATTAATGTTTTCCTGCTTTACAGAAGTCCAAGGAGCAAGTTTTAGCACAGGAAAAAAAAAGCAGTTATAAATCCACATTAACTATAACAGAAAGCAATAAGTGCATCAAAGTTAAGGCAAAGCTCTTTCCCTGAACTTATATGCAAATTCATGTAAAGTGCACATCAGGGAATTTCACAAAGCCAGTGTTAGTGGTGACATTTTGTCTCCACAGCAACTGTCTTGCAGTAATAATTAAGCAAAACATCCCTTTTTTTGTATCTAACTGCAGCATACCAGGTAACGGCATCACCATGACAACATAGTATACTGTGGAAACAGGAATTCCCTCAGTCGATGAAGTATTTATTCTGAAAAAAAAACAGAAGGCACCCATAGAGCACATACTCCGCCAAGGCCAACAAAATTCTCAATTAATCCCCCACCCCCTCACCCCACCCCAACCCAACCATGGATCACCACCAAAATAAGTAAATCTTTTTGTTGAAAAATGAGTCGCTATGCTTAATTGAATTGAAATCAGCCTATTAGCTTTGATGTTAAAGGCTAAAAATCTAAAACTGGATCCAAAATTTAAACATTTGTTTCTCTGAACATTATCTGACTGTCCCCAAATTTCACCCAAACCCATCATAATTTTTCAAGATATCCTGCTAAGAAACAGACAAACATACAAACACCGGTGATCACATAACCTTTTTGGTGGAGGTAGTTGTGGGAATGCTGTTATACATATGCTTAGACTGTAGGTACCTGTGAGATTACAGCAGACCCTGAGAAAAGAATAGTTTTAGAAGAAAAATGGATCAATCATGTATGATCTGTGCCTTTTTTCTGTTTGTGTGGGTGTTGCTTAGAAAAAGGAGACAGCTGTGTTCCTGTGCGCTATAAACTGTCTGAGAGGTAGACAGAGCGCCCCAGAGAGTGCAGATAACAAGTATACATTTTGGAGTGTACACGAGTAAATTACAGCAAAAATAATGTCTGACCTAAAACTGGATCTCCCACAAATAAAAGCATGTAGCACTGCATTTTTTTTCTGTTTGTTTCGCTTTTATGTCTCTGAATCTATATACAGTATATACAGTGTGTGTGTGTGTGTGTGTGTGTATATATATATATAAATTTTCTCCAAGGTAATGGGTTTTCTTCCTTAAGAGGTAGTAGATGCATGTGTACCAAGCACGCGAGAAAAACTCTACCTACTACTCTACTACGCAACTCAGAAACACTGACAGTGGCAATCCAAACATATCTTTTGGGCAACTCATAGTTCTAATTCCCATTTCAGTTTTTCTCTCTGTCACACGCATAAGTACACCCACCAATGATACTCCCTTCCCCACCTGTCTCTCGTTTCTCAGGTTGTGTTATATTCTCAGTGGAATTTCCTGGCATGGCCGAGAGAGGTTATGAATAATTGATTAGATGAGTGGATTTTGTTGTCCAAGGCCTGGCAGTCTCGTAGAGGGGGTGGGAGGTCCTTCCAAAGCATTATGTTGTAATATTTCATGCATACTGTTTGGATAGATCTATTATTGTTTCACTGACACCACAATATTGCAGTTCTTGATTTTATTATATAAAAAATATATATCCACAAAAACTAAATAAAACAATAAAAATAAAGAAATTGCCAACCCCAAACTCGCATAAGGGCAGTAATGTAGAATGCTTGCCTTTCCTTGCTTGTACTTGTGGGCTGGTGTACATAGAAAAAACACCCAGGATGTTAAGCACCCGGATCAGTATCGGGCTGGACACTCCATCATAAAATACAAATGGTTGTATATTTCCTGTTGTATATTTCCTGTCTTATATTTTGTATCCTGTGATCACTACTTGTAGATGGAGTTGCTGTTCTCAGTGGGTTTATAGCCAATATCACTACATAGGGATTTGCCAGATGAAGATGAAGACTAGTAGTTGAAATGTTGCTCTAATAAATTGCTTTTTGTGAGCGTAAAACTCGGTGTGCAGACGACCTCCTCCCTTCCCTCACTGCAAAGCACTGATTTAGTCCTGCACCTGATCCCAGCTTGGGTTGGATGTGCACCCATCCCACTTTTTCTGAACAGTAATGTAAAATCCTTTTTGCTTTCAAATCGAAAAGTTATTAAATTATCAGATGACAAATTATGTTGATTTAGCCAAGAAATATCAGAACCAAGCTCCATGGAAAAATAATGTCTGACCTAAAACTGGATCTCCCACAAATGGCAAAACTACAAAGGTTTCTTGTATTTTTTGAAGAATTTAATACCTGAAGTCCTTCAATTCATTGATTAATAAAGCATTTTTGTTCTTGTCATCTATGTAATTCCTAATGGGCTACAACATCGTTTGAGGCCAGACCCTACTTTTACTGTTTATTAATGACAGGTTCTGAGGCTGTAATAGACATGAAGTATGGCACGTTGAGTGCACACACAGATAGGATGATTTATAGTAGTTAGCAGGTAGCCATAAGGGAAAGAGGAAGCAAGTGTTTGGAATGACATGCTGCACAGAGGAGAGGGGATGCAACCATAAAACAAACACAGCAGGACACAGTGCTGTGTGTAATCAGAGTAGAAGCCAGGAGACGTCCACAATATGTGAAAGTACACACCAACAGATTACTCATCGTGCTTTAACTGAATCTTTTATGCTATGCTAAGCAGCCTATTCTCTTGACATAAAAACATTTTACCACCGTTCTACATGTGCATATATCCATCACTTTAAAAACTATTTAGTTTTGCTCTAGACAGAATGTTTTGTCCAGCACACTGAGAAAAAAGTAATACCAGCTTTATGTTTAAACATAGTGTGCACATCAGCATTAGCTGCCCTCTGTTGTACAGCAGATCTGGAGTGTGAGTTTATAGCTCATTTGATGTGTCTTTAATAAACAAACATTCAGGTGTGTAGGTTGAACAGCTAACAAAAGCTGATTACTTTCACATCTTTTATTGTTAAATTCTTTTTTTTTTTTTCATTTTTACAAATGCAAAACATATTAACTTGTCCTAATACTTTTTACTACTGTTGCACTGCCCAAAAAAATCGCCTTAATACAATCGGTAGAGTCCAACAGGAGAATAAAAATTAATTACGTATTTTAAAAAATTCCATCACAACTCCAGATAATTTGTCGTAAGACCATGCAAACATTTTATATTGACTAACTCTGATCATTTTATGCATTCTATGCAGTTTGATGATGAATAATGTTCTTCTGATGCTGAACCAGCAGAAATATTAGATGTTGTCAGTGATGGGGGAGGTGAATGGTACTGAAAAACAA
This sequence comes from Lucifuga dentata, assembly GCA_014773175.1. Taxonomy (NCBI): domain Eukaryota; kingdom Metazoa; phylum Chordata; class Actinopteri; order Ophidiiformes; family Bythitidae; genus Lucifuga; species Lucifuga dentata. The sequence continues at coordinate 165,564 of VXCM01000017.1, read as the reverse complement.
GTTAACAATAACATAACCATGTAGTCTGTGGTGTATATATGAGAAACAGGTTATATTTGGGCTGGAATAGGGAAAGAAGGAACCATTCATCCATCCATTTTCCACTGCTTCTCCAGATCCAGGTTACAGAGGCAGCAGTTTAGCAAAGTAGCTCTGACGTCCCTCTCCCTAGGCATGTCCTCCAGCTCTTTCTGAGGCAACCCAAGGCATTTCCAGGCCAGACTCTTTCTGGGTCTGACCCATGATTCTCCACCCAGCTGAACATAACCTAACATATCTCCCCAGGGTGGCGTCCAGGGGATATCCTGATCAGATGCCGAAACTACCTTAACTGTCTCCGTTTAATGACTCTGACCGACCCAATGCTCTTAAATATCTATAATATCTTCTCTTTAAAGCACAGACAAACAAGCCTCCTTCCATAGCACTAAATCCTTGCAGGTTGCTTCCAGTATTCCACTGTAGTGGAGAGTAATAGTTCTTTGCTGATTTACAGTGTTGGGTATTCTGCCAGCAGAAATAAACAACAGCTTTAACTGGAAATAATGGAGACCATTGTTTTACCAGCAGTAGATGGGCCAGTCTGTGTACTAGGACAGTCAAAATGGAAATGGAAACAGAAGAGCCATCATCCACTGGAAGCCATTGTTAACCAAGTACATGGGAGCAAAACAGTTTTACACAGAGCTGAAGAAGGTTATCCAAGTTTTGAATTGGTTACACAATGACAATAAAGTTCTCTTGAACTGAGGCAGAGCAAGTTTTCACCCCAAAACAACAAGACAAAAAGGCTAACTAGCCTACCCTCAGCTAAACTTAGCTTACACAGAGATGGTCTGTCTCATAGGATGTATCCAGACTCTCTGGGTTTGTCCATAAAGAAAATCTTCAATAAGACAAAGGTCCGTTTATTAAAGTCAGTCAAGCCAGGGTTGAATTTAAGGTGATGGGAATTTGAATTTAATTTTGAATTAATTTGGAATTTAAGGTGAAGGGAATTTAAGGTGTTGGGGGGGGGGGGNGGGGGGGGGGGGAGGCGGCCAACACCGTGTCAACCCATCATTGTCATGGAGATGACGGGACTTTGAATGTGATTGCACCCAATAGTGGAGCAGTCAGATATTCAGTTTCACTTTCTCCGCTGCAAGCAGCGGAGAAAGCGGAGAATTTTGATTCGTTGTATTACAGCGATGTCTCACAGATAATACAAAAATACATATAAAAAGTATAATTTGCTCAGAGTCCGGAGACAGTTGTGGTTTAGTCTGGATCCAGATCAGAGTCTGGACTTTGAGGATGACTGCCCTAATCTATAGTCTAACTAATCCCTCAGCTAAACTGCAACTCTCCCCCTGAAATCAAACCCTCTCCGGAACCAAGTAAACTAGTCCAATGAAGTTGCTACAGTATTTTCCATGTAAATCCAACACAGTTATATCAAATGAAATAATTGCTCAGAGTCTCATAATTATTTGAGTTACTATGATACTAGCATCTCATTTTCACAAAGAAATAAAAAGAAATTCACAAAGACATAAATAGAAACCTAGCTACCTTGCTAGCTTGCTATCTGGCCATCTAGCTAGATCTAGCTCTCTATTTATTGAAGCAAAGGGAAATAAGTAATCAGGTCTTCATAAGAGTTTTTGTAAAGTGCAGAGGAAGAGGGAAGATGAAATTCATCTCTCAGACTGAACCGTTGTCCACGTAATATTTCACAACCTGAACCACTCAGTGTTATTCATAGACAGTGATCAAGAATTCTGCCTTTCAGTGTTGCTGTAAAGTAATCCATCTGAATTTGTGTAGCTCTCTTTTTGTGGACTCAAGGGAGGAAGAGATAAAGATTTTAGAAATATTCTGAATTATCTGCCTTTTGCATTTGTACTGATTAGAGGAGAACTTTATTCTATGAATTCTATTTTATGAAAACTTTATTCTGTATCCACCACTGTTATCCTTAGAAAAAGCACTTATGAGCCTTGCCATGTAAAGATATCAGCAATGAGGGTTTCAAGGAATCATTTCCAATTTCTCATCTGTTCTCTGCAAATGCAAATAAATCCAAATACATTTATGGTTCTCCTATACTAACAGCAGTGCAGTGCCCTTTTAAAAAGGAAGCTCAGACCCCCTCTGGTTGCAGTTAAACTGTCTAGTGGTTCAGTATAAACCAGTGAAGCTGCAGTGTGGGTGAAACATTGTCCTGGAGACCTCCCTCAAGATCTGTTTACAAATGGATAAGAGTCATTGAACAGGACTTTGTAACAGTGTATATTTCAGCCTGCGTGACAGTGCACACCATAAAACAGCTGCTACTCAAGGCTGTGTGGCCTCCAAAGTAAGGTGGCTGTCAGCTGGCATAGTATTTGTCCTTCCACTTTTATTTGCTTCTGGCTTTATGAGACATTGCTGCAAAAACTTTAAGAAGTACAACATGATTGTAAAATGTATGACAAAAAAGTGCGGGTGCTTGTTTGCTTGGTAAATTTACTGTAGATGGGAAATGTGAGTTTCAGCAAATTGATTTGATGTTTTATGTCTTATATAACATATCTTGTGCTCAAGACTTCCTGCGCAAATATTAAGCTATATTACTGATTAAAACTAAGAAATACAAAATAATCACAAAAGTAAAATAATGAGAATCATACAAGTATTATATGGTGTTAGGTACATTTTAATTCAGATTTTTGAGCACTTGTTGCAGCTTGGGCAACAATAATTACTGCTTCATTAATCATAGGTGGACAAAGTATAACAGTGCCACTCTTTATGAAATGTAAGTCAGAATTGGGAGGAAATTTGATCTGTGTGATTAGATGACAGTGACATTGGCAGACATCCAGTACATATCATATTTATTTCTGCATATGAATGTGGCCCAAAATATCCAATTCCCTGTGATTTCCCCCACCGTTTTCATGTTCACAACACATCCAGTATGTGCCACATGTGAGCAAAAAATCTGAACTGGGCCATTTGTACTTGGTGGTGTAAATGTGGTATAAGTCACTGAAATATTAAGCCTCTTTCAAAGTTAGTGGTCGGTACTTTTTCTTAACTTCTTTTTAGGTGGCTTAGAAAGCCAGAGATTCACTTTGTGAGCTAAATGACTTCCATGAATCAAGATTATGAAGTCACTTTGCCAATTTTCTTGCCATATTGTCGCAGATGCTACGGCAAAGACAAATGATGACCCTTACAGCATCATCAATTGAAGTTAGCTGTCTTCCCCAGGGTGCGTGTTGTCTTGGATCACAAATGGCAGGATGGCAACACTAAACAACGACTGAATGCATCTGCTTCCCTTTCAGATCTATCATTTCAGCCATTCTGGAGCCCTGAGGAGAGACAGTCATGCTCTGTGCTCCCAGGGACAAAGTCAAATGTCTCTCCTAAAGCATAGAACTGAAGATAGACAAACACAGAATTACAGGTATCGGACTGGAATTGTAACCTTGTGCTTAAACCTCAGTTTTTCTGTTACTGGTCCAGTGTTCAATTGCTAATATCATAAAATGTAGATATGATTCTTGTTTTCGTACACTGTTATACTACTGAAAGATTTGAGGTTTCCTTTAAGTCCACATAATCAGTGTCCTTGAGTTTGATCTGCAAAGTTATTTTATTCTCTGCATCTCTTACCACCAAATCTGTATGTAGGTAATATGAATGGGCAAAGCTGAAATGATGCAAGCTTGTCCATGACAAATGCTCTTATAGAAATCCCTGGTATAAATAAAAGATAGATAAAGTTAAGTTTTTTCAAGGTGACACTTCATATTTCACAATATTCCCCAGAGGCAATTCACATTCCTTTTCTTCACTGCAGGTGCAATATTCAGGCATTTTCAATTTCATTTTAAAAGGGGATATAATTTTGGTTTTGCTGTGAGTTTGTATTGTCTCCATTGGCCTCCTGCAGTGTGGGGAATGGTACATGTATAGTGCACTCGTGTAATGCAGTCATGCTCTCTGTGGGGGTTCCATATCCTCTGTTGTATCACATTATTGCTGTACATATGGTTGCATCATTAACACATATACAAGCAAATTACATTCTGTGCAATTTAATAATGTTCTATACTTCTTTAAGAAATAAGATATGGGTTTCAAAGACTGGGGCTAAGACTAGACTAAATATAGCTGCCTTGAAATTTGTCTGTTTGTAATAAGCACTTGATTTAGCTGGTTTGATATGAGGGTTTATTATAGAACTCACTTCCCTTGAGAGTACTTTTAGTACATGACAGATCATCAGAAAACTAATTAAGACCATGCTATATAAATTAATCTTCCTATTATCAAGCAGTTGATGATCTATCTACTCATCTGAATTGTGATATCTCTATTACACTGAGTGAACTGTGATTTATTAATTTCTTTATATTTAAGTGTAGTGAAGTGACCTTTTTGTAAATATCCTCAAACTAAACTTTGACCCCTGAGAGCTGGAAATTGTATTTAATATTTTCAGTAAATTGTTCAATCTGTCTTTCCAGGGTTGGTGAAATTTGACTTATGATCAATAACTGATCAATAGCTCTTGCTGTTGCTATGATGAGGGTCTTAAGCATTGCAAGAGAAGCAAATGTTTTTAATCAGCGCACATATTTTACAGTAACAGCACTACAAATACTTTGTGTCATGTCTATCATAATATCACTCAATACACAGACCCACACACATGCATACTTACACAAACCAAAAAGGAAAGCAGATACCAATATGTAAAGATGCTGTCTTTATATTTGGCAGTATCTTAGTTTTAGGATTATAGTGTAAGTATAATGCACAGTTACACAATTTTACTGTGTGTCTGTACATGTGTGTGAGTTGTAGTAGTATTGTGAATATGATGGAGGATTGTGGTAGATATGTATGAAATGCATGTTTCCAGCACTGTTATATCAAAATGTGAATGGAATGGACATAGTGCCCAGAAACAAGTTCCATTTTTCTGCCTGTTGTTGGGGCTCAGGAAAAGATGAAACCATCTCCTAAGCAAATGCTGGAAAAGTCATCACAACACCCTCCGTGACCTTGATGGTAATTTTACTCCAAGTGTTGTAGACTGATTTTAGTATCTGACACAATAAAAATTGCTGTGGAACAAGTACCCCAAAACACTTGCAACTGCTTGTTTCTAGTTTGAATATACAAATGCATCCTCCAAATGCTTCCTCAGGAAGAATGAATAATTGATGTGTCTTCTTGTGTGCTGCCGTCTCTTTTTCTTTCTTTCATTCCATTCATCATCCTCTGCATTCCCACGTTGTTACTGACAGCTGTGAAGAACGAGGGTCTCTGGTTCATGATCTGTCTTTCTCATGAAAGGCCATAACATTTTCTCACACAAAGTGAGGCTCATCTTCTTAATGTTTCTCAATTCTGGGAAAGATTTCCTGTCTGTGATATTGGAACACTATCATCTTTGAGGAGCTTGAGCAACGACAAAGCATTAATTATTCATGCTGCAACAGCTGTGTATGTGTGTTTGCATGTTTATGATGTATGTGCATGTAATGTGATGACGGTGGTGATGAATTACAATTAAGTAGCCTTCAATCTCTATCTTTCAGTGACCTTTCACACCACTGTGTTTCCTGCTATACTGATGTCTCATGCACAGATCTAAGCATTCAGTTTCTATCTTGAATTAATTAAGTTTGCAATCCTGCAAGACATTGCATGTCTGTTTTAACACAAAGACTATAAAAACGCATTATCTTGGACAAGAGGAAGGGCTCACACTTCCAAGGTTATTAGGTGTGTAGTGGGTACTCACTGTGCAAAAAAACATGACATATTGATAACAAAATGGAAGACAAACAAAACACACAGAACAGGCAGGATATGAATGCTATAGAGTAGTGTCCATATAACACAGGCGTCATGCTGCAAGCATTATAAAACCATGGAGCAGGACAATCAATTACTGGAATAGAATCAAATAGTATCATCTTATTTGTTTGGATAAAAACATCAGCGTTTCTTTTCCAAGAGGATATCAAACCACATTATTGGGCATTATTAAATGGCATTTAAAGATTGTTTAAAAATAATTTTATATAAAGCATTTTATAGAAGATATGATGATTTCTAGATCTCCACTGAAAGCTGCATATTAGAATCTTAGTCAAAATCCACAGATGAACCAATACTATACTGCTGCTAATATACCTCCATTTAGCATAACTGTGGATAATGCATCCTTGAATAATATTGTTTTCATATGACAAAGCTAAACCTTGCTTATCTAATCATTAAATTCTAGATGTACACCTCCTGTCTGCCATATGATTTTATAAAACCACTACATTCAGTCTTAAAATCCTGAAAATCTTCTTGTATAAGTCCTCACAGATGGCATAACTCATTTCTCTGAGGGCTGTATTTGTGGATGGAAGTCATTTATTTACAGACATACAGACAGGCAAAATGACAGGCAGATGCTCTTCCATTCTCATAGTAAATCCCATTGTGTTGGGAGATGCCACACAAGCTTATCTGCCCAGCACACACCTAAAAACCTGAGTTGCTAACAAAGCAAGCCTCTGGGTGAAGCGGAAAAGGCAATACGATCACACATATGCCACTGCCTCCATGAATGCTTGTTAATCCACAGTGCATTTCACAAATATGACTTGTTTTTACTGAAGTGGAAACAGTTTCTCTAATAGATCAGTGAAGAGGGATGGGAGGGTAAGTAAAAAAGAGATCTGACATCATTATAGGCTTCGCTGTTTGAAGTCAGAAATAAATGCACATTTCCAGAGTCATAATCATGTCCTTGCACTGTGCAAAATGTGGAAGACACTGTCAACACCAGTAGGAATATAAGAGAGAAAAACTGCATTAGATAGATATTTTACCCTCTAGGAGGATTAGAGGGTAAATCCATTTGCTATGGCATCTTTATTTTGATTTTTGCATGTTTGAACCCAATAAATACAACCTGCAAACATGTTATGTTAGTGACAACCACTTTCCAAAACATACAAGTACTACTGGAGTGATAAATTTTAGATTTTTTTTTTGTACCTTTCAGACTGCCATTGGTTTTTGTTTCATTCCAGTATGCTATAAAAATCAACTTGTAGAGACTTGAAATGTGAAGTGGAAAATGAATATCAGTAACATCATGTGTGTGCAGGTAATATTTATCATGCAAAATCACCAGTGCAGTCCTTTAACAGCTATGCAGTAATGTTGTCCATGGAGATATTGTGTAGGTAATGGTGTGTCATTGCAGTAAAGATTCCACTGGATTCATGATCCAGACTATTTACTGTGGAATGACTTCACACACTCCCCGGAGGTTAAAACACAGGGATTACACCACACCCAGTGATATTTCATGGCTGACAGTAGTCTAAATGATTAATTTCTCTCATGTATTTAATCATGAACAATATTTAATTCATGACCTAAGATGGTATGAAGGCTACCAGCAAAAAAAAAAAAAAAAAAANAAAAAAAAAAAAAAAAAAAATCGATGTAGAATATATTAAACTAGCAACTATTGTTAGATACAGTGTCTTTGTGGATAGTAAGAAACCTTGACTGACCAATGCAACAGAATGTGTCCGAAGTAATACATAGCCCTAGCAAAAGTTATTGAGACTCAAAAATAAATCTCTTTTTTTGGTGTCTCCAATTGAAGATGCAGAGGTAGCTCTGACTCATGTAAAGTCCAGGGGTCATTGTAATTTTCATTCCCTTATTCTTTGCATTTTAAATGTTGAGTGCCTTTTAAATAGTATATCTGACTGTCACGTTGAGCACAAACAGTTCACAAAGAGTTCCCAAACCTATATAGATAGTGAGCTGTTTAAATAATACCCCAGTCTGTGAGTATGTTTGGGTTGGACAACGCTAACAAGTGGGATGAAGAGAGAGTAGAGTAGGGGAAATGACATGGTGAACTCTGCTGTGATTATATCTCAGTTGGGTGAAAAGATGTCTCAAGTTATCAGTCATAATGACAGTTCTCTCCTAGGACAAGAGACAATTCAAGAAAAATGTGATGGTTACGATAGCGTTATCAAAAGGCAAATCATGGAGCTCATCACTTTATAATCAGGATAAAAACAATGTATGAGACTCCATTTGTGACAGCATCATGCAGGATGTTTTGACAGGAATATGGACATAGCTTCTGAGTACTGTGTGGCTCTCAAGACAATGACAATGCATTTTGATGGTCTTTGTATTTCTTGTAATATAACTCGGTCTTGGCTCAGATGAATGTGTTATTTTTGAAGCTACTTTTAAGATAAGATTCTAATCTGTTTGATATTTGGAGGTAGGGCTGCACTTTCGTATACATTTGAGACACCCATTGCACCTTTAAAGCACTTCTCAGAATGCATCTTTATCAACAGAGTTGCCCATGTAGCACTGCACAGATGGTAACTTTGTTGAAGAGTCTTCTTTGCACGGCTGATCAAATTCACTTAGCTGTTGATTGCTGGTCTCAACAGACGTGATAGTTTTCAGAAAATGTATCCCCATGGAGTTTGGAGTTTTTTGAACCAGGACACTGCAAACTTTATTATTTAGCACCAAAGTAGAGACGTCCAGTGATGACCTCATTATATTATGCGTTATGCGGTAGAACCCAGTCCAGGGACAATTTTTTGGTTGCAGTTCCAGGAATGTCTGGCATCTTGGTAAAAGGGAGGGTCCCGACTATTGCTAAAACTTTGTGTCAGTTTCACTGTGATTTTGTGTAGTTGTAGAACAAAAATACAGTGCATCATTATGTAAACCTGCCACCCCTCACCTCCACCCCACCCCACTATGCTGAGGTACACAGGCAGATAATGCAAAAACATCATAGTCAGTCTCCTATTTGACAAATGAGAAATGGCCTGCTAACGTGCTGGGTCACTGCCATGCACCAAAAACAAAAACAGATGGGAGACAATGGGCTGCTGTTCCTCCTCTTTTTCCTCTTTTTCTCCCCAGACAGGGAAACAGAGAGACAGAAAGAAATGATTAGAACAAAAGACAATGTGCTGTAGCTATTTTTTAGTATATAAAACAGTGTTTGCTCATGAACAAATTATAAACAACAACCGTTTCATTTTCAGACTGCTCTGTTTTTAAGTAAGTTTACAAGAGGTTTAGGACTTGAGTTTAAAAGACCCTTCTTTCTCATGCTATATTCTTGAAGTTGAGATTTTATTTTTATTTTGTCTGTTTTCCTAGAAGCTTTTTTTTTGTTTTAGTTCATCTGCTACAGCTGCAGCTGCATAGCATCAAGTATCCAACTCAATCAGCAGTGTCTTACTGTGTAATCCAATTTTCTTGGGAGACATACAGTAACTTCTCCGAGGCTTTCGGTGATTACCTGATTATTTCAGATACTGTTTGCTGAATTTGTCTTCAAGTGAAGCAGACTGAGCGTGAAAATGACTTGGTGCTTCTTGTCTCCAAACCAGTCTTGTGAGCTGACTTAGGATGAATGAGTAAATAATAACATTCAAAATGCCGCTGCTTTTTTAAAGATTTAAACAAGTCATGCATATGCATTTGATTAGGTACTTATTTTAGTAATATAGTGCAATAATTATGCGTACAAAGGTGTTTACCCAAATCATATTTCTGCTTCAGTTTCTGTAGAGCTAAATGAGCAATTTGTGATTGCAGTTACCTTGGTTTTCACAGCACATCTTACAAACAGACTTGATAAATTTGGGGGACTGACATCTGGAGATTTTATACACTGAATTACATAGAAACTGAACTGATGCCTGCGATGCTCTAGCTCATTTTAAAAGCATTTGTAAAGGTGTTTAGGTCCCTTGTACTGAAGAGGCAGTTTAAGCAAAAACTGACTATTGAGACAGGTTAGGGCCATGGTATGGGGCACATACCTTCTGCTGAATAATTTATTTATTTTTTTACAGATCCAGGAACTCTGTCTGCAGCCAGATGGGTTGAAAGTAGAAACAACATCTGAAGTTGTGCTCATGGTTGTATTGGAAGCTGTATATGTGTGAGTATTCATGCTATGTCTGTAAAGGGACTGGGAGTGGAGATTCCTACGCTAATGTTGTTAACATACACAATACAAAAAACATGCTTAGGATACTAAAATATACGTGGTTGTCATTGTCATTTCATGTGGCATAATAAAAATTCAATAAAATTACCAAAAATTACCACATACCAAGCCCATTGGTATGTGACTGCTTGTGACAAAAACATGAATGGCAGATCATACATTAACCTGCATATTGTTATTTAGAGATGCTACAAACAGATTACTAGGTCCCATGTGATCATAGATTTATTAATATGCCTCAAAGTATAATTTAAGGTTAAGTTAGGAAAGAAAAAAAAAAATTATGGACCAGACATGAAATGTTTCGTGAGCTATAAAGTAGATGTCGTCTTCACTAAAATAAGAATATGAGTTCAGTAATTCAGTCCCTCATCTTGTAAGATTCTTGGAAAAATTAAAATTAGAACACTGTCTACTTGAATAATAAAGGATCTGTGAATCTGGTTGAAAATAAGACATCTGCTACATGGCTAGAAATATGTGGTTATGTTTTACATCCATATTTAACTGTTAACTATTTAATAAAAAAAAAATACGGTCATTAATGTGTAGTTGGTCCGGCTTTACTGCTGCAACAGTCTCCTTTTTATACTGTCGTTAATAATACATCTGAAATTAGCTCACACCCTCCCAGGTCATGGTTATCACAGAAATCATCAAATGTGGGATTGCGCATGCGTCAACGCCAGAGCCTCTCCTGATTTGACAGTGGTTGAATGTACCACACAGCTCACTATATTGCAAGGCTTCTCGTTACTAGCGCACCATCAGCTGCACCTGCTTTCCCCGTTATTCTGGCTGGAGCGCTGGGAGGGGTCATTATTTAGCAGGGAGGAGGAGGAGGAGGAGGAAGAAGAGGAAGATTTCCGAGATATCGACAGAAGCGTGTGTTCTGAGATTCAGCACCACCAGATTGAGGAAAGCGTCCGGATTGAGTCGGTCGATATTCTGTGTTAGCTGTGGGTTAATTAAACAGGAGGACACCATCTTTGGGAATATAGAGAAACCAGACGCTCTGCACTGTTTGTGGACCTACAAGAGACGTTTCTCACCCAGGTAAGGTGCATAGTGAGAGGGAAGCTTTGGTTCGTCAACTGGGTGATTTTTGCTAGCAGCCTCGCAGCGTTTTCCACTTACTGCACTGAATGAGCCGCTGTGCTGCTAACATTAGCTAAGGCGAGGTCCGACTCTCCATTCATCCCTGTGATAAATTTAACAATTACGATTACAGTTCTTTTTATACCAGATTTTCTTTGCTTGGGTGTGCTGAGCTGGGTGATTCTCGTTTGTGTCGCACACTCCTACAGTTACCCAAACGGGACCCCGAGCATGCTATCCAGCGAGCCCGGTGCTGAACGCCTGCTCTGCCTGAGTTCCATCAGCCTGTCGGGCAGGGAAAGGCTAGCGTGCTAGGCTAGTGCACTTGCTAAGCTAACTGACACTGGTCACTTTTATTACAGTAAAATAAAACTCCCGAATCTTAAACGTAAACCTTACAGACAGATACTGTTCGACCGTTTAAGGAGCAGTTAGCAAACCTGCAATTCCTACAAAAATTTCGACACCGTTATACAGCGTCGATTGTACAAATTTAATTTCTTTGTTTGACTATTTTGCTTCTTTGTCACTGGATAGGTAAACTCCTCATTCGTTTTTTATCGTCACTGATCTTGAATTCTCAAACACGCCTTTTGCTTGACTTAACGGTTTTAAACAGGCAAGACCACAACATCACCCTGCAAGTGCAACGTTACTTTGCAAGCGCTGTCCCGTGTTAGCTCTTTAAACTATATTAGATTGGTTTTACTAACCTGGCAACGTACTTTCAAGCTTAAATTAGTGACGTTATTATCTCCTACCTGTGAATAATGTAGATTCATAGTTCGAATAGTTAGCCAAAAAAAGCATTTATAAAAATCTGTTATTTTGCAAAATTGCAGGAGAAATATTGTCTTGATGTCTGTTATGACATATAGCAAACTTACTCTTTAGTTTATGATTAGAATGCCAAAGTTGGATTGTTTCAGTTCATTTTGTATTGCAAAATTGTAAATAATCAGTACTGGTACTGTAAGAGGTGTTTTAACAAAGTGTGAAGTGTGTCTGTGTGTATGTGTATTTGTAGGGGTGTGTGTTGTGGTCTGCTGGTGGACTAAGTAGACTTGCTTGCACAAACGGAATGCTTCTTATAGACTAAGTGGATGATATGGTAAGAGTCAAAGCAAACCTTTTGTGAGTCACATTCTGTCCCTGTAACCAGAGATGAAAGGGGAATCCTGGGGGCCTCTGGGGGTCATATTGTGGCTATTTTTATAATCTGAAGTTTAGATTGGCAAGAAGGAATGCACAGAGGACACTGACTCACTGGCAGTGGGGTGTGTGGTTATCTGTGGGTTTGTTTTTTTTTGCCATATGTTACCTCCATACTATGATTAGCTAGAGTGAACATGTTGTCAGCGAAAAGATTGTCATTTGAACTGGTGAAGTGTGAATATAGTGATTCATAGCCCAAGCATTAACACCTGAGAGAACAATGCCACATATTGGGGGGGNGGGGGGGGGGGGGGGGTGTTAGTAGCTGTTTGTTGAATAGCACCATCTCAAAAAGAATATGGGTGGGAGACCTGTCCTAAAATGACTTTGTGGAATAAACAGATGTTACGTAGTATTGTTATCACTTAATATCGCTCAGAGTACTATGAACATATCAGAGTGTATTTGAGTGTTTTCCTCTCATTCTTGGTTTAGTAGAAAAATGGTTTGCTAAATATTTGTTGTTTTGATTTCACTGCAAAAAACAAACAAAAAAAAAAACCACAACTAAATATTGACTTGTACTGCTGTAACATTTGAAATGGTGACAAAACAAGAGCAGAAGGAAAATGTGATACCAGGCTGCAAAGCATGGACACACACACACACACATTTCTCTCTTCTTTTTTAATTCATGTTGCCATGTAACTATCTGCAAGACCATCTTTTAGGCAAGGCTATTTGTTTCATTTTGAGATACTTTTTCCTGTTACAGCCATATTCAAGAATATGTTGTTGCATATTCCTGTTGTTTGCCTAACGCTAAGCATGCTGTCGTAATGTATATGACCAGAATTTATCAGCATTATATTATTTATAGATTTTATCATCTTACTTTTGGACAAGGGTGGAACAGTGGCTTGGTGGTTAGCAGTGTCATCTCAAAGCAAGAAGGTTCTGGGTTCCAGTGCGACTGGGTCCTTTCTGTATGGAATTTGCATTATCTCCGTGTGCTTGCATGGGTTTCCTGTGGGTGCTTCAGTTTATGACACTTAGAAGACGTGCAGGTTTGGGGAATCAGAAACTAAATTTCCTGTAGGTGTGAATGAGCTTGTCTGTCTCTATGTGTCAGCCTTGTGACAGATTGCTGACCTGTGCAGGGTGTACCCGTCTCTCTCTCACCCAGTGACCGCTGGGAAAAGCTCCATGAAAGTGAATCACCCATTAAATAACAAAGGAAATAATGTATATAATGCAGCTAGCTTGTTCCTGCTTGAGGTTTGTGCATGCAATAGCTAACTCAAAACATGAATGTCTACTTGCTTACTGAAAGTAAAATCAGACTGCTTTATTGCAAGATCTAATTTTGACTTATTTAGAAACATCATTATTTTCATCTATTATGTCACTTAGCTCTCATTCTCCAGTTTTGATGAAGCTAAATTACAGGGTTTGACAGCCTCCTCTATGCAATCATCTTCACTTTTGAGCTCCGATAGAACACATGTAGTTTATAGCCTGATACCGTTAGTGGGGATAAAGAAAAGCTGTAATTTATGGATGACACAACACAATCAATGACAGCGAGGAGTGCATTGTGTTCCCCGTCTCCAGGGAGAGGAAGTCATATTGGCTGGCTGAACACCATGCAGCCCCCTGTTGTTGTACAGTCGTAGAGCCGTTGGGTAGTCATGGTAGTGCCCTGTTGACTGGAACAGAATTGTTTCTCCTCTTAGGCCTTCTCACTTCAACTCTTGCACAAAGATTGACACTTAAAGAGAGAGAGAGAGAGAGATGAGGCAGTAGAAAATAACACAGGACAATCAATAGTTCTGTCTTATTGTCTTTTACATCAGTTTTCACTCTCTTAATACTGCCCCATGCTATAGTAATAATGTGAAAAACTTTCACCTTGCTTTTTGCTAAGCTTCAATTGTCTTATGTTTTTAACATGTGCTGTAGCTTTTGGGGAGATTTTCAGAAGATTATATTGTTTATCTGTAAGGCCAATTTATGAATAAAACAAAAATAATTCAGCTGAAATATGTAATGCTTGCCTTGCATCAAATAGCTGACCTTTCTTCATACCCATGTTCACTGACCCTGCTCAACATGTGGCATATACTAGATTTCTTCGTGACTCTATTGTTTCTGCAACTGTTTACCTTATATGATGTCATGCCACATGTGGACTATAAAGTAATTATTTTTCCAGTGGGTACAGAAGCAGGACCTACCTGGAAGAAAAGTGGTTGCAGCAGTTTGATGTTGCAAGAAAGAGTTCCTTGTCATTTTCATTATGTATTAGTCTGCCTGAGACAACACTGTCTATTAAATGGGCTTTAACTTTCAGAGGTTGAACTGTTAGAGCCAGTGATGCCCTGTGGGATTATCATGTCAATAATAACAAATTTATTTATTAGCTGATACATCCATCCATAGCATAATATTTTACCAAGAGTCCAGTAACAACACCAAAAGCTGTGATAGTTTTTTGGCCTCTGTTAGTTTTAGTTGTTCCAACTACACATTTATTGTGTAGTTGAGTCTTAGCTGCAGCTATCAGCCTCATTTCAAGCAGTTTCAATTCAGCTTGCCTGCATGTCTGTTTCCACAGACATGCAGGCAAGCTGAATTGAAAACTCTAAATCACCATAGGTGTGAATAGGAATGTGATTGAATTTGTCTGTCTATGGGTTAGCCTTGTGATAGACTGGCAACATCTTGCTTAGTGGCATAGGCTTCAGGTCCCTGCAACTCTGCATAGGACTAAAGGAACTATACAAGAAAGTTGAGCATCTAAAACAATAAAGACCCAGATGTTTTTCTCAGGTGTTAGAGGCCAAAACAGAATGAAAAGGAGAGTGAATATGAATGTTGGGCTAATTTGTTAAGTGGATAGAGGTGTGACTCTAGTGGGTTGATAATGTTGCTCCTAGTCTGCTACATGTGTAGTTATGTTTTTTTTTTTTTTTTTTTTTTTTTAATTAGAGGATGTCTCTTATTGATGGCTGATTAGACTATAATCATTTTGAGACCTTTGTACAGATAACATTTTAATAGTCATGCAGAAACTGCAACATAAAGTTAAGTAAATGGAGGTTATCACTTTATAAGGAAAGCCCCACAGCCACTCATTTTTTTTAGCCACGTGTAATGCACATAAATTGTATGAAATGTGTAATGCATCTCCTTTATTTGTATTTCTGCATAGCTGTTGAACTGTAAGCAGGTGTAATGTCGCTCTTCCTGACATCCATGTTTGCTTGTTGGAAAAGCTCAGGAATGAAGTGCTGCTTAACAGATGACTCTCAGCTGTCACATGTCGAGCTAAATGCACCACACAAGACTTTACCAGTAACATTATCATACAAAGATAACTCCAGCAAAAATAAAAACAGATGTGACAATCAAATGAGCATAATTAAATAATCAAAGTATGTATTAAAGTTAAATTTCAGTTTACATTCTTTTTTGTTCACTTGCCCAGTTTTATTGCATCCCTCTTGTTTTTTCTTTGTCTTTCACCTTTTTAAAGATTATAGCCTTGTTTGGCAGATTAATATATAATGTTATATTAATGCTACATAGATTCTCATCCATTGTGAATACGGTCTAGTGTGCGATGTAAGTGAATATTTATTTTTTTTAACTAATTCAAATTATGATTTAGTTTATGTAAACAGGTCTAAGTTAATAACCATTCTCACCATGAGTAAGCCATAAGCAACATAAGCAAAAACTGAAAACCCTGTACATAACTGTCTGCAGCTCATTCATGGCTGATAGTCTTTTTGTAAATTCAGCCTTAAATGTTGCATGTAGTTTTATTTCAACATTGATCTTGGAAATTTCCAGTCAACCACTATTTCTTCCCTTCTACCCCATGGCTTTCACATGCCTTCACCGCTCTCACCCTTCACTCCATGCTCTTCCATCATCAGCATGCCACCTCTTCCTTCACTCTGCATTTTTTGGCAAAAATCTGTCGTGAAGGGTATCCAAAAGTAGCATCTGTAACACATGCTCAGTATAAACAAACCAGTAGCCGTGACAGCTACGCTGGATTAGCCCCTGAAATACTCAGAATACAGTGTGACATTGTGTCAATTCCCAAGCCCTATCTGAAAATAAATGTAGGGTGCTTTCACCGCACTGTCTCCATAGACATTTGGACAGGAGATGCTCCAGTGAAAGTGCATTTGAAAGCATTTCTTTTTTAATTGTACGAAAATTTGATGAATTTATAAATTGGAAAAATATTAAAAATGTATGTGTATCAATATTAGTATCACTTGTTTTATTTGTGGCAGAGGAAAGTGAAAAATCTTACATGTGACTTTGTTACTTGAGGATTGAAGCATGGCAATTTTCTAATGATCTTCAATATTTTTCTCCAGCTCGTTGCCCTCTTTGATAACAACTTTAATTAAAGGGCAAAATTACTGCAATAAACTTTTAATTAGCTCAGTTTAAAACATGCATTGACAGCAGCATCAGCAGCAGAGAGTTCATATGTCTGAGAAAGAAGAGGGACAATAAAATTTCTCACTTAGCAGGCAGCACCTTTTCTCATTAAGACATAGTAACTGAGTGTAATGCCAAGCCACTGCCAAGATTTTTCATGACTGTTGTAATGATTCTTCCCCAGCCTCCCAGCGATGTCACAGTCTCCGGGGAAAGCATATTGATTCTGACAAGATTGAATTGTTAATAGTATTTTGTTTGTTGGTTGGTGGCCCTATCAATTCTTAAGTGGTTGAAGTGACAACAGAAGCCTTTCTTCACTTTCAGGCAAGAGCACTATAGCTAATTCCCAACAATTCATGCAGCTGAATGTGGATTAGCTCATCATCTTTATATATCTCTCACTTTAAAATTCACACCATTTGGTCACATTTGATACATGATTTTCTGAGATGTCTACATCATCAACATGATCAGTTATTGACCAAAATACCTATTATATATTGTATCNAAAAAAAAAAAAAAAAAAAAAAAAAAAACATATGCAAAAAAAAATTTCAGAAATTTTTTGGGAGTTTGTTAATGGATTCAATAAAGAAATTGCAAAAAATTAGAATTTTCTAATAATTATTTCGTGGGTCAGGCTTTATAGGGTTAATGTAGAGTAAAATGATATAAATGGTGTTCTGTAAGCATCCAAGACCGTGTTTCACAATTGGACCTGTACTTCCAAGCACTGAATACATTGGTGATGCAGCATTGGTCCAGTCAGAGTTCAACCACATTAAACTCAGTCTGCTGGTGACCTTTCTGACATGCAACCAGTGAGGGAATAGCTGCATGTGATGGATGTAGATGCAACAAAACAAAGGAGGAGATGAAGTAACACAAGACCTTGCACAAAGTTAGCAGCTAATGTAGCTAACAGTTAGCTTTGGATGTAGCTAAGGGTGAGGTACATCCAAATGTTTTGTCAGTTATTACCATAAGGCTAAATGCCATTAAGCGTAAAATGAGGAAATAAGAAATTGTGGTTTTTACTTATTTGTTTGTTTATATTTTAACATTTACTTTAATTACTTTAGTACATTTATAATATAGTTGTTAGAACTTGAGCTTTTTTCCAGAGTCTGATTCAGCCAGACTAGATCACATACTGTAGGTGTGAAAACACCCTGACACATACTTCTTTTGTGATATTAATAGTGCTTGTCTACACATTTTTAAAATTGTGATCTGGTCATATGACAAAATAAATGGTAAGACATTTTTTTATGAAGACACAAGGAGAATAAATGTGGATTATTTGTCCAGTGTCTGAAACTGACACATTGAAAAGACTGTAGCTTATAAACTAAATTTTTTCCAGCTGCAGCTTTGAAGAGATACAATAAGCATTATTTACACAGCAAGAAACAGCTGCTCAATTTTGTAGATGTGAAGCATATAGAAATTAATGTCTGCTAAAAATCCAATTTGATGAACTGTGTGTAATTTGTGCACCAACATTTTGGGTCACTCTCATTTGCTGTCCTCTTCCGGGGAAATTTTGTGCTTCTTTCTGCTGTGCAGCTGCATTTTTGAATCAGAAAAGAGTCTTGCTTGGGTGCATTCAAGTCTGTCAGCCTGTCATCCCCCAGTTCCTCTCTCCTCCAGACACCTCACAGTCTTGTTACATTCTGTTTCCTCTCTTTCCACCCCCACCACAGGCTACATCTGAGGCCAGTGTGGGCCCCTGGTATTGGCTCAGCTCCTCCCCCACAGTGTGTGTGTGTATTCTGTCTTGGTGCATTAACTTTTCTATTGTTAGGGAGCTGCTTTTCTTCTCTACCCTTACAGAAAATCTATATGCTGACCAGGGGCGATTCTGGGATTTGACATCTGCTGCTTAGCCTAGAAATTTGTATGGGAGGTTGGGACATAATCTGCCAAGGATTTTTTTTTAAATTAATTGTTAAATACATATATTTAATGCAGTTTGGATGTAACCTTTTGAGTCAAGATAAACTAAATCTTTTATTTAAATAAACTACAAAATGTAGGTCTACCAGCTTGTTACTGCCTTTCCCCAAATCCTTTTTAAGTGCTGACAAATCCTTTTTAAGTGCCAAACTTTGCCAACATGGCTATGTCGGCACAGTTTGCTTATTTTAATATTCCTTTCTTATTCTCTTACTCTCTCCTCACAGCTATCCATCATTAATCCAATATTCACCGTTAGAAGATGCTTTTGTTGTTGCTATTATATTCACTGCATGTTATACAGCAGCCAATAGGTAAACTTGTTTCCTATTGGCTGCTTTTCAGCGCCAATGTGAGCGCTGAAAATGCCACGATCGCTGTTGAATGCTATACATCTCGTGTGAAAAGCCCGCTTTTACACTTGAATGACTCCATGCCGACCTGATACTAACCAATGAAAAGCTTGCTTACTGCTAATGCTGATACCGATTGGCTCTTTCACAATTGTTTGCCTTAAGCTGACACACACAACCCCTGACACATCCACCACTGCAATATTTGGGACATGAGGACCAAACATCCAAAGGCACATGATGATAAAATTAAATGTGCTGGTCAATGTCTGGATGCCACTGAAGAGCTTCTCTCTATTCCAGTTCTTTTCTCACTCAGTATATATACTTTTTGTAGTTACAGCCATATGCTTCCTGCATTGATTCTGTATGTTTTGGCAATTGTCATTTTTAAGCAAAACAAATATGTCATGTCCTGATGCTGTTATGTATTTTTGAGGTGTCAGGCATTTAGAGTTACATTTGTAATTTAGCGTGACACTTGTTAAAATTGTAAAAAGGATCAGAGATTGACTTTTCTGGTTTTAATGAACTCAACCACAGTTAGACCACTTATACATTTTCAGCAGGATTGACATAAAAGTTGTTTTTTTTTTTTTTTTTTTTTTTTTACTTTGACAGGCTGTGTGTTATTATGTTTTTAAAGTATGTTTTTGAAACCCCCAAGAGGAAATGTCTGCTCTGAGAATTTCACAGGTTGGGTTCCATTTTGGTGAGCCTATTTTGGCCGTTGTGAGAGTACGGCTCTGGAGAGCAGCAATATGACAGGTTGAGCCTTCACTATTACTTTCAGTGACTCACTACTCCTGCATGCATGTGTTAATGTGCCTATATCTGCTTTGAATCTGGGTCAGTGCAGCGTTGGCATATTACCTTTCCATAATAACAAATGACAGGGATTGTAGTGACAGAGGTTTGGGTCATGTAGTAAAGATGTAGTACTCATTTTATGCAGTCCAAGCAAACTTTAAGCTTTTAAATATTTTTATCTGGGACCAACATGCACATAGTGACAAAACTGCAGAGTTCAGAATATAAAAATACAAGAGCTACGGTATGAATTTTGAAAATAAATGGTTGACATCGCATTTTGAAAACAAAGTTACCCTAATATGCATTATCTTCAGCAAGAGGTCATCTTACAAGTTGTGCTAAAACTTTATACTCACATTGGTGTTCTAGTAACCAACAATATCTTAAAGATTGTTAAAAGGCTGCTAAAAGGAAGCGACTCCTACCTAAACTTCCACGACTGCCCTGTGAATATTACATTTTATGACTTATGATTACATAATTACTGATGGTCCTTTGATATAATTTTTTCTCATGAATTTTTGTGTAAATGTTTTGCTGTTGCTAAATGGAAATATGCTTTGAGATGTAAAAATAGCTAAACTCAACTTGTTTGAGGGCTTCATTTGACCTCATTTCTGTGTCCTCTGACTGCTTATCATGTATTAACCTCATTTGTGGTGTGGTAGTGAAGTTAATCCATGTCAATCTCTCACGAAGAGATGAGCCTTGATTTTGATTCTCTCTCTTAGACCACCAGATGAGATATCTATCCATTCATTGCCTCATGTAAATACACTGACATTAGAGATATGCAAACACAGTTTTACAAAATAGTAATCCACATGCTGTTCAGACATTTACTGAGGGCTGTGACTGTGCAGGGCACAAATCTATTGGCAAAACAAACACTTGTTTTTAGTAGATGCATAGCTACAGCTGATGGGAGAATGATTTGAGTTGAAGTGGTGTTCATGAGCATGTGCTGTAGTGAAAGCTTTGTGAAACTATTTAGGCTAAGGTCAGTTTAACACTGGCAAGTTCACTGACCTTTGGACTGTGTGTGACTTGGTATTAGTTGTGAGCATTGTAGGAGCACAGGCTGTATGATGGTTCTCTATACAGCAGGAACATTAAACCAGGCAGACACTGTATCGTGTTATCATACACTGTACGATTGAATCCAGCATCCTTCAAGGCTAACGCCCTCAATCTCTGTGCTTACAGTGTACATCACAATTGATACGCCTGACCTTGATACTTGCACTGTATGTTTAAACAGAAGCTCTGTTTGCTTTGTCCATTGACAATACCAATAAAGTTTCATTGAAAAATATGGCTTTGCCTGTAATTCACAATGTAGAGGGCAGTAATGCATCCTCAAACCATATGTAAACCCAAGAAGAAGAGAAAACGGAAGGATTAAAAAAGGGAAAACAAAGAGGAAATTGCTATATTGTCAATAAACAGAAAGGCAGAGTCCATTCTGCTTTGTTGTCACAGCTCTGTAATCTGTTCTCAGTTTTTTTTGTCCACACACTGCTGCTTGCACCATGTTTGTTGTTACTAGAGCTGCTCCACTCACGCAGGCGCACTCAGATAGCTTATCACTAATCGGATCGGTTGTCGGACAAAATTTCCAACATGCTAGAAATTCACCCGAGCATCCAACAGCCAAATCACTCCTCAATTCGGCTGTGAAACTCGCATAAGGACTCTGCTTGCACAAAAGGGCTGCAGGAGGTCAGGTGGAATTTTGGTTTAAGTGTTAAACAAAAGTGAGTATATCTGAAGTGTCAGTTATAGTCACTAATTGCACAGAAAATACATGTGCAACGAAAGTTACGTTTAATACATGAAATCAAAGTTGAACCCAGAAGTCTGAAAAAGAAAACAAAAACCTCCCAATGGATGTTTAGAAAGGTCAGATTGGGTAATAATTTCATCTTCCATGAATTTTATATTAAAGCATGGTTAAACATGTACTTCTTATCCTGTTGGACTCCTTACATACAATATTGTCTCGTTGCTAGCTCTCAGTACCTACACACAGACCACATGGATTGTCTTACTGTCACACGTCATGGAATGGACAATTCATAGAAACATTAGTGTACATAACTGAGGAAGATATGGGTGCTTGTGCGAAACAGCTCTTGTGAAAAATCAATATGAATACAGTATGGACATGACGAAATTTTTCTGAATTTCCCTTCACTCATGTAACCATCAATTCCGTATAAGCTGTGTATGGTTCTGTTCTGATTCACCAGTGTTGTTTTTCCTCATGCAGAAAGTAGGGTAGTTGTCGGTAATGATGGCTAATGTAGACATCAATCCGTTTCAGTTAGGCATAACTGCAGCACACCCGGACGTTCTCCCGCTGCATTCAGCTGCTGTGTAATACCGCTGCACTTGCTGTCCCTGCAATCACATTAGCAGCTATGAGAAACAGGCACCATATGTGGTGAAGACTGCAGGGCTTGCTGTTTGTGTTAGTGGGGCCAACAGTGTTGAGTAGCACCGGTCCTTGCCATCTGTTTTGTCGGGTGTTGCCAAGCGAGCATTGTATGAGAGGAGCTCAGTCAATACAGAGACTGGAACAGAGCTCTGACTCAGCAGGCCATCCTTCTTTACTGTCACCGTTGCATTTGCGTGCTCTGCATCGATCATCCTGCCACAGTTTTCAGCAGTTAGGTGTCTTTTTGAAATGCACATACCCGAACACATTAATATGGGAAATGCTAAACAATTTAAACACTGCAAGAAAGTGAATATGTGGTAAAGCTTTTACAATAGGTGTTTAGTGCTGCCTTTTTTTTTTTTTTTTTTTTTTTTTTTAAAAGGAAACTGCGTAATAAAAGACAAAAACAATTTACTAATACTTGACCACCTAAATATGTAATTTATGAGGATAAAACTGAAGAGAGAATGTTGGTGATTTGCTTGTTTGGGCCTTTTTGTCGGTGTGGTGCCATAAACAGCTGCTTAGCTTGTATATGCTAAGGCTTGCTCTGATACTCCACTTGTAATCAGCAGCAGAAATGGCACATATACATGTAGTGCTGTGTTGAGTTGTTTGGATTTCCGAAAAAAATTGGTGCATAAATACCTTGACGCATTTTCTCAGAACATTCTAGTGCTTTTCTTAGTTTGAATTTTTGACAATTTGAAATTACTCTAACCAATGGTGATGTCAAATCAATATTTCTAGTTGCCATCAAAGTAGCCACTTTGGTAAAATACAGCTATGCTTATTGATGATTTTCTTTGAGCAGTTTCTTATGTCCCATTATAAGTAGGCTTTCAAGCATTTAAATGTTTGAGTCCAATAAAACTACCTGCATACACCTTACTGCCAACCATTTTCCATATCTATTTATCTGTCTCATTCACATTTCAAGTCTCTGCAAGTTGATTTTCATAGCTTACATGAATGGACTGGAACCAATGGCAGTCTGGAAGGTAGGGAAAAACAGTTCTAATATTTACTGCTCCAGTAGTATGTTTTGGAAAATGGTTGCAGTAATGTAAAGTGTCTGCAGATTGCATTTACTGTGCTAAAACATGCAAAATCACTGGTATGGTCCTTTAGAGACTGAAGTTTTGGGTCAAGCAGCTCTTTCAAATGCATTTACTGGAAAGAAAACAATAAATGATTTTTCTGTTCATTTTGTTCAGTTGCTTGAATGGGATTAAGCTGAAAGAACAGTTGCTTTTTCAAGATTGTCTTTCTTTGAAAGCAACTTTGTCTTCTTTTTAGTAACCATTGACTGCATATTTGCTTTCACTGACACTGATGTCTTCTCTCTTGCTTGTTACTTGAAAGAATCAATGTGGCTAATAGACCAAAAAAAAAAAAAAAANAAAAAAAAAAAAAAAAAGAATTTAAAAAGAAGAAATTGTTTTACTGTGGTCATATCTCCTCATCAATCAGTATTCTTGTCGTATTTAAACTATGGAGGCACAACCTAGTGACTGAAGCTTCTTCTAACGTCTTCTAAGATCTGATTGTATTTCCTCTGCCAATTCCAAAGAAGTTAATCATTAGAAGAGAGGTGGGGAAATTAATACTCTCTTTCTCTTGCACGCACATGTACACACACACACACGTAGCCCAGTTTGCACCTGGCCGACTGAAGCAATTAGTTTACATCGGTTAGCAGTCGTCTCTCTGCCATGTCATCAGCAGTATTCAGAGAAAAGCTGACATGAGTGAAACCTCAGATAATAATGTTTAATGGACAGTAAACAAACAACATCAAAAACTGGATGATAAATGAGTTGGCCTGTAGCAGATAGCAGCTTGTGCACACTGTGCTGGGTAACCACTGTTACATTGTCACCATTCCTACATCCTGACTATGAAATGTACAGTATGTAATTCCCTCAGCAATGATGTAATGTTATTTTTTATCCTGGTGCTCCCAACTGCCGTCTACACCCCCCCCATCTTCTCTGTTCTCACACTCTACCTGATGGTAATACTTATTCACAGTTAAGATCTCACAGGATGTTAGGCTAAATTTAGATAAAAGAGAATCACAACCATCAAAAATAATCACACCAACCAGATTTGTGTATATGAATGCGTCTGTGTGTAAAGAAGCCTCGACTTTTAGCAGGTACTTGATTACCTATGTCACAAGTGCAAAATTCAACACTAGTTGTAGGTTTGAGGGGACAGAACAGCAGTGCAGCTTTGATGTCACTAATTTTGACATCGCAGTAAAAGACATAATGCGCAGAGAGAACAATTTGTTGTTATAATGCAGAACAATATGATTGCTGACAGCAGTGATTTAAAGCATCATTACAGTGTTAATATAATTTGTTCCCTCATCTTGCCAATTTAATAACCCATTTGATTCATTATCACACCCCATTTATAAGTTTATTTTTCAGTGTATTTCAATGCATGTAAAGTGCAACCTTTATTCAGTAAATCGGTAAACTTGTTCTGAAATAATGCAAGCCTGATACTGATGCCTGGTCAATACAATGCTGAGTCAATTTGGCTAAACCAGTATGGATGCACTTCTTAGAACGATACGTGTCTCTACAGTTCTGCACTAACCAATCTCCTCTCCCTCACTTTAATGGCAAAACTGCTTGACTTTGATGGTGTATGATTGTTTAGCCTGGAAGAGTCAGAATGTTTAAGGTGCTTGCTGTGACTTTTCTTCCTGAATAAATCAAACAAATATATCTCATGTTTTCTTCATGTACTATTCTAAAGCTTCTGAAACATTTCCATTCTTTCTTAAGGTATTTTCGCACCGACATGTTTTGGTCCAGTTCAGTTGGACTAGAGTTTGTTTACTCTCTTTGTACGGTTCATTTGGACTTATCTGACCATAGCAATCGCACCGGATGTGGACCAGTAGTTTTAAGGGAGGTGTTCTTGATGTAGTTCCAAACAAAGTCTTGATCGATTTGTTTGTAGTCTTAACATGATCTGCATACTTCTGAAACAACCACAGAGTGATCTGTTAATATATTGTTTGATCCATATATCCTCCCGTTCAGCCATTTGAAGGCAGCATGTCCTGTTCACATAACTGAGGCATTATATACAATCAATAATAATAATATAATAATAACTTTATTTATATAGCACCTTTAAAAACAGAGTTTACAAAGTGCTTTGACAGACAAANATAATAATAACTTTATTTATATAGCACCTTTAAAAACAGAGTTTACAAAGTGCTTTGACAGACAAAGGCAATACAATATAGCAGCAGAAAGCCAAAGACAGGCAAAACAAGAGCAGGACAAAATTCAGGTAAAGCTCAGTTAAGCTACCATTAAAACAAGGACACAAATAATAGACAAGGGAATAGGTTAAAACTAAAACAGAAAATATAAAGTAAAAAAAATAAATAAATAAAAGCCAATAAAACACTAATAAATAAATAAATAAATAAGGCAATAAACAGCAAATACATAAATACAGATAAGACAGTAAAAGCAATAAAAAGGACAATAGAAGGATGACGTCACATAAAAGCAAGTCTATAAAAATGGGTTTTAAGAAGACATTTAAAAGAAGGCACTGAATCAAGCAGTTCAATCAAGCAGTTTTCTAGACATTTTGAGGTCAAACTCAGCATTCTGCTACCATAATTTTCTTGGTATATGGCCCAAATGATGAGTATGACTAGAAAAGTATCTCAAATTATGTCTTTGTTCTATGTTGTGTAGTTACCCTGGTATTATTTTCTTTCTCCCGCCTCCAGATATTTCTGACCATGGAGCAGAGGGAGGAATTCTCATATGAATTTTTCCTGCTATATTTTGGTTTGATTGGATGTTTTTTCTGTGCAAAACCAAACCAAACCAAACCAAACCAAACCAAGCAACAATCATCTAGTCCCTGATTTGGCAGAGAAAACAGACTACATATCTGAAAACTCACAAAGCCTGTCCAGGAGCAGTAAGATGAATGTGACAGTACTCCTTACATTTACTGAAAAGTTATCACTGGTTCATAACTGGAAACATTTAGCTGCACACATTCTGAGAGGTCTGATATCTGGAGCTTGATAACCCATTTCTCATTTTCTACTATCTTGTACTTTCTCATGAAGAAAGATTCTGATTTCATCCAAACTTCACAGACTCTTGTAAAACTTTTCCACCACTTAGCGAGCTAACACAGTGAAGTGCCAACTCTTGATGAATCTCCTCAGGAATACAACACAATCTGGCCCTTTATTATTCCATCTTTTCTGTCATGCAGACTTTATATATATTTTTGACATTGTTTGTTTACTAGTATGTGCGTATCGTTGTGTGGGATTGTTCTGTTTGGATTTGTGTCAGACTACTGTGAAAACAGCTCAAAGTATCTGTTTCTCTCGTTTTTTTGATGGATGGGTTTTCAGTTTCTCCCGTTGCTTGGCTGGTATGAACATGTGACCAGTTCATTAAACCGAGGGACAGAATGTATGTTGCACAGTAAAATAACCAGTCACATTTTGTGTTTAATTCTGTGGTTAGTGTGGATGTACATATGGCTGATATGATGTGTATGTATTTGACCATGTGCATATGACTGCTCAAAAGCAGATTTGATTTTACTAGGTTGTTCTATTTGTTGTAGACCAATGCTATCTGAGAACGGTGAGAACTTTGGTTCAGCCATTCTCCATGTATTTGTTTCAGTGCTGAAACATTTAATCCATTAATCAGTCACTTGACTGACAGAAAATTGGTCAAGATCAATTTAGATTCAAATATTCATTTTAGTCCTTTATCAAGCAGGCATGTCAAACATCTGCTTCTCCCAGCTTCACAAAACCTTCAAATAATTGTTAATTAAATCTCTTAACTTTTACTAAGACAAAATACGACATTTGAAAACATCACTTTGGACTTGGAACTTGTGATGGGCATTTGTAACCTTTTTTTTTTTGATGATTATTTTATTTGCTAAATTATTAATCAAAAATAATCAATAGATAAGTCTAATGAAAAATCATCATGGCCTTAATTTATTAAATTGTAACTTAAGGGGGACTGAGGAAGATGTACTCCTTATGTACATAAGCTTAGCCAGTGTGACATTTTTTGAAATTCTGCATGTCAGCAAAGGGATTATTTTGAGACTGAAAACATTTTGAGTGTTAGACAAAAAAAAACAAAAACAAAAGAACTTTATTTCATAAACTTGTCCTCAAAATGTTTTACTGTGACACAGTGACTTCAAAGTCAGTAAATGGTGTAATTGAATGTTCAGTTATAAACCAGATGTCAGTCTTTTTTTTTTTTTTTTTTTTTTTTTTTTTGACAGATCTTGGCTCTTTTTAGTTCTAGCTTTTTGAGAGATTTCTTAATGTAGAAACATTAAGATTGGATTCCGTCGCAGCTTATTTTCTGCGTTAATACATCAGCATTCACATATTGCTTTTATTCATTTTTTTTTTTTTGCTACATTTTCAGTGCGTTGTATTATAATTTACTTCTATAGTGTGCTATGCAATGATAACATTGCAGAGGCATTCACTGACATGAATACAGACACTAAAGTCCATTATCACCAAAAATAATAAAGTACATCACAGCAGTGACCAGAACACTCTCTGTTAGGTGAAATAATATTATAGCATAATCACGTATTATATTGCACAGTGGCTTTCATACATTAAAATAGCTTGCAGACTGCTTTCTTTCAGTTAAGTTTCATTTGTAGTCATGTCATAATTTAAATAAAAATAAGACATGCAGGAGGCAGAGGAGTTATATTCCTCATTGACATCAAAACCTTTGCAGATAAATATCTGCAATATTATCAGCACAGAATTGAACATATTCTTAGTCCTTTTAATTATTTTGCTCAGGAATGGGAAGAAACATTTGTATGAAACTTTAATTGCTGAATTTACAAGCAGATAGACAGTAGACAGTAGCAGTCTATGATATGAAAAAGTTCTAAAGAGTTTAGGTAAATAATGACACTGTACTACTTGCTGTCCAATAAATTGAGAAATTCTTACTCTTACTTCTGTTATGATTTTGGTGACATAGGGTGTTTGAAATACATTTTAACCTTGGTGTCAGAAAGGGTAAACTCTCTGTATACTGCATTACAATATCACAGTGGTATTTTTCACAGTGCTGCTATTTTCTCAGGATGGAACAGCGGCATGTTTCTCTGGCTCAGGCCTCTGCATCATTGCTGCTGATTATCACACCACATACTCTGGCTGGAAGCCTGTATCATCGAACGGAAAGCTGTGTGTGTTTTGCTGTGTCAAGATATGGGTATGATTTAATTTGGATTTGTCAACAGTCAGACTGGATTATATCAGTTTATTTGACTTCTAACCCCTATGGTGACTTGACAAATAGAGAACTTCTTTAGCTGAATGACAGCAAGTCCATTAGGCTAAATGAAGCTGTCTGTATTCAGTACATTGATATATAGCATTAGCTCGGTCTGCCAAACTCTAAATTAAGAAAGAAAACAACCAGTCAAATTTAAATTAACATTTTTATTTATCATGCTAATGTTTTTTTTTTTTTAAATTGGCAATGTTTTGGCCCAAATTAATGTATTCTTCTTATATGAATAAAATTCATCTTAAGTCATTGTTGCTGTGATACCTTAAAGGCTTCTTTTAGGACGAAAGTTCTGAGACTCTACAGATCCTCAAATAGAATATAAAATTTGTAGCGCATCGAGCTGTTTACAAAGAAGCATTTTTTTTTTTTTTTTTTTTTTTTTTTTTACAAACTTGCTCCTAAAACAACAATTTGATTTCATGTTTGTGTCTGCAGCGTTGCTTTAAATCAACTGCACAATGCTCAGGTTTTGCTACAAAATATCATAATCCAATCTAGTTTGTAACATATAGTGCCTTCTTTAAATCAGTCAATTAATTTTGGAAATGTCAGGCCCAAGGGCTGGACTGACATTCACTGTTTAATGAGATCATTGTGTGTGATGGACTGATAAATTAACAGATACACATGGTCTGACCCATTGTCCCTTTCCAGAGTTTTACTTGTGGAGGGACACAATGTTCATGACACAAGAAAAAGCGCAGGTGTAGCTGTTGTTAGCATAGGTGTAGCTGTAGTTTGCTGTGAAAGTCCACACTCTTTATGAGGATTCAAGTCTGGTTTGTGGCTCCATCAGCAGTGCCAGATCTCATAATGTCCATCCATCTTGACTCACTGAGTTGTGGTATTAAGGGCCTGTGGCCCAGATCTGTCATTCTTATTCACATTCTTTGTTCCTTTCTGCCTCACTGACATTGGCAGTACACTGGGTTTGTCCCAGCTGGCCTATTGCTTACCTCAGAAACATATCCACAGCAACAACAGACTGCTACCCTAATGCCAGCTACTCCTGACATTCACCTAATATAACCCAACTGAGCTTCAGGGTTTTAGAAAACTGTAATTTAAAAAGGTTAAGAGTTGCTATTATAATTATTTTGCAGCTAAACTAATATTGTAGGTATCACCTCTCTCACAGTGTATAATTGCACTGTCGTGACGTCTGATGGTGCAGACTTTTTCTGCAACACTAAGATAAGATTTTAGTTAAATTAGTTGCACTTCAAGTTAATTGCATATCCAGCTTTTTTTCCACTTTATCTTACATTGTCTCCCTCATAAGGAATTTGGACAAATC
This sequence comes from Lucifuga dentata, assembly GCA_014773175.1. Taxonomy (NCBI): domain Eukaryota; kingdom Metazoa; phylum Chordata; class Actinopteri; order Ophidiiformes; family Bythitidae; genus Lucifuga; species Lucifuga dentata. The sequence continues at coordinate 135,512 of VXCM01000017.1, read as the reverse complement.
TGAGCTTAAATTCAGCTGAACAACAGTCAGCTATACAGATGAGTAAATCAAATGAATAGACAGATCCAATTCTGTCCAAATTGATTGTAGCCCACTCAGTAAGCCCCAACTTTGGGCAGATATACTGTAAATATGAGGTTAATTAAGAAAGTTTAATTACAGAAATTTAAGTTTAAGGGAGTGTCCTGCCAGTAATTCATGATTTGTTGGGATTTGTGACTGTGCTTTGGCTTAGAGCATTGGTGTGGACAGCAGGGATGTGCTGACTTCACCAGAACAAAGCACTGACTGGTTGAGAGAATTCATGAGGACTTCATTTATCTACACTTTTCTCCTCAGCTACATGAAAAATTGAAGTCTTTTTTTTTTCTTTTTTTAATTTTTATTTTACCATTGTTTTTCCTGGGCATGGTCACTGAGCAAGGACACCACACTCCACATTAACACAACAACACATTCATATCAGGAAGCCAGTACAGCCACAGTCTTATTATGTGCTGTGCTATCAACTCCACCACAGTTTGGGGGTTAATTGCCTTACTCAAGTGAACCTTAGCAGTTATCCTGCCATTTTGGGCATTGGACCATTTTGGAACAGAGCTGGATGTCTAACCTCTAGGCCTCAGCTGAAGGCTGGCCCTCCAGAATTGCTGACATACATCATGGAAAATTCTGCCATAAATAATTATTTTTATTTGCTGACAATCAAACTTTAAATGTTATTTATTTATATGTTTGAGCAATACATTATTTTAATAGAAACTATGTTTTTTTTTTCGTTTTGTTTTTTTTTTTTTTTNTTTTTTTTTTTTTTTTTGGGTCAGCATCGGAATAAACATTACGTTACAAGAAGTAGGAGACGTCAATAACTTGGGCTTCAATACCACATTCCAATTTGAGCCGGGGCTTCCTTATTAGATGTGTCAAGCCTGTCAGTTTTGGCAGTTCAGTGTGGATAGTGAGTTCCCTCTTCTGTGCCCTTTTCTTCCACAACTGTACAACTGACTGTGCATCAATGGGTTCATTAAGTGTGCAGAAACACAGCGATGACAGCGATGACTCTAATGATCAAGTCTGATCATTAGATTAGATGATTAGATCATAACCTAGTGAGGATGTGCAGAGAATAATTGGGCTGCAAGAATTAACCAGTGTGCGTAAATTGTGACATGGTGGAGAGTCTCCACAGCTGATATTTGTAGTTGTGAACAAAAGCTGCTGGTTAACATTTATTGATGCACCATGGAGGGTATACTGACTTCCTGCCTTATGCTGCTGTGTGCCATCTGCAATTAGAGAGCCCTGCAGTGAGTTATCAAGACAACATCACTGAAACACAATTACCAACCATGGAAGAGAGTTACAGGAGTTGCTGCTTTATGGCTACACCTCTACCATCAAAGACCTAACTCACTGAATAACTACCTACTCGCTCTTTTATTGTTTGTCGGGTATTGAATGAATTTTTATGTGCACACAAATAGATTTGGCTACAGTAGTCTCCCCCCACACTAGTCTGAGGTCAATTATTATGAAAAGCCACTGTCTTGTGTGTCGTGTGTGTGTGTGGAAGTGTGGCATCATTGTTACCAACATTCCAGCTTCAGCATTATATATATATGTTTTTTTTTAAATTTTTGCTGGTGTTGGGACACTGAAATTGCACACGCGAAACAATGCCACCTAGAGTCCTTTAGAGACTAGCCCACATCTTTAAAGTTGCAGGTGACAAAATGCAGATGTACTGTATAAGCCTACTTTCAATAGTTTCCCAAACACAGTACTGTGCCATTACATGAAGCAGTCTACCTTTTAATTAAACAATAGATTTTCAAGGGCATATAATTTTTTTTTCAGTCCAGTGCTAAAATGAGAACCATTTGACCACACATGAATGAACCGAAGATGTCAAGCCTTATCTTTGCATTGGCAAATTGTAAGCTACTCCTGTAACATTCTAAAGAAGGTAATATGCAAAATATTTCCAATGATTGTAAAGAAAACATTTTGTGCAAATGTGCTATTAATTAATAATTAATTAATTAATTAATGCCACTGTCATAAGCTGTGACAAGTTGAATTTGCTGGCGCAGGTCTCCACATTTGCAGTACAGTGCCTCCATGCAGACCATTTAATATTGCCAAACCTCTCCAGTTTTAAAAGGGAAATGTCTTGAGCACTGTAGTATATTTCTTTGTGTTTCATTTTTGTTGTCCCATTAACAGAGCACAAGTCTATGCACATGTACACACACACACACACACATGCACAAGTTTGTTTGTCTGAGATAACTGTGTCAGCGCCTCTTTAGTTTCATCAAAATTATTCCCTGATGCTCAAAGACATATGGTGAGGACAGGCTGTTTGTGTGCTGGCTGCAGGTAGAAGCACGACATGGTTCTCTACCTGCAGCAGGTATCTCTCCTTTCCATTAAGGTTAATCTTCTCAGGATGGCTCAACAAGATCAGGACCCATTGAACATTTTCAAGGGAATTCAATTAGTTGCTATTACAATCAAACCCAAAAATGAGACAGAGGAGTTGAGGGACAAAGATGAAGAGAGAAAGATGCAGCAAGAGAGAGCCCTTTGAGAGCATGCATGCATACCTGTGGACCGCTTATATGCAGCCCTGGCTGTACATTCATCTGACTTTTGTCTGCCTATCTTCCAAACAGAGACCATGACGACTGCCACCTCCCCCATCCTGTTGAAATGGGACCCCAAGAGTCTTGAAATTCGCACCCTCACTGTGGAAAGGCTTCTGGAGCCACTGGTCACACAGGTAATCCAGTTAAATTTAATGTTATTTCTATGATTTAACAGCTGGAATTCTTGCTGCTCATTACTGCTATTACAATTTGTGACTGGGTCTTTTAATTTAAAGGATAATGATTATGGTAGCTGAAGTTCATCAGGCAGGTTGTTCCAAAGTCTGAAAGGCTGAATGGTAATGGCCTCATAAACAGGAGTAGCTTATTATACTTTAATATCATAGCAAAATATGATGGTTTTCTGGTTGCACTTTGGCTGGATCCCTTGTTACAAAGATGCTAAAGTGTACAAACTGTAATGGGTTTTAGCCAATAACTTTGACTCATTATGGTGTAATCTGGTTTCAAATCTGAACAGATGGCTGAATGTAACTATGGTCATCCTGGCTTATGGTGGCTGTGTGAGTGACAGTTTGTATATTAAAACCATAGCCTCGCATCAGAACCAATTATTCATTTTGATTTAACAGAAGTATGGTTTTTAAACGGGAGGCACTAATCCTGACATTCTAACAAAAGTGAAAATTCAACATCCAACTCAATTTATCTTCTTTACAAATGAGGGGAAAAAAATTGAATGTCTGAATTATTTGTGTACTACCCACAGAGAGAGATTACACCTGACTAAAAAGCATACAAAATGGGTTTGTTAAGAGCTTGAAACCTTCCAATTCAAATTAGATTTGGTATTTTACTATAATAATACATATATAAAACTTTTCTGTTTAACCCATTGAGCCAAATATTCTTTAGTGTTTTAATGGAACAAATGTTCCTGTTCTCAAGTATTTAAGATCTTCTTGACAGGTTTTGGTCAAATCTAACTTCAATTTTCAAATTCATTTGGCAAAAGACGATAACCAATAGTATGAGGGAGTTTACAATCTCAAGTAGTTCCAAAATATACCAAAGGTTTTTCCGACCTTATCACAATGCACCACCAAATGCATTACTTTACAATGATACTGCAACCTAACTTAGATGAAAACTTTACCTAAAGCATAAAACATCTTTCTGTTTCTGCAAGTTGACTTTCAAACCATACTGAGTCGAATCTACTATCTTACTGTAAGGTAGAAATGTCTGCTTTGGGAAATGGTTTGTTTGGCATGAATTCTGTTTCCTTGAGCACATCAGCTGGTGAAAAGTTTAACTGCTGAGCATAGCATCACTCTCTCCATCTCAAATAATGTCAGAGACAGACATATCCCCAGGGACTGAGCACTGATGTGCTCACTGGTAGTGTACCTGCAGCTCCTCCTGTGGCATAATGTTCCACTGGCTGGCAGCAGTGTATTGTTTAGAGAACATTTTAATCAAACCTGTTTTGTTTAATTCCATGCACGGTTCTCTGCAGTGTCGTAATGGTATTCATGTGTGTGATTTCCATCCATATGTTGACATTTGGTGAAGCTGTCATCCTTCTGTTCCTGCTGCAGAAGAGTTTATCTTGGTGGCACTAAGTGCTATCTCGGTTTTGGCATTACTTGGTTTTTTTGTCACTTTCTTCAATTAAATTTCATTCTGTTAGGCTGATGTATAAGTCATCTTGTCTTCTGTATTTTGACTCTGACACCCAATTTTAAGTTGACAAGCACAGAGGGCATTGTATAAATGTCAAAGCCAAAGAGTGCCAATCACGCGGAATCTTGGATATGAAAATGGTAATAATCTAATTTCAATATAATCGGCAAAAGAAACATACATACTGTGTTAGAAATCCTCATTTTAAAAAACTGACACTAAAATAACAGCTAAAGGTGTATTTTAACCCCTTTAGTGTAATCGCACAGTGATATGTAGGTAACAGGCATTTATGAATGAGCAAACGTGGTTGCGCCATGATATTTGCGCANGTGATATGTAGGTAACAGGCATTTATGAATGAGCAAACGTGGTTGCGCCATGATATTTGCGCATAGCAATGTGGTAAATGACACGCTACGGTTTATGAATCTGGGCCAGTAACTCCGACAGGGCTACTGTCTTGCCGTAACCCACGCCAGATCTACACCTATTACAGTCCCGAGAGAGAGCACCAAAACACTTCCTACCCCACGACAAAGCCACTCTCCCTGACAGCTGCCAATCCTTGTATGATGCTCACATTATGTCTCAGATGCTTAAAGTGTTAACACATGAACTAAGAGCCATTACAATAATTTACATACTACAACATTAATATCACAATAAAATCACAGTTTTCATGTCCTTTCCTGTCGTTACTTTACTGACCTTCCACAGAATTGCTGCTGCNATAAAATCACAGTTTTCATGTCCTTTCCTGTCGTTACTTTACTGACCTTCCACAGAATTGCTGCTGCATGACTTCAAGAGCGTACAACCGCTGTCTGTATATCACCTGTCATTGATGTGAGTACCAAGCCTTATGATGAGATATGGGCAAACTCTGACTCGGCTGTATGTCTGCTTTAAGGTAGACAAGGTCATTTAACATCCTTAAATAACACCCGACTGACTTTATTACTGTGTAGGTATTGATACGCCTCCAAGCTTTTCAAATTGCTCATTGCCTTACCATCACAGGCTACTGAATCAACAAAATAGCTAAAAAGGCTACCGTATGTGATACGAGGCCACTTCTTAACGTCATCTCCCCAACCATCGATTACGGAGGGTGAAGGCATTGTTATTTCACCCTTTTTGAGCTCCATGAGGTTGTGTTCCCACATCCTTAGGTAATTTCGCTAGCTAGATCTTCATGTATTTGATGGTTTGTTTACTTCTGACCATAGTAAACAATAGCGCCCATAATATGCGCAAGGCATCAAGGGACACAGGAAATTCGTGGATAGAGAGAATATTCTCGGCTACAGACTGGGATAGAACAAATGCAGAAAATTCTCACCAGACCAGCTGTGGAAGTGTTGTGTGCAGATTATTCGCATGGAAATCTGCACTGCAGTTCTGTACTGTAGCCTTATTTTTGTGCATTATTGTGTTATTCCAACTTTGATCACACAAGTAGGAAAATATGCAATAGAACACATTCTGTATTGTCTGATTGGGATTGTACTCCTTCTCAATCCTGAATATGCGTTACGATTAATGGCAAACCATACTTTTAGGTTTCACTTGATCCTGCAAATTCAAATTAATTACATTATTTGGTGATACTGTTCTTTTTTTTTTTTAAGATTTCACGACCCAACGCCNCCTGTGCTGCGTCCTGCCTCCTCAGCTCCTCCCACAACAGAAGCCTCTCGTGAATCCCGTTATGTTAGCTAATGTGGCAGTACTGCATTTCTTGATGTGTATATGTGCTCAACATCTATCCACTGAAAATATAAAATGAAAAAAAGAAATATAAAATCAAATACTGTAACATAACAGGAATTTCAGCGGTTGGCAGCTGCTTGTAAACTGAAAGCTTAGCCTACAAAGGCTTTATGTAGAAATGGAGGCAGCCAGGACACAGTGCACACTGCAAACAAACACTTCACCAAATCTCTTCTAAAAAAAAAAAAAACAAAAAAACAACAAAGCAGGATACCAACACTGTCCGTTGCGTTTGACGATTATGTTATAAAACCCATTTATAACCATTAATTTCTCAGTGAAAGCACAGCCACAAAGTGTAATATTTTGCAAAAGGCTGTGCAGGCTAACAACGCTAGCCTTAGCCTTGACGACTGCACCATAAAAACCATTTCTCATGTTTGTTTTACACATGTAATGCATCGCAATGAATTCTAAAGACAGCAACAGAGCTTCTGTAGTAATGCTGCTGTCTAAACACAAACACAACTAGACAGCCTTGGCTTTGAGATTAAAGCGCATGAAGTACCAAACGACAGCAGAAACCGAAACATAATGTGCACCCAGTATCAGTGGAAATCCCGATCACGTCTTTGTACAGAGGATATTTGTTAAAAAAAAACAAACAAAAAAAAACAAAAAACCTGCAAGTTAACATAAAGTCTGTACCTGTCCAGCAGAAATGTTGCCAGCTTAGCATCACTTTTCCAGCCTTCCAATAATTTTACTACTCGCCATTGGTGGATAGCAGCTCCAATATTAATACGATTTCTTTCCCTGGCTCTAAGTCTTTCTTTTTAGCTAACTGTTCCTCTTTCGTATTCCATTGTTTTCCTTTTCTTGCAGAGAAAGTTGACGTAGATGAAGGAAGAATTGGTAATTTCTTCGTAGGCTTTGCCATTATGCTGCTGTTTCCTGAACCGCTTGTTTACTAGTCATGTCCGCACACAGCTGAAATGGCGTAAATGCAAACGAGACGTGATTGATGACTGACAGCACTCTGAGGCTCTTCTTTGTGCTGATTGGTGAAAAAATTTGGGGGGGGGNAATGTTTTCTTCAAATCAGATTTACTCCAGTTGGAGGAGCCACAGAGGTCTGTTATTTTTTTTTCACAGACCACTTAATAAATACATACCTACTGGAATTTAATGAAAGTTTAAGAAAATTCAATAAAAATGCTTTAAAAAATAAAATAAAATAAAGTTGCCGACAGCATGTAACAGACGGAACCACTGCAACGCTCCTTGTAGTTTTCCATAAAACTCACTGCAGACTTTTTAACATCCTTCTTAACAGTAATCACAGTGAGCACAGACTCTGGGTGGGTCTATACCTACTTAATCCAGAAAGACATCCTTGGCAACTATCCCATTTCTCCAGGACAGCTTAATAAAGCTACCTCACTACAGGTAATGGCTGGCCTCCTGGCAGTTCTGGGTATTAAGTTTGGAAAGGCCTGATTTACTCACAGCTCAGGGCTCAGAATCCAGCCTGTTTACATTTTGGTCCTCATGAGAGTTTTTAAGCAATGATTCAAGATTTTTGACAGCTATACCTGTTGGAGCAGGTTTACGTTTTTGTCTGTTTGCTGGTTTGAACAATCTTTGTCATTGTCATTGTTTTCCAAGTCACAAATCTTATTTCTTGACACTCGAGTCACAAGTCAAGAGCTAAATCAGAGGAAACAAGGCTCAAGACTCAACTTTGGGTTTTAAATCCTTAAGGTTTTTTTTTTTTTTTTTTTTTTGTTCCAACCGTATTCCACGGTAATGCACAAACAGCCGTCACAGTAAAACCAAAAATGGCTGTGTAGTTACAAGTGAACTGAGATGTGTGATGGTTTCAAAATTTAAAAAAAGGAAGTGCTTAACTCAACATGAAAATTCAGTTGGGCAAATAAATCAGCTATATCTAATTCCTATGCTATAAAACATATTGTCAGACAAAGAATATCAGTGCAAGCTCTCATTTCACAGTATCCCATCTCACTCTCTCTCACTCTATCTCCATCTCTGTCTATATAAACCACAGACCCTAACAGAAATCCTTACATAATGTTGCATTAATTCAGTGCTGCTGACCCTCCAGTAGACCTGCAGTTTGAACAATTGCCTGAATATCTACTCTGTCTCTGAATATCCTGCTGCTGCCAACAAGTCATGTTTTTTTTTTTTTTTTTTTNTTTTTTTTTTTTTTTTTTTGTTTTGTTTTTTTTTTCTCTCCCAGACATGAGCCTCAAGTCCAAGCAAAGCCATTGGCCATTAATTCAGTTATGATACAAATATAATACAATTAAAGTCTCATTTTATGAGTTCAAGAAGAGTCCATCTCCTAATGGTTTGGTTTCTTGTTTTGTGACACAGACAAATGCCATCCATTCCACAACACTATGCAGGTCTTTGGGAGAAAGACCTGCATAGTGTTTCTTCATTTTCCTAAATCATTGTTAGTCATCGTGTGAACATGAAATTCTCTTTTTATTTTGTTGACAAAATTAGCACAGGTCTGAATATCTTGATACCAAGAATGCACTGCAGGGCTCGATTGTTTTTGTAAGACTTCCTTTTATGCCTCTTCTCTCATGGCATGTCACCAAAATACCAAACAGGCACAAGGGAGCCAAAGCACTGCAGCTAATGAAGGTGTAAAATGTGCTCTCGCAAAAATAGAGCCTGTTAGTGTTCCCTTGTGTTCACCAGTAAATTGGTGATGTGCGAGTGTCGTATGCATTCATTCTATGTGTTTATAACAGTTAAGAGGCACTGCAGTAAAGAGCATAGTATGAACATCAGCTGAGAATGTGTTTTGTTTTATCCTGTATTCATTCATTTCTGGCTTTCCACGCTTGTGTAAATGCTGGCCAACGAACATCATCACCCAAGTTTGAACTGCACTGTTGTTACCTGCCCAAAGCTCTTTGAAAGTAGCTGCAGGTAGGCAGTATTGAAAATTCAACACTTTTGGGTTCCAGTAAGAATAGTATCATGTGTGTGTTATATTGTCTGTCAGCCATATGCTGTTTTATTACTTCCGTCAAAGTGACAGGTACCTGTATGTAATTGCTTAATGTTAGAAGGCTGAACGGGTGATGAGATTCCTCTTTGAACACATAGTGATAATTAGTAGTTATTACTTTTTATCTACAACCATGCCAAACTGCCTGTACAGCAAAATATATATAATCATACAGTGTATATATTTTGTTTATAAATAGCATTTGGGTGACCAGCCATGTTTTTTTTTTTTTTTTTTTTTTTGTTCTTTTTGTTTTTTGGAACATATGCTGAATTTCCTGCTAGTAATGAAATCAATGATGTTTGCAACAATGTTGTTGGAACAGTGATTATTGGATTAATTCAAACAGATCAATTCTTAGAGGTGAATTCCTTAACACTTATTGATTTAGCTGGAGGACAAAGTGTTCAGATGCAGTCTAGCATCAGATTGGTGTCCGTAGAGATAATAATCATCTCACCTTTGTTGTGATTGTGATCTAGAGACACTGACTGAGAGCTTTTCTAAGTGTTATTTCTCTCAGAGCTGTTTTTTACTAAATTATCTGTCACTTTATGTTATGTTTTCATCTGAATCTAACCTTTCTGAGTTAATGCTGTTACAGTTAGAGTCATTCATCATCTACCTTGCGGTACAGTAATGCTAATATGCTGCAATAAAGATGATATTCAGCCCATTGCAGTAAACTGAGCTCACTACACGCCAACGGGAATATGCACAATAGTCAACAAAGGTAGTTAATCTCTTCAGCAATTGCATTGGAAGTGTGAAGCATTTTTGGATATGAATGAGACTCTGATTGTTTTTCCCGTCAATTTGGATGATTCAGTGTGTTTGGATGGCATAAAAGGCTGCCTCATGAGGATAGGGAAGCAGGAACAGTCTGACATTGCCTGAGATAGCAGGCTTATTCATCATAACCAGATCTTTCATACCATTGCTGGAACACTGGATAAACTTCATAGCTAGTGGGGGAAATTGTAAACATTTTTACCCTGCAGATGATAGTAATGTTATTTGAAAAAACAAAACAAAACAAACAAACAAACAAAAAAAAAAACTCAAAAAGGAAATAGTTGAGCAGTAGCCTTGAGATGCAAGTGAAAAACAGGTACAAACAGATTTCATGTATCCTGGTATGGAGCTAAAACAGAAACAAATTGGCCCGAATTGTAAATACGAAATATTATACAAAATATTATATTTTATTTCAGAGATGAACTAGTATAAATTATACAGTCAGTGAATGGGAAATATAAGCTTAACCTGCTTCATTTACAAGCAGAAAGATGTGTTGCTGCTGTGTTGTCTTAGCTCTTGAAGTGTTCCCAAAAGTAGATATTACACCTTGAATGTAATGTATTTTGAAAATAAGCACACAATGGAGTGTCTTGATGTAGGAAATAGACACTGCTTCTTTTCCTGTCAGAGATTTCTTGTCTTTACCACAATCAGTCACAACAACATAGTAAAAATGACGCATCATTACCAAGCATATTGAAAAGCATATTCTTCTGTCCTGAAATGTTGAATTTAACTTAAGAGCAGACACCTTCTGCCCTTGGTAGCATTGGTGAGGTGTTTGGGGCAGTATATAGTACTATGGGACAAAGTGAATAAGTACATTATCACGGCATACTGTCCATGGAAACTCAGCTTGAGACACAGCATGTTTTAATATGACACAGTACATTTGGATTTATGACACAATCTGCAGTACGAGTGTTCTAATCCCAGAATATGTAAGTCTCACATCATGCAGTGTTTCTCCTGTAATCGTCTCACAGCAGGAGATGCTAATGAGGAAGAATTCTCCAACCCAGATATTCAGGGTGAGAGGGAAAGAGGCTTCGTCAAAGCTTGAATTTTAAACAGCATTTCAAATAGCAGTTATTCCTCTTTGTTTTACTCTTTTCTCACTCTCACACTCACTAAAACACACGTAATGAGTGTGTTTTTATTCTAATATTCCCATTTCTTTGTGTCTTCACTCAGCCTTTCCTTCTACTTTTTTGTTCATCCATGCCATTCATCTTAAGTTAAAATATACACAGAAATAATGCCTTGTTTATCTGTGCTCACTTTGCTTTAATGGCTCTGTATCCTTGGACTTCCCTTTCAAGAAAAGACTGATGAGGAGAAATAGAAGAGCCCTGAATTCTGAAACAAGAGAGACAGCCAGCAGATTTTTATTTTTTTTTTTTTTTAATTATCTTGTCAAGAAATGGCCTATTCATTTCTTTAGTACCAGACCTCTTTTTTTGTCAGCCTGCCGTTTGGTGCTTCAAATTAGCTAATGACAAAAAACACATTTCCTGTTTAAATGCCAAGCAATGACTAAGAGCAATTAGAAAAAGAAAAAGAAAAAAAAAAAACCAATATGAAACTAAGCTTTGTTTGCTTTTTAATTAAGAAGAATTATAATTCTTGTCAATATTGCTTCTGAATAGGCCCAGTTAAGTTTGAATTAAGTCTGAATATTTGAGATATAGACTTGTACTTGTCCTTATACTTGTACTTATGACAATGAATGAACTAGTAATTCAGCAGGTAAAGCTGTTAAGGCTGATATTTGGTCCATGGCTGTCCAGATAACATTAACTACCAGTGACATAAATCCTTAGAGAAGTCAGAGCTCTGAATACCAGTGTCCTCTTTATTTTCACTTAATTTTTAAAATACCTTTTAAACTTTTTCCAGATACATTGAATTGTTCACTAAGCTCTTTTATCCCAAGATCATTTTTCCAGTTACCATATGTTTGTTTTTGAAAAACTGTTAAGTGCATGATCCACCAATTAGACTCAATATATATAACACTTCCTTCAGTTTACGTATTAGTAAGCATTTTTTTTTTTTTTTTTTANATTTTTTTTTTTTTTTTTTAATTTCTGGCTGAAAACTGAGCTAAAATTTAAAGTCTGGGGACAGAAGAAAAAAAAAGACAAAAAATTCTGCTTCTTATGGACAGGTGTTGATTCAACTGTGTCAATTGGCAGTGTGAAACACCTTTCAGCCTGATCATTTATAGTATAATTTGGTTTATTTTCTTCCCCTCTAAGGACCATTCTGGTCCTTAGAGGGGTTTTGCACTTTGGAGCCCAATAACTACTACTCGCATACAAGATATGTAACTTCCAACCATTTTCCAAAGCATAAAACCAAATTTTAATTTTTGGGTTATTGAGCCAAATCCCCTAATCTTTCAAAATCAAATGTTCGGGTGACACATCCACCATGAAATTCAATGTTTTGCCCACATGATTGCAGAAGACATGGTCATTTAAGTTTCTCAGTAAAAGCCCTCTTCTCCTGGGACTATATTCCCTGGAGTAGACATACATTTTCCTTCCATGTCTTTGTGTTGGACCACTTAAATTAAGTAACTTTGACAATAAAAATTAAAACGACGTGCAGTTCACTGTGATGGATTACGTATCTCAAGAATGTTTCAAGTGTCTACAAGTTGATTTTTATAGCGTGCTGAAAGTGGAAAGTGGTTGCCAGTAACATAACATGCATGTGGTTGTATATATTGGGCTCAAACATGCAAAATAGGCCAGGTTGTCTTTTATTAAACATGTATATGCCATCTTTATTTGTATTGTAGTGGATCATTACTCTGAATTATCCTTTGAGGCTGTTTTTTCGTTGTCATACAGTTGGAGGCAATAGCCACGGTGATCCCTTCCAGCAGAGGCCAAAGTCCTATCAGTTGAGTCCCTGTCATTGTCATGTCACTGACCTTAGAGGTTGTAATTGATAATTTACATTTTATCTTTTAATTTTGACCTCATGTAATAAGATCAGCTGCTCTAAAAGCCTGGAATTGCTTGGTTTTCTATTTTACACATTCCTCTATTGGTGCTTATCAAATCCTCTGTCTTTACTTGCCTACAAATTAAACAGGGACTTAGAAACTCTCCACAGAAAGACACAGAGAAGGGATTACAGAATTTGTTATTTTTGTTGCATCTGAGCTGTAGCAGTAGTGTTCATTCATTATTCCATTTCCAGTTTTGGTATTTTTTTATACCGTTTGGTCCTGTTTCCAATATCATCTAATCAGACAACCTGGAAAACTAAATCTGGTCAAACCATTATCGTCAGTGCGTAAGATATGAGCCACTAGGGCAAAGAAAAGTAGATTTACTGCCTGATCCCTCCATCTTAATTCTATTTCTTGGATGGGAGTTTTCTTGATTTCCACCACTGGAATGTGCTGGTTGTTGACATTCTCTCTCTCTCTGTATGTGACATAGAGAAAAGTTTCTCTGCTGCACTGTCCTGTTTACAAGGCCAATCAAATAGATTCCTTCAGGGCCCTCTGAATTTCCCGATTGTACATGGAGTCATGTTTTATTTTGATGGTGCAATTGCAAAACCAAGAGCAGAGCAGAGCGCTTGGTAAGAGCCCACAATTAGGAGATATCCAGATGCACCTGCTAATTTTGGTCATGTACATGTAGCGTACTGCGTGCAAAATGATTCGGTGCAGTGGAATATAAATTGGAGGGATGTTGGGATTAATCATTATCCTCTCTGGCAGTCACATTGCTCATTTCATGCCTTTTAAATAGCATAGCAATCGTACTCATGCATGTTGAAAGTTTCACCAAATGGAGAAAAGAGTGGAGACCACTCTGCCCATTATTGACATAAAACTGAGGAAGTCATTTGGATGAGTGCTGAAACATCTGCAGGACCAAACAGCCTTGAACTACTGCTAGATTAAGAATTTCATGTGTAATACTTTGGGTGAATATGAAATTGTGTTGCTGATGAGCATGACTTAGATTAAATGTTTTTGGTTAACCTGCAGGACTGGAATAAGATGGCAGGACACCGCTGAAGGGCAGAGTTTTGCTTGTATGTCATCCAAGCCCAAGGCATGTCGTAGAGTGTTGGCTTGGACTAGACGTGCATGCACGCATGCACAAACACACACACACACACACACACACACACACAAGTCTCAGGGCTTAGTCATAAAAGTGAGGGGAGACGGCGGCGGCTAGGGGATTAAAGCTTCATGCTGCATCACTGTCATAATCCATTAAGCTAGTGGAAAAGGAGGCCTGGACCTCAAACAGAGAGAGGTGAGAAAGGTTTCTCTGCTGCTCCTCAGGGAGGTTTTTTTNTTTTTTTTTTTTTTTTTTTTTTTTAATTAAAACCACAAAACAATCCAACTCAGAGTTGGCTAATTTCAAGATAAACCAGGTTTAGGAAGAAGTTATTTTATCAACGAAATGATGGCTTTATGACAAGTATTATCTCTCCTCAAACAATCAAAGGAAATATGGATTTGTTTAATGACTTGGGCTTATTTTACAAAGTTATTTTATATGCAGTTACAAAATTGTTGATGTAGTAGGAATTGGAGCACATCCTTTTTAATTCTATTTAGAAAAATCCTCTATAAGGTTGCAGACAAGCCATATTCAGATGTGGTATTATGGTGTCTGGGTTTTTGAGGTGGTACCGGCTGTAGGGCTTCTTCTGCTTCATGTCTGGAAGCAAAGTGCTGAAAAAAAATGAGAAAGAGCTCAATGGCTGTGGAGATGCTGTGAAGTCCTCTGCTCTTTTTTCTCTTTTCTATCTCTTGTTTGAATTTGGATGATAGCATTTCTAAGAGACTTTGAACTCTGTGCGAGGCCATGATGTTCAAAGGCAGTCTGGAGTTTGTGTTTTTTGGCAAACTACTCTACTCGGACAGCAATAGGCTACAGACTATATTAATTATAATAAAGTTTTATCTTGATTTTCAATTCATGAACTATTTCAAATTGCAATGGAAGGAGGAGGTGAAGGCATTAAACATTCATAAACTTAAATTGTTTGCAAAAAAGTGTGACTAATGACGAACTTTTCTTCTTGCCTTGGATAACTGGTTGGAACTTTTGCTGTGGCCACATAGACATACAATAAAAAGCACAGTTAATGGGTTGAGGTATATTCCTTTGGAGGGCATTTTGGAATAAGGGCATGAGGGCATAAAGGCATTCTGGAAAATGTAAAAAATAACAAATAGTTGTAGAATTCGAGATATAGGTCGATCATTTCATTTTTAGGTAAAACATGTTATTCATTGGCTTGGCTGATCTGGTGAGACATTACACCAGCTTTACACCAGACTAATGTTAATCTTAGACTAATGGTCAATAGTTGCTACATTTTCTTTTTTTAATACTTAAATTAGTCGTATTTACCATTGTAATTGACATTTAAAGGTCTTAATAAAAAAATAATGGAATAATTACAGTCAGCCTGAATAATGTAGAATGTCCACTTAATGCTTTATTTCAGTTTTGACATCATTATCTAAGTTATGCCTCCCTCTTCGCCATTACCCTAATTGGTTCTTCTGACTGCAATGACTTTGTGACATGACAGTTTTCAGCTCTCCCCTGAGTGTTGAGCTTTCATCTCTGCTGGCTGCCTAAATTTGCTGCCTTACAGGGCGTTTAATAGATTTTATAATTCAGACTGTTTAGGTTTGCTTCATAGTGAACTGTCCTAAGCATGGATTCATGCAAACATTAAGTATGTAAAGCTTTTAAAGTAAGTAGAATAAACTTCTGACAGGAAAGACCAAAATACATATCTCTACATATCTCCATCGTGTGTTGCCAGTAAGGACTGTGACTTTCTTATAACACTGAATAAAAAAGAGCTCAGAGCTATATTGGAAAGGCACTCATTAAATTGCTTAACAAAATTTGTCTTATTCTAATAATATAGAGAGAAAGTTAAAGTACCATACCATGCAGGTTATATTGGACTATAATATAATCCCAGGAAAAGATGACCTTAACCAAGAAACTAAAAATGGCCGGTCCCTCTACCATTGTACATATGTGGTACATTGCAAAACATTGAACTTTAGGGTGAGTGTATCAGCTCAACATTTGATTTTAAAAGATTAGGAAATTTGGCAAAATAACAGGAAAACAAAAATACAGCTGTATTTTTTGGTAAATGGTTGTCAGTATTTATTGGGCTTAAATATGCAAAATCACCAATATGGTCCTTTAGTTGCTTTTGTTTGTCATAAGAAACCTATTCATCTGTTGTGGGAAAAAAAGAAAAAACTGGCTTGTTTTGTTTTTTGTCATTAAGATTGGTATATTATGTTTGAAAAAGTTACAAAAACAGAGAGAAAAAAAAAGTCCTATCTTGCAAGGATAAGAAATCATTTAAAACATTTCTGGATCCATCCCTGGAAATGGTTTGGCATGAAAATTTAACAGGGGTTTTTCCCTGGGCCTTGCCGCACCTTTCCAATTCTGTTCAGTTTTTGAGTAATCCTGCAGACCTCCCTCCCTCCCTCCCTCCCAATATAATGTAAATGATGCGATTTTTTTTTTTTTTTTTTTTTTAATACAAATAATGAATGCTATGAGTTAGGATTTATTTTGTAGTCGGCATACAGACAAGCTCCAGTTATGCATAACCCATTGCAAACAGACAACATAGATGTGATAGTATACAAATGCACAAGCTTGGACCATAGAGTGTATGTTGTATAGTCATCCTTGTGTAACAGCATTGTTGCATTGTGGTTTCTCTTCAATCAAACGTGACTCACAAACAATGCCTGAATTGATCTGTACACATACTCCTCTTTGTGTCTCTTTTGCTCTGCATTGGATTTCATATAGGGCTACCCAGTCTCTTTCTCTTTCTCTGTCTTCTGCCTACACTGTATATACACGCAGAAGTGCCAGTCACAGGGAATATAATAAACTCAATAACCAGAGAAAGGTAATAATTGCAAGTAATGACGTACTTCATCTATATATTTGGATGGGAATAACAAAAATAACAAGAGGGTCATTATGCAGAGGACCCCCTGTTGATATTTTTCTTCTCATTACTTCTGCCAGTGCCTGGAGGTCACTCCTGAGTCTTGTGAAACACACTTTCATCTGTCTCCAGGCCTTCGCTTCTGACACTTTCCTATGTAAGCATATGGCTCGCCGCAGGGTTCTCAACAGCCGCCGTGCACAGACGCTGTCTCTCCGCTTCCTCTGTGCTTTTCTACCCAACAGATTGTCTTAGAAACACAGTCCTGGGCTGTAACGCTGCTTTCTTTACCACAAGCTCAGGTTGGGCAATATGCTGCACAATGCTTCACTATGCTTCATGTGGATTTTATGCTACTGTTGGCTTCATGATCTGTCCCACTAAAGGGTCCGTGCCAATGCTAAATAAATTTTCAACTCTGGCAGCCCATTTCCTAAATGTAAGTGGACAGTAAAGATAACTGTGTAATCTTTAATTTTCCTCACATTAGACTGACATCAAGGCACGCATGAAGCTGTGTAATTTGCTGTAAATGGATAATTATTTGGTAGCAAATGTGATACAACTTTTGGTGTAAAATTCACAAGCTAACCCAAGCTCATTAAGTGTTCCAACAAAAGTACATTATTTATTTTGAAACAAGATAAAAATACCCCTTCTAATTATGTATTTCCTTAACGCAACCTTCACAATGTGACATTTGTTATATAATGCTTCTTTTTTTTATTTAGCTATTTTGAACGTTGTATTTGATTAAAGAGAAGCAAGAAAATTTCTATAACACTGGCGACATTGTAGAAATGTTATAAGTACCACATTTTTGCCGAATGTCTTGTTAAGCACTCATTGTCATTGAGTGATTCCATACAATAATGTCCCACCTGCATTCAGTTCATGTTTGCAAGCATGAACATTTTCCCTTATTATCATCTTTAATGGATCCCTATTTCCTTTAAGAATTCCTCTGCTACTCAGGAGGTGTCATGGTTTATGTGCACAATGTAAGAAGGTAAAATAAATCCACGCTGTAATTATTGTTATAAGATTTTGAGCCGAAGCCCAAATCAATGATTTAATTGCCAAAGGTGTCAAAAAAGTTAAGGGAAACATGAATCTGATAGAAAGTAAATTCAGATCAATGCCAGTTGGCTAGATAATAGATTATATATAAAGTAAATTGATGTGACATATGTACATACACAAATTAAAAATGGCTTTACAGACATACTAACCTGTGATACAATTAATTACCTTTACTTCTGCTTCATTGGCCAATTAAACTCAGCCATGGTCTTGAAGCTCAGTCTCTGCATGATTTATTGAAGTAGCCTCACACTCAGGAAAAAAGTCCTTCAAACACATCTGGAGTTGTTTGGGCTAGAGAAACTTTACAGTATCAACAAAATTTTGTCAAAGCAAACAGACAGGATTTGAACTAAACATTAGACTTAGTCATGAATGAATTGACTTATGCACACATACTCTCAAAAACCATGTCAGGTTTCATTTGAAGTTGAAATTAGATCAATGTAATTGAACTTATATAACTGCAATTTCTATACCATTAGCTGGATTATTGAATATTGGATTTATGTATTTTCACTGACTATGGAACAGTGAAAATGTTATTTAGATTACTGGGGCTTTAACTGCTCCATAAACAATGGCATTTTACATATGCACTTGACATAGTTTAAAATGTCACAAGCACTCATTTCCCTTGCCAGAGAAGACAATTACAACCTTAATAAATGAGAGAGAGAGAGAGAGAGAGAGAGAGAGAGAGAGAGAGAGAGAGATGCCTGCTGCGGCCATGCCACAAGAGCAGCAGAGGAGAGCCCAAGGTCACGCACACACACACCTCTACTATGCCTTTTAATGTCTGCTAGACGACACAGATACTGTAGATAGATAGATACATACCTACAGTACATACATAGAAATGCAGACAGACATGGTGCATCTCTGCAGTACTGCTTAATAAGATGTTCTTTGCAGCAACACAAGCACACAGACATACACACACTAGCAGGGTTTTTCCTGGCTCAAAATGAGGCAGAGGTGGTACCGTCCTAATCATGTGCACACACATGGATGTGTCCCATGCCTTCAATTGGGCTCAAGCAAACACTTTTTTTTTTTTTTTTTTACAAGCAATGTATTTTAGGAGTTCTAATAATATGATTGAAGAAAATGACAATTATCACGTTAAAGCATATTTTATTTAAAAAAAAAATAAAAGTGCCCTGTTCAACATTAACATAAAAGTTAATGTGTTAATTTACACAGTTAACAAACAGAAATGTTGTTTAAAATCAAATCAAATATAACATAAGCTATTGTTTTCACACTCCTAATGACTTGGCAACTGAATACCCTGGCCTTGACTCTTCATCCTGTCCTGCACTCTGACTCTGATCCTTTCCATCACTGGTCCCTTCCACTTCTTGTGGTGCGTTGTGCACTACTTTCAGACCTGACAAATTTAGTGTGAGGAATTCAGATGTGCGCAGCGCAGCAGGTGAAGCAGACCACAGAAGAACATGTGTGAGATCGAATCAAAACTTAGCCTTTAAAATCTGATTGATCAGCTGAGTGAGTTTATCAAAGTTATTGATCACTGACACAGACAAATAAGGTTTTAAAAGTTGCCCAGATTTCATACTGCTGAAATTTACCACCAGAATGAAACAGGTCTTAATTTTTGCGTGTTGGTTTGTTTTATGAACAGCTACTGCAACATGCAAATAAGGAAACATCACAGTAACGCCTCTTTCAAGGCAAACGCTAAAATATGTCGATAACAGAACAGGTGTTTATGAATGAGGGAACATGGTTGCGCCATGATATTTGTGCATAGCGATGCGGTAAATCATGCACTATAGTTTATGAATCTGGGCCATAGTGTTTTTCATGAAGACCCCATAAGAGTTTTGTGGAGAGCTGGAGGCAGCACGAAATTTAATGGAGGTGGCCACTTTATAATTCTCCTTGTAGGGAAAAACTCTGACTAGTGTACTTGCACTGGATTGATAAGTCTGTGACGTCATGCCACAGCTTGTGTTGTGATGTCAGTTCCACTGGTGGAATAGCTAAGCATTCACGAGTCCACATGAAATGTACTAATAGCATTTCTTTTGTTGTCTGTGTTTGGGAGAGAGGCAGAGGATGGAACAGGATGAGAGAGAGAAAGAGACGTATAATTGGAATTTTCAATTGTCTGGCTTGGAGCTGGATCAGATCAAATGATGTAAGACTGAAACTAAAAGTGCCTGAACAGTAGCCAGAATGGTTCCTTTGGCTGTCACTTCTACACATTCTTATTTGTTCATCTGCATTTTTTTGTTCCTTTGTTTCTGTCCTCTTGACAGCTATCCTGTCCTCTGCGATATGCTAACATTCTGCAGTAGATAGGCTTAGCTTGATGGACAACCTCTTACTATTTCACAGAGGAAAAACTACCAAAACCCATTTCAATGAATAATTTACAATCTTGCTAGTCTACCGCTCCCACACTAGTCTTGTCTTGCTTTGTTTTGAGTATTATGCTGACTCAATGGGGGAGAGTTAATGTTCAGTAAGAACATAAACATATTTCCATGGTTCCCTGTAGGCTACTGTATAGTCATTTCTGCATGAGTTGCATCACTTTGGTTGCATAGCAATGAGCCCAGTAATTATTTTAATCTTAGTGCTAAATATGTCATCTTTAGGCCAAGTGGACTGTACACAGTAGATTTAAAGGACCTGATTTTGCATGCTTGAGACCAATAAATACAACCCACATACACATTATATTGCTGCCAAATAGTTTCCAAAACGTGCTACTGGAGTAAAGTTTAGAATTTTTTTTCCCTACCTTCCAGGCAGCCACTGGTTTCAGTTCATCCCAGAATGCTGTAGAAATCAACTTGTAGAGACTTGAAATTGCTTGAGATAAGTAATCCATCACAGTGAACAAGATCAAAATAACATAATTTTAGCATTTCAACATTCAGTATGGAGTTATGCAGAAGAAAATATATTTCTCTCTCATAATGTCTCAGAGGGTGATTTGTAGTAGGGCTGGATGATATAAACGATAAAAAGTCGCATTGCGATATTAAAAAGCCTTCGATATAAAAATGAGGAACGTCAATATAAAATTGATAGAAAATAGTACTTGAAAACAGTAAGTTAATAACGGCTCAAACAGCCAATAGCTTGTCAGAACTGGAACAAACTAACCAATCTGGTGGCAGTGTCATAATAATGGCCTGCCCACTTCCTCAAAGCAGCATCTTGCTAAATGCCAGTGAACACGGCGCAGCCCATATGATGGTGATATGTGAGCAAAAGTCAGGCAAAGATGTCAGAAAGCGATGAAATTCCAGTGTAAAAAAACAAAACAAAAAAAAAAAAAAAAAAANAAAAAAAAAAAAAAAAAAATCAAATGATGACGAAGAAAGGAAACCAATACTAATAATAATTCTGACAAAGCACAGCTGTACAGCAAACTTATTTTACCATCTGAAGTGCTGCTATCATACAGGGTCACACAGCAGCAACTTCAAACCCATCCCCCCAGGACGGAGACACTCCACACCAACAAACTACCACACAGTTTGCTTTTTCTGCCGTCACAGCATATGACCAAAAAACAAAATGACACAAAGATGTCACACATGCTGTAGCTTTTTTTTTTTTTTTTTTTTTTTNAAAGAGGGATTTTTCAGTTCAGTTTCAGTTTTTCAGTTCATACAATTGTTGGTTATTTTTTATGTTCAGTGCATTAAGAAAATGTTAAAATAAATCTTCAAGTGACTTGAAATGCAGCAGAATCTTTGCCATGATTTAAATCGTGATATATATAGATATTGATCAATATATATNAAAAAAAAAAAAAAAAAATCATGATATTTATTTTTTTTCATATCATCCAGCCCTAATTTCTAGTAACCCACAAAGCTCCTGGATCTACTGTGATTCCACAGTGAAACAAGTTTAAACACAGACTGGTAAATAGATGCTGTCAGAACCAGCATCCTCAAGACAGAAGAACAGGTCTCCTGAGCCCCAGTGAATCACTGCTGGAAGGGTTTCTGTGTTACTACCATAGACAATGCAAGAGATAGAAAAAGTTCAAGTAATTTATTTGTCTGTGAAATCAAAGGTCAGACATGCTGGAATGTCAAAGTGGATGGTGGCTTGGCTAGGACTCACTGCAGGTTGTGGAATGTGAATCTAGACTTGGGAGTGACTCATAAGCTGGGGTGAAAGCACGGTCGTAGCCAGGGAGGTGAGGACATCAACACTGAAAAGTTGAGGCATTTCAAAAATCATTTTTGTGTTGAAGGGTTATTGCAGAGCGAGGTGTGTGGATATTGTAAGAAAGCTGGTATGCAGGGTCCTTGATAGAGAAGTAGTCTCCGTGTCTTATGACCCCCTTTTTTTTTTTTTTTTTTNTTTTTTTTTTTTTTTTTTGGAGTGGGGGGTGTTAATGGTTGGCTTTATGTTCTGGCTTGGAATGGTGGATGATGAAGATGTAACAAAGGTCAGTGTAATATGTCCAATAGTGAAGCTATTTTGTCTGAGCAATAAAACAGCCTTTATTAGCAATTTTGTGAAGATTCATTTGCACATTTCTTTGGTCATATATTTATTTTTATGTATAGTAAGTATGCAGTAAACGTATTATACCTCAAAAATATCCAATACATTTTTTGATGTAATGTTTCTCTCATTGAAAATGCAGTGATTTCTCTGAAACTTCCAGCACAATTGCTTTGGTGGAAAACAAGATTTTCTGAATATTAAGAATTATTTTCAGCCTTCTGCTTGGAAAGCAAAGAGGAAGAGGCGGAGGACATACATTTTTTCTCAGCAGATTAGCACATTGGTTTTTATGATGCTGATCTTTATGACCCAGGTGGTACTGGAAAATGTGTTTTTAAACTGAAATTTGATGTCATTTTGATGGTTTGTCTTTGAAGTGAACATTTTAGATGATACACATTCTGACATTTGTTAGGAAAATTATGTGAACACTGCAAGGATATCACGCAAAACTGAAACCCAAGTTAACTATCACTCATTGGCATCTTTGACAAATACACATTCTAATTCAAAATGTCTTAAATTTTTTATATGTACTGTTTATCTTGAATTGTCACTGGAAACTGTGAAAGTTAAAGATAATGCATTGTATTAAAAAGTAATTAATTGACTAATGTTCCAAATTTATGCCCATTTACGCCCACTCGCTTGTGAACGTGTTATTTTGTCTTCATATTTAGATGAGTTTCCCAAAGACTTATTTGCTCTTTTTCGCAAACAAGAAATGTGAATTATATTTTTAAGTTGTTCTTGGAATACTAATGAGTTTTTTTAATTTATTTTTTTGTTTTTGTCATGTGTGTATATATATATATATATATATATATATATATATTTTTTTTTTTTTAATTTATTTTTTTTTTCGTGCTAAGCACACCCATATTTCTCTTAACAGCAAACTCTATGCCTTATCACACCTTAACATATTGTTTGATCCAGGTCCAGGTTTTAGCTCCAGAATTGCAATGAAGTTTTCTGTGGAATGTGTGGGAGGATTTTAGTATTAGTGCAAACTTGTTCTTACAAAACCATCCAGTGGTTTGTCACATGCTGTATTTCCACACTAATAGAATTTGTGTCTACACACTGACCTTGGTTGGTTGTGTAGTCATGATAATCAGGAAAAGTGATTATCATCTCTCTGTATCTCTCAACTAAATCACTTAAAATGATCTTTGTACCAAAAACTGTAAAATAAACCTCAACCATAGGACCGTGGTTCTTAATCCTGCTCCTCAGGTATCACAGAACTGCATATTTTCCTAAGTTTTCTTAAGTTATGTTTACTTTATGTCTACTTGAACTTAAAACTAGGTAAAAAGGTAAGTAAATATAACTGTTAGTCTTAAGTTATGTTTACTTTACTTACTTGAACTTAAAACTAATAGTTATATTTACTTACCTTTTTCAAGGCAATTGGTATCTTAGATTTTTTTTAAGTAAGATCAACTTGTCACATTTTACAGTGTAACACTTACACATGATGGTAGACGGCACAGTCGTTTGAATTTCTCAATGAAGGCCATCTTCTCCTGGGAGTATATTCCGTGCCAGAAACATACATTTTCTCCAATGCAGCTGTATTCAAATGCTAAAATTATATTTGACAAAACAATGTAATAGACTGCAATGGATTGCCTGTCTCAGGCATGTTTAAAATCTCTGCAAGTTGATTTCAGTAGTTTACCAGAATGAACTGAAACTAATTGCAGTCTGGAAGGCAGGGAAAAAAATCTCAAATCTGCTGCTCCAGTAGTATATTTATGAAAATGGTTGGCAATAATGCAACCATTGTTGCATGTATATAGGTTGTATTTATGTGAGTCAAACATGCATCATCACCAGTATGGTCCTTTAACATCTATCCCATTTTCAAACCACAATGAATGAATGTTACAATATGAGGTCATGTTGTCTTTTACTTTTGTTGCTGTTGCTACGTGCTGCGCGTTTTCACAATTTATTTCCTATAAGCAGTGTGGGACTGTTGCATTCTGTGATGCAAAACACAAATGTTATTGGTGAATCCAGATATCAGTGCAGGAAGATGTGTTAAAGCTGTGCTGGGTGGATGAGCCCATTTAATATTTCATAGATGGCGATATAAACATGGCGTATTGTGTAGTGCAACTCTAAGTAGGTGAAATAAACCCCAAAGGAACAGAAACGGTTGATATCCAGGGCCAGTTTTTACTCTTAATCTCCATCGCTCAGTTCACATCTTATCCACTATTCTGTACCACTGTTCCTTTCAAAATATTTCTGTAGGGTTTAATGCAAACCATCTTCTGGGGATTTTTTGTGAGGAATATGATTGCTAGCAAGCAAACTGCATGGCTGAGAATGTCAAAGCTGTATGTCTATGTAATGAGACGTTTCCTATTAAAGCAATACCTCTTTGCCACCCCAAAACCTATTCAAGTAGTGACTTTTATGCTGGGTAACCCTCATTTGATGTGCACTTCAGGAATTGTTAACTTGAGAAGACCTTTTAAAGAACAGGACATGAAGAGTGATCCCAGCATACAATGAAAATATCCTAACATAACTTTTAATAGTCATTTCTGCAGGTTTAATAGGCAGAGTCACTGTCCTCATAACAGTTTGCTGAAAAAAGTAAAAAGTCCTCCATCTTTTCCTGAGATTCTTTCACTTGACTGTCCAGCATTCATCGTCTTGTGCCCAAAGCAGTCTGTTAATGTTCCCCTGTCATTAGCGAGGATCCTCATTCCTCTCCAGACATGTGATCTGGACAATGTGTGTGTAGGGGAATGCTCTCTTTCAGGCAGCCGACCAATTTATTGCACCATGCTTTTATTTGAATTGACAAATGACCTTTACTTTCAGCAGAATGTATGCGTATGCGTACCTGTAATTTTCCTTATGTTGATGTTAGCGAGTGGGTGTACTTGTCTGTATGAAGTGTTGTGTGATGGCTAAATAGAGAGAGTGTGTGTGTGTGTGTTTGTTTGCTGAAGATCAAGCTCAACCACACACTGGATGAACACCCAAGTGTGACATTGGCCTGAAGCTATCGTTTAAGCCACGTCGCCCAGACAGTTTTCTGTAATCTTCTCCCCACAGCTATGTGACTGGAAAGATGTCAGCAAGCACCAGCAGGAGGCTCCGAGTTGAAGGGCTTGATCAAGATCGTAGGAGACCCCCTCCTGCCTTTGTCCCCTGAGCTTTGTGCACATTATGTGATTTATACATGAGCTTCAATGGCCTCATCCATTATTTAACAAGAAATGTTATGTATCTCACTATCTGTAGGAGAGAGCTAAAGGTTAAACCTCAAAGGAAATTTATAGCGTCTGCAGTATGTGTGTGTATGTGTGTTGTGTGAGAGATCATGCATGCACTTCGTCTGTAATGGATACACATGCACACACATACACACACCTTTCCGTAATGTTCAGCAGTTAAAGTGTACTGCACATCCGTTGATGCAGGTCTCAGAGGCTGAAGGTAGAAAATTGAATGGCTACGCAGAGCCGCAGGGATTTACTACTGAGCGGAGAGTTGACTGGACGAAAGCCTGCATGGTATTTAATACTATTGATTAGCAATAAAGTGGGAGGCAAAGGCACAACAACTCCTTAGGCCTGAAGGAAAGGTTAGCTTTGACATTGCAGTATCATCACTTATTTCGTGCCACTTAACTCTTTCCTGTCTGAGCCTGAAGGTTGCACAGTAAATGCCTAATAAATGTAAATGTCAAATTATTAATATGCTGCTCATTCTTCCTTACTAAGAATTACTTTGATTCCATTAAACAACACAGGGTTTAAAGTTAAAGCTAAATTAAAGCTAAATCTAGCTTTTTAACAGTCATGTGTCTGCAGATATTCATAGGGAGCAATTTCACATCAAATATGTGGAAATGTTCCACAATAATTCAGATAACTTACCTATTAAAAAAAAAACAAAAAAACATTCTTCCTCACACACCAAAGCTTGTCCCAAAAATTGTCCCATGTTAAATTTTTTGTTGGCTTAATGGCTTAATTCATTTTGCAAATCTATTTTTTTTTTTTTTTNGCTTTTTTTTTTTTTACTTTAAACCTCAATATAGATGGTGCCACTGCTAGTATGTATGTATTTATTTATTCATTTATTTTAATATTCAGGGCTTTAAATAGCAGCTTGGATCTCAAATTTTCTCAAAAGTCTCTGCAAAATCACTAATTACTGGTAGCTATAACAAACTCTGTGAGATCACACACACACACACACACACACACACGCACACACACACACACACACACACACACACGCACAAGCACAAGCATGTCTCTTGCTTTAGTTGGCCATGATTTCAATATTTAATACTGCTGGAGCATCTATGCAGATGAAGTGGACATAGATTGTTTTATTTCTTGTTTTTTACTTGTTTTTCCAATTCCACCACAAATATAAGTGCAGTCACTGTAATATAAAATTTACTGATCAGGTGTCTTGTCCGCTTAATGGCTAGTCATAAACATTGGGCCTGCTGGCTGATACCCATCTACACTGTTTGCTGTTTTATGGTGTACTCTCATTGGACTAAGCATTGGTAAATGTGTCTGCTAATTTATTCGTGTTCCCAAAAGTTGCTGCTTCTGATCATCAGCCTACACATTTCATTCTAAATTTGACCTGATGAAACTGAGGCACATTCTCAGAAAGCCTGTGACTTCAGTTAAAACTCTTATTTCATTTCAGATGCATGCATGCATTTTGCCTAATATGATTTAGTTGACTCTAAGCATCCAGTTATCTTTTCAGTATTCTTCTGCAACAAGAAACACTCATTAGATCTCAGAGGAAGAAATGGGATGCTGACAGGTCTGTGTGAGCTGCACATTGTTAGGCTTCTTGTGCCTGAATGTTTGGGGCTTTATTGGCTGCTAAAATGACATAACTTGTGGGTGTATGGAAATAATGGTGGTGTGGTGTTGCATAGAATTCAAGCCATGCTGCTAACACGCAATAAATGAGCTTGCCCATGGCCAATTAGAAGCTGGAGAAAAGGCCAGGGCTGCCTTTCCTTGACACAGAATTTATTTTGTTTTATATTACATTCGGATACACCAGCCAACCATTACTGTGGCCTACTTCATTCCATTTTGTTTCTGCTGCCTTCCCTGAGGGATCCGTTTGATTAGTTCTTAGTTCTTATTTTGTACATGCTGCAGGTGTTGAATGATTCAGATATTTTTATGTTATAGTCATGCCAGACACAACACGACTTCATTACAGCATTCATTATTGGATTCTACAGTTCTAGGGCTTGTAGCTGCTTATGAGTTTGTTACAGGTTAGAACCTCTAATTCCTTCCTCTCTATGGATCACAGGTGCCATAGGATTCTCTTGAGAGACCAAAGAGGCTAAATGATATGACACGACCTTTTTAAAATTCTACAATTATGTATTTAGGATTGTTTACTGTTTGCCATAAGCACATTAGCTAACTTGCTGTATACACATATTATAAAATGTGTCTGACCCATACAGGTGATGGAGCTAAAGGCCCTTTGGCAGGGTGCATCAATTTCTTAATTCCCATTCATGAAATAAGCTTCTTTTTTCAAGTTTAACAGTCTTTTTTTTTTTTTTTTTNTGAGAACATTTTTTTTTTTTTAGTGAGAAACATTCTGTAATTTGATAGAAGCTGCATATTTTAATGGCCATTCATACATATCCTGAACTATTAACAAGTTGACAGTAATGTGATGCTCAAAAAAATACCTATACTCAAACTTGATTGGTTACTTTATGTCAAACGTGATGGTAGTGGGNGTGTGTGTGTGTGTGTGTGTGTGTGTGTGTGTGTGCGCACGTGTTAAGCATATTCATTAATAGTCTTGTTGACTGATATTATCTTGGCCAGTGGTTGTGTACATAGCATCATTCTTCCCTCCGTATGAGTGTGAAAATGATGGCTGTCAGCAGGGAGGATGTTTCCAAAGTTAAACAGTGTCTGTTTGTCATATAGTGTGTCTGTGTGAAGTTGACAGTGATTAAACGTGGATGCCTCAGCAGCCATAGTTAAAAGCCGTTGCGTCTGAGAGCCACGAAATTTAATGTCATGTCATTCAGCTGGAAACAAAAGCATTGGCTTTCTTCACTGCTGTTTGTCCCTCCTAGGGATGTTTGTTAAATCTGATTTCCATGCTTAGTCTAATCACTGTAAACTCTGTTGGGCATTTATGTAGCTCCACTAAATTAGTTCTAGTGGAAATAACTGGCATACTGTGGAATTATTGAAGTGCTCAGTAAACTCGATTTCACTCATTAGTCTTTAACAAAATGTTGTTTCAGTTGAATTAATAGCATATATCAGCATAGACCAAATAATGAGAACAGTTCTTGAAAATGATTTTGGCTTCTGGTTTGAGGGCAGTGTAAATGTTAGCAGCAGCATAAGTTGTTCTTTCAAATGTTTTAACACAATCAAGAAATCTGGTGCCAGTGATCTGAAAAAAGTGGAGAAGAATGAGCTGAGTGGGATGTCTGTGTTTAAAAAAACAAAAAACACACTTAATTTCAAATCATTAATGTTTACAGCAACCTCTGGGCAAAACAAGTCACATTTACCTGAATGCACAGCTCATGAATGGCAAAATCTGAGGACAGACTGTCTAGTAACCAGTATATCTTAAAAATGAGGGAACATCTTTCTGACAACTTCACATTCACTAATTTACAATGTTTCCTTTTAAGTAGCCTGTAAATGAATTACATTCCCTTGAGGATAAGGAATAATACAGCAGGAGATGTACTATATTCTATTATACAGTAGAACTGCATTAAAATGGAATTTTTCTTTGCATTTGTAACATTTACCTTAATAGATTATATAGCTTGCATTACTCATCCAGGATGTAAAGAAGAGCTTTCTATAGAAACAAACAGACTGCATGTGATAAATAAACTATAAATAAAAGTAATTAA
Organism: Lucifuga dentata; assembly: GCA_014773175.1. NCBI lineage: Eukaryota > Metazoa > Chordata > Actinopteri > Ophidiiformes > Bythitidae > Lucifuga > Lucifuga dentata. The sequence continues at coordinate 106,102 of VXCM01000017.1, read as the reverse complement.
GAATTTAAATCCCTCAAGCTAGAGGACTTTATTTCTTAGTGGCTTAATCATAATTCCAAATACTGCTACAAAGGAGTATTAAATCAGGTCAAACCACACTTAGCAGCATTTGTCAGTTAATGAAAAAGATATTTCTATATGTGACTTCTAAGAGCAAATGACACAACTAACAGACCACAAAGTCAAATATCCGTGCCGAAATTGCAGGTGCAAAAAATTGACTGTATAGGGTTTCAACAGTCATGGTAAGGAGAAAGCTCACTGAAAAGCAAGTCTAAAAACCTTTAAGTGGTCAACAGAAGTATGGCAGATACAGAACGTAGGAGGTTGATGAATGCTGCTCATTTTAATGCAAGCTAATATTACCATTGTTTCTAACTGTGTTTGCTGACTGTGATGTAGTAACGTCAGTCCATTTTTATGAAGCATTGATATTATTTATCTACCTCATGTGTGTTTTTTTTTTTTTTTNTTTTTTTTTTTTTTTGTTTTTTTTTTTAACTCAGTAGTCAGCTCTATATTTGAGTACAGTGAGGAAAAGTCATAAAAGTGGTATTGTAAGATTGCATGAATGCAGACAGAGTGACTCAGCTCCAGTTCATGCTGTGAAGTTATTGCGGGTATAATTAAATATACATGAAGCGTTTTAAATTACTGTTGCAAATCAACAAACTTTGACTTGAATCAGTTCCCTGTGGAGAGAGCCTTACGTTTGGGAATTTCAGCCTTGCGTTAATGAATAAATATTTGCTGAACAGATTAATCAGACAGACCCATGACACACTGGATGAGTTGTGTGTGTAGAAAGAGAAGCCCAAGATTATCTGTGATTCACTTTAAAAGAGAAATACGCGTGCTTCACTGCTAATCTTTAACCTATCTAGGAATATAGGAGCTGCAGCTATGTGACTGTAAAATGAAATTTTGTGACAGTTAACATTTGCAAAATATCTTATTGATCTTCTGAATTTGAAAGCTGGCTTATTAGCCTGAGATGTACTATATCACTTGAACTCTCAAGGACACTGTATGCACTAAGTAAATCCAAGAATGCCTTTTCTACAGTCTAGCAAATTCTATTTGTAATGTAGCCCTTTATCTCAGCAACACTGTCAAATAACTCCACAGACCTATATTAAAAAAAGAAAATCCCTTTCCAGTGGACAAGAGAAAAACGTTAATGGGAAAACAGTCACCATTTTCCCTTTTTGTTTGCTTTCCCTTACTTCCCTACTTCCTGTATACAAATAGGTTTACGTGGAGAATTCAAATATAGATTGCCTTGGCAACTCTTGGTGGTGGATCTAGTGTGTAATAGAATGGGCGGCTATCTAACGAGTCTCTTTAGGTTAATTATTGCTCTGCATGATTATAGAATGACCAAAGAATATAATACCATTTTATAGGAATCAGATGCACTGTAAAGGCTACTCCCTCGTGATGTTAATGCTCTCATGCATAGTGTAAAACAAATTAGTGTTTTCATTAAAAGCAAGATGAAGTCAGATACCGTCCCAGCTTCTCCACTTAGCACTTCTTAACAATAAACCTTAAAGGGAACTTATGAAATGCAGAGTAAGCAGTAAAAATAGAAAACAATGTATTAAAATATACAGATGATTTTATAGTCTCTTTCTTTCTTTCTTTCTTTCTTTCTTTCTTTCTTTCTTTNTAAAATATACAGATGATTTTATAGTCTCTTTCTTTCTTTCTTTCTTTCTTTCTTTCTTTCTTTCTTTCTTTCTTTTTTAGTAGTTTTTGGTTTATCACAGGTGATAATTAATCTGCCCTGTATTCTACAGGCCTACAGTTTTTGTAAAATATCCAATAGGAGATGTATTATGAATAGGTATTGTATGTATTATGAATCAGGGTGCATGAAAGGACCTCTAGCTGGATACTTCTACTGTTTGGCTGGTTACTCAATGTATTTTTGGAAAATGCTGCTATTTCCACTATGCCAAGCAAGAAGTTAATGTTATAACCATGTGTATCAGAAACCCAAATCTGACTGCATCAAGAAAAATTATTTTAAATTTAGCGTAATCAAATGATCATGTTCAAATAATCAGATGTATTGCACAGGCCTCTGTAATGACAAAGGACCTGCCAGCCAGAACACATACCAGCAGTTCTTATCTCCAAGAATGCCTTAAAAAAATTAGGATCCTGAGTTTTTGTGTGCGCTGTGTTGTGACTGTATTTGTGTGGTGATGAATCTGTGATAAAATGATGCAGGCAGCTATCATACAGGGGGTATCTTTCTGTGTGTGTGTGTGTGTGTNGTGTGTGTGTGTGTGTGTGTGTGTGTGTGTGTGTGTGTGTGTGTGTGTGTGAGGTTTATGGCTTGTGTGCACAGGCATACACGTGTATACTGTGTGTATTAAATTTGATAATTTTAAAAGCTTACACTGAAATCAACACACCATTACACTTGATTCAGCTGTTGTAAAAACTGATATTAGGAAGTTAGTTGTCAGGACAGCTATGAGTAAAAAAAAATAACATCAAATCATGAATTCCTTATTAGCTGCAAAAACAAGATGGCAGATCCATCATGAATAAGAACATGCATTACTAAAGTTTTTATGCCAAGCTAAAAGCACTTTCATTTTGCAGCCTTGACAGGCCATAACTTTGCTCTTAGCAGCTTTTCAGAGCCGAGTAAGTCATCATATCAGCCTGTCATGCAGGATCAGCTGATGTCAGACTGATGCCCAAACTGTAGTCAGAAAGTTTGTTCATGTGCCTCCTCACTGGCCTCAAACAGACACGTGTCGTCTCTGTTCAGCGGTGTTGTCAGTGGTCTACCGGCACAGATATTAACGCTGCTTTGACAGGCAATAATAATTATGGCTCAACTAACAGAAAATTTTACATGTGGGCCAAAATGAGAAACATCACATTTTTTTTTTTTATTCCTTACCAATTTATTACAGTTGGCTGCTAAAGTTGAGTGGATGAGGGCTCATTTCTACAAAATGTGTTGTATCTCATGAATGATTTTATTTTGATATTATTTTGTTTTTACAACTAAGTTTTCCTCTATTCTTTAAGAGGATATTTTGACTGAATACAGCCAATTCATGACAGATATTTTGAAATGCTGTGACTGATAATTATTAGCTTATAGCCTTTAGCTTTTAGCAAGAATGCTTGTGCCTTAGTAGTTACTCCTTTTAGATATTGTGCTTTTTTTTTTTTTTNGTTTTTTTTTTTTTTGAAGTGGATTCTTGCTCTGCCCCTAGACAAAATAACTGCATCACTAATGTGCACCATTATGTCCTGTTTGGACATGTGCATCTATAATCTGTCCTCTTCTTCACTGCTGTGGAAGAAGAAATCAATATTAATCTGAAGAGCCTCATGAAAGCCTATAGAAGCTTCTTTCTTAATGGAAAGTATCTTCTTATGAAATGTACAGAAACGCTGAGCTCTCCTATTATAGTGAAACCAGGTGTTCATATTATAGGATCCAGTAACACAGCTCTTATTGACTCAGTACAGCGTAACCTATCGAAAAGAACAGACATGAAGAAAGAGGCTGCCTGGGGCTCAGTTAGGTGTTACATTTCTTCGTGATGTATAGGCCAACTTGATGGGCTCGCTGTAATTTACAGTTCTTGGTGCCTTTTGAGAAAAGAGGCAGTGCCTCTTGTTGATGCCACATATAAGATTTAATGCTTCCCATTACAACAATACCACTCTTGATGGATTGCCTCATTATTTTCGTGGAAGCCCATATGATGGATAAAGACATAATTATCTGTCAGCTTGCTGAAACTGTAATTCAATATATTTCTCCAAAATTGTTTCACCATCCAAGTGGTTCTCAAACTATGGCTCACGTGTCATCAGTGGTACCTGAAGTGCCCCCTGGTGGGATGCAAAATGACTTGGAATTTCTGGAGAGAATTAAAACAATTGAATTTAATTAATATTGTCTTTGAATTAAAATTTGAATTTTTTCTGTGTTGGCTGATGGGTTGTTAGTGACGTATTACTTATATGTTTTGGTTTGGTCACAGCTGGTACTTTATTCAAAACGTCTGAGAACCACTGTACTACACCATTAAACAACAAACCATAAAACCAAGAAAGGCTTGTAAACTGCTCTGAACATCACACTTTTTCCAACTTTTGCATTGTTATGAAACAATGAAACTTATTAAAAAAATGAAACAAACTCTTTTATGTCATGGTGAAATAACATCCTTTTATTAATTTGTTGTGTAGTAAGACTTTGCAACATTTCAGTTATCTCTTGCTCCTGCACAGGGTACATTATGCTAAAAGTTAAGGATTTCAACTTTAACATGCCAAATGATCAAGTGTCAAGTCCTGAGATCTCTCTTGTCACAGCACCTGAATTGATCTTTAGAACATAGTTATGAACGCTAGCCACCTAGTCAAAAAATGAAGCAAATTTCCAAAGTGTTCCGAATGTATGTTTGTCATTTTCTGATGCTTAAAACTTTAAATGTAGTTGTGTAGAGCACAACAGTGTCAACATTAACAAAGCACACACACACTGCAAGATGCCTGCCTATTGCACATCCAACCATTACACCCTCTCCTGTTTCTCAGGTCACTACCCTGGTGAACACCAGCAACAAAGGGCCATCCGGTAAGAAGAAGGGCCGTTCCAAGAAGGCTCATGTCCTGGCAGTGTCTGTTGAGCAGGCTACCCAGAACTTTTTGGAGAAGGGCGAGCAGATTGCCAAAGACAGCCAGGACCTCAAGGAGGAGCTCATTGCTGCAGTTGAAGATGTTCGCAAGCAAGGTAAGTAAGCTGAATGTTGTCATGCAGATACAGTACCATTTCTTATGTGCTATGTGCTGCAGCATGATAACCAAAATTTCAAGGATACTAGTCTGGTTAGGTTTTATGTATTCTTTTCCATTAGTCAATCAGTATGACTGCATATTTTCATGTGGACATCAAATATTTCACTGTCTACAATTGTGAATACTTGGTGGAAGTATGCATTCTCGAAATTTGTTTTTGATACTGGTTATGCTGAGTTTGCAATATTTCAGTCAGTCACCACCAGACTAATTCCTTACATCTCCATAGCAATGAAATTATTGTTTTCTCCTCCACAGAGCAGTATTATCTGTCTCACAGACTCACTCCACAAAGTGTATATTTTTGGCTTGAATCTAAACTTTCCGTAGCATCATTCATCATTGGTAAATGGTGCTCACAAGCTGTCACTCCCTTTGTGGTTTGTACTGTTTCTGTGTCCAAAACACATTGTCCTTTCTGTTCTCAGTAACTTTGGGTACTTACTTATTGTTTCTCAAAAATGCTTGTACTTATTCTTTACTACATATTGCATGGGGGGTTTGATTAAATATTAGAGCACCATATGAAATCAGAAAGTCTATTTCTACATTCTGTTAAAACTGAACACTACTTGGTCTTTGTCACAGAACAGCAGTCACAGAACACCATTTTTGATTATAAAGGGGGGGACACATCTGCACATTTTCTGGTTTGTACAGAACTGTCAAAGTCAGGCTCAACAGTTGTCAGTGCAATGCTCAAGCATAAATGGTGTTTCTTCACCACTTATGGCTCCTATTGCACACCTGCACACCTGGCTGTTCCATGAGAGGAAATCTCTCTTTGAATTGCCTCTCCTGAGCATTGTTTTTCGCCATTATATGATCTGGCTTTTAGGGTTTAGGTTTTTCTTGGTTTTCATAGAGAGGCTGGGTCAGGAACATTGATGTGTTATCTGTAAAGCCTGTAAAGCCCTGTGAGAAATTTCTGTGATATTGGACTACACAGATAAACTTGACATAACTTGTTGCACACTAATTAAAAAGTAATTGCTAGTTTTAATAGCATTCATGATGAGGATAATGATTCTCTGCACCAAACATTAATATAAACAGCGCAAAGCTGCTTATGCACACACATTTCTTTTTGCTGATTTCAGTGATCCAGACTGTTTCAGATCCTAATTGTTACAGTGGCTGTTTTAAGTTATCTGATAACTTAAAAGTCATTTAATTAAAGTTACAAATATGCCACTTCTAGCAAGTTTTTTGTTGTAATTTCAAACTCCCTGGCAGCACTGGGAGAAAATAGGTCCTTTATAGGCCTTGTACATGCCCTCACCTCAGATAGGATACTGAAGTTTTCAAATTGGCAGGTAAAGTAGCAATGAAAATACAGTATGTCACTTCAGAAACAAACCTGTGAAGACTTCTAGTCTTGTGTTTGTGGTTTTGTTTCAACCAGTAGCAGGGCAGTTGCAGGCATATTGGTATTCGGTATTGATAGTAGCTACCCCTATTGGTTGTAAGACAAATAGCATAGCAATAATGAGTCGAGCAAGAAAAAAGGGAAGGAAAGGCTCAGCACACATAATGAAAAACATAAAGATTCGAGGGGAAAAAAATTTTTGGGTCAAATTCAAACTGCAAGTTGAAGATCCTTGTTGTCTCTGCTTTCTTTGTCTCTGTATTTCTCTTAATTACACATCTGTGATAGGACTGCATGATCTCTCTTTCTTTTTCTGCCGATCTCTTCTTCCCACACACGCATGCACACACACACAAACACACACACTAATTAGCTTGGTTTGATGAGATAGCCTCGCAATCATCACTAATTAATTGTTTAGGATGGATGCCCTTGACACACTCTTAGCTCCTGCATCATACTGTAGCCGCCTGATCTGCCTGCTACAGTTGCTGACCATAAACTCAATCAATATTAATTAGCTGTAAGTACAGCACCCTCCACAAATATTGGCACCCTTGGTAAATAAAAGCAAAATGGGCTGTGAAAAAAATGTCTTTATGTTTATCCTCTTCATCTTTCATTCAAACTATTAAGAAAAATATAACCTTTAATTAAAGTATAAATTGAAAGGAAACAGAAATTCTTATTGTGAAACACTATTTTTCTCAGTGGAAGAGGAAGAGGATGTATTGAGCCTATATTATGCCCACACATATTGAGGATGTTGGTTCAAATGGCCAAAGAATCTCCAAGGATCACAGCTGGAGAATTGCAGACATTAACTGATTTTGGGATCAGGATGTCTCCAAAACTACGATCAGACGCCACCAGACCAATTGAGAAAAATATTTCCTCATTTGCGTGTCAAGTAAGCTATTCATAACACAATTTCATGCAAAATTCAATACTGCTTCAGTCTGGCAGTAAATTTTTATTGATATGAAATATGAGTGAGGTTTTAAATTGTATTTATCCAAAATGTGTTAATGATCAGTAAATTTAATATTTGGGACCACTCAGTTGATAAGTCAGTTTATTTAAGCCAGTTTATTTAGTTTATTCAATTTATTATTTAGTTTATTTTGATATGTATTTAGTTTATTTAATATGTATTTATTTCATATGTAGCAGCTCATTATCATGCCGATTTTCACTACTTTTGTCCTTGGTCACCTCAAACAACAACATGCCTGTAATAGCACACTGGTGCACTGATTGATGTAAGGAAAACTTTACGAATGAGCTTCAGTTATTGCTGCGCCTATTTGGCATGGTGCTGCATAATTAGCCTAATTTTCTTGGCTTTTTAAATTATTCGCCCATATTATTCATTTCTGGGGAGACAAATTAATCAAGAAAAAAGATAGTAAGATAATAAAATGGAGCTGTAGATTCAGGCTTGGCAACTGTAGCAACAAATGTTGTGGAACATTCTGATTGTAGATCATTCACACAGTAAGCAAGCAAGTTGACACTAGAGACTTGGATCATGTGGTGCAAAGTCTTATAAATCTTATAAATTTGCTTGTTGCTGTTGTTGAATTAGAACTCTGTTCAGCTTTATTGTAGCAGTAGTGGTACACTGTTCTGTTTTCCATTAAGCACAAAGATGTTCTTGCTGTTGTTTAGGGTTACTGTGGGTGAGTACCGTAATTGATACAAAAAGTGTAATGTTTGTGTAAAGTATTTCTTTAAGTGCTCTGCTTGCTAGAACACAGGATCGAATGTCTGCACAGTTGATTTTAGAGGGTTTTATAGAGGGTTAGGAGTGGCAAAGCAAGTCCATTAGATGTACTTGATTGGTACCTATTGGTTTTAGGTCAGTGCATAAATGTAATGAGCCTAATTTCCAAGTTGTTTACCCTATAGTCCTGCATCATTAAAGCTTTGACCATCTGTAATAGCAGGGGACTTGCTGAATTTCAAGACTTGATAGCTGCCCATTTTCATTAGCAAAAACTTTGAAATTTCAGAACACTGAAACATTTGCATGGATGGAGCTTACTTATCTTTTTAGGAGCTCTTTTTCAGAATTCCAAAAAAGAGCTGCATTTTGTCACAGTGGTTCGTTAGTCACCAAAGTTTTCTGTGCTGAGTGCTGGTCACTGAGACTTTATAGGAATCAAATGTTAGTTCCCAGAATGGAATTGGACTCTGTTCAATAACTACATCAGCAGAAAGAGCAAATGGAGCTCAGCATATGCTGTGTTGTACCATATTCCTCATCCTGCTCTGTCAGCCTGCTGCTGCTGTTGAACATTGACTTTGACTGTGTCGGCACATGGCTCTTTTGAGCCGTGAAATAGGCTGGTGTTATACAGGCCATCATCACAACTGACATCAAAAAAGACAAGGTGGCTTTTCCAGGCACGTAAGCCAAAATGTAAATAACTGTATGAAAAAAATTAATGGAGGAAAATCTTATTTCTCTATGATTTATATTGAGTGTGTGAAGCCCACATTTCTGTTTCTACATACATATGCCTGCCTTTGTGTTTATGAATTATTTTACTGTCCTCTTTAAGTCTTTTGATTGGAAACAGTCTGTTATCATGAAGGAGGCAAGAACTCAAACTCATTCTTTGCTCTTTCCAAGGTAAAAGTTAGGCAGACCTTAAAGCCCAAAGACTTACACAAAAGGAGCTGAAACCTTTAACTGTCATTCTGAAAAGGTGTGAAGTTAAAAAGCTCTTCGGCTACAAGTGGATTGCTGATGAAGCACTCAGTACTCCCTCACACACTCACACTTCTTTCCTAGGCTGAATATAATTACAAGTCAAGACAGTAGGTAAAGGCATTTTAGAATTATGAGCTCAAAATATTCTATGTTGTTTGTATTCAGGATTCTCTGGAATATGTCATCACCCTTCTTTCAGAGGAAAAAAGTTTGGATGAGCTAGACGGCCACAGACTCATATAGAATAGATGATAAAACCCAATTCCCCACGTCTCCTAACCTTTACTGCCATCATAAAAATGTGTGTATGTTTAAAAGCTCTTCAGCTAGAAGTGGATTGCTGATGGGCTACTCTTAGCTCTCTCTTTACACTCTAGTTCTTTTCCTAAGTTGAATATAATTACAAGTCCAATCAGTAGGAAAAGAGGTTTTCTATTTAAACATTATAATTATTAGTCCAAATATCTGCTGCGTTGTTTTGTACATTTAGTAGAGGTCTAGAGGTTTTGTGAAAATAATATCCCCATCCAAATGCCATCGTCCCACTAGTCAAGGTCACTGTGAGTTTTCCAGTGCCCTTCATTCAATCATTACCTCATCACACCCGTGTCACTGTGACCTCATCATCTCAGACCAGCTTATCTTCTCGTGATTAAATTATAGATGCTGATTTCAGACCAAAGAGCAATTCAGTAATCACGCTCTTTGTACCCACTCTCTTCACAAACTCATTACTGGGCCAGAATTATGGCACCACTGTGTGTGTTTGTGTTTGTCTGTGTCCATGACCTTGTCTGCCTACATGTATGTGTCCGAGTTTATGTCCTATGTGTGTGTCTCCAGCGATATATTCAGTGCAGTACGGTTTAGACTAATACTGTTGTGTAAGATTAATAGCTACAGTATGAAAATGAGAAAGTGTTTGCTTTACATAAAGTAAGTAAGTAACTAGGTAAGGAGCATTTATACAGCTAGTCACCATATGAGGTATAGCAGTGTTTGCTTGGTAATTTACATTTTTGCTGAGTAAGCTTCCACTGCCAGCCTGCTGCTGCTAACAGTAAAATAACAATGACAGGGTGACACACGTATGACAGGGTGTTGGGTTATATTCAGACACTGGTATAGAGAATAATCAATCAGTTGTGTTTACACCACATCATCAGCTGGCTTTATATCCAAGTTGTGTTATACCATGCATACTGCACAGAGGAAAAAAGTTTGGATGAGCTAGCACAGTATGTTTTCACACGTGCGCGCACACACACACAATTTTAGAAACACACAATGATAAGACAGCACAAAGCAAGGATGACATTTGCCTTCTTCCTTTGTTTTTGCAGGGGAGACGATGCGCATTGCCTCGTCTGAGTTTGCAGATGACCCGTGTTCCTCTGTGAAGCGCGGCACCATGGTGAGGGCCGCCCGCGCTCTGCTGTCTGCTGTCACTCGTCTGCTCATCCTTGCTGACATGGCTGATGTCATGCGGCTACTGGCCCACCTTAAAATTGTAAGTGCAATCAGTCCCATTTTTTTTTTTTTTTTTNTTTTTTTTTTTTTTTTGATACAGTCACATTTTTCTTCCAGTGTAAACAGTTACTAATGTTATGAGGTTTGTGCTTATTGGTTGTGTTACGTTACACATCCATTCAGAACTAAAAACTTAGATGTGACTCACTTTGTGTCAGGTGCTTTGAGTGGACTCCACAGTGTTCACTAGTTAAAGGAACATATCGGTGATTTTGCATGTTTAAGCCAAATAAATACTGCTTACATACATATTACATTACTGCCAACCATTTTCCAAAATATAAAATTGTATTTTAGTTTTTGAGCTATTTTGCCAAATCCCCTAATCTTTCAAAATCAAATATTCAGGTGATACACCCATCTTAAAATTTAAACATGTATTTAATTTTTCATTTCTTGGTAAAAGCAGTTTTCTCCTGGCAGAGACATACATTTTCTTCCCTGCGGCTATGTGTTGTACCGGTTGAATTAAGTAACTTTGGCAAAAAAATATAAGAATGACATTTTGTTTGCCTTTATGAATTATTTATCTCAAGAATGTCTCAAGACTCTACAAGGTGATTTTTATGCCGTGCTGGAATGAACTGAAACCAATGGCAAGCTGGAACTTAGGAAAAACAATTCTAATACTTACAGCTCCAGTTGTATATTTTGGAAAATGGTGTGGCAATACAACAACAGTGGGTTGTATTAGGTTCAAACATGGAAAATGCTCCTTTAAAGACATGGTCAGATGCTGAAGTTGTGCCGTCATGGTATCGTACAACGCACTATAGCAATTATTCCCTTCATCCCAGCCTCTGCATTTGCATATAGATGAGGCATGGAGCAGCATTTTCATTCTGTTAACACACATCTAATAGTGCTGTCCCATATTACAGTGTTATTAACTCCAAATATCCATCACACCCACTCAGAATCATGGAAAACTAACTTGCGTTTCTCAGTTCCTTATTTTTAAAGTGGATTAGGGCTTGGAAAGAGAAGTTATTACAGGGTTTTAGCAAGAATGATATACCATTTGTAGAAAAGGAAGAAAATAAGTCTGCACGCATCCTTATTCATACAATTTTTACACACATATACTTTTACACACAGACACACACATATACACACACACACTGTTCTTTTTCTGAATTTATTCTTAAAGCCCACAGAGGGGCTTAACTCAAGCCAGTATAAGCCCTTCCACCCAAGACCACTTAAAAGTTCTCTTACTACTCTTTCTTTTCATTACAACTTTCATGGTACTTTTTTTTTGAGATACAGAGGAATTTAGAATTAGAATGGAGCCACAAAAAAGGATGGAGATTGCTGAAATGACAGCAATTTCAAATTACTGTTGTCTTATTTCAATGTGGTTGCACTTACACAAGAGGGGAATTTTTTTCTTCCAACAAGTACCTTATTGTTATGCTGTAAAGTCTATTGAAACAGTTATGGCGTAAGGCTTATTGTTTAATGAAGAAGCAGTGTGTATCTCCAGGTCTCGTCATTTTCAGGTATGTGTGGGATTTATTTGTAAGATACATTCTGTCCAGGGTTCAATGCTATTACTAAAAATCTGGGATTGGTTTTTAAAAAAAAATATATGAATTGGTGGAAATCCTGGTGGATTTCGGATGATGAAAAAGGTGTGTGTAATGTTTTTTTCTGTTAGTGGAAACTGACACCAAGGTGTATTCACTGCTTGTGGACCTTATTTAATGTAAATACTCTCAAATACACTCTTGCAGCAGTAAGAAAATCATTTCTAATGTGTAGGGAAATAAAGTCCAAGTGGAAATATTTGAAAAAAAATACCCAGAAACAATGTGTGTGTGTGTGTGCGCATGTGTGCGTGTGTGACAGGTGGAGGAAGCCCTGGAGGGGGTAAAGAATGCGACCAATGAGCAGGACCTGGCTAACCGCTTCAAGGAGTTTGGGAAGGAGATGGTGAAGCTGAACTATGTGGCAGCCCGGAGACAGCAGGTAACCAGAAACTCTTCTCTTACAGGCAAAATAAAAAACTCCTCACTTGTATGTCACAACCACACAGATGGAGGCATTTTCACATGTTAAGTGACATGTTAAGTTTATATAATTTTCCCTCTTTTTGTCTATAATTAGTTCCCTTTGTCCCCAGGTAACACTTATCCCTTGTGACTTGTTCAGATAGGTTCTCTGCCACACGGCATAGCCCCCTCCCTCTCATCGGCACACACCGTTGGCCAATTAAGAATTGAATAGTAGTGGGATGTGTGACTTGTCACTCGCAAGAAAATGACGGCGAGTAAAGACAACATATATTAGTAATCAGTACCGAGCACCGGGAAAAGCGCTTGACAGCAGGTGGATAGTAACAGGAATTTTAAATTTTTATTATATATTAATAATATAATATTATATTATATTATAACTTTTTAATATTTTTGGTTAAAGTTTTTTTAGTTGTTTGCCTTTCAGTCACTCCTTTATGAGCCAGTAAACATACTTGGACAAACGTGTGAACTAAAAAATGTAAATCAATAATTTAAAACTTAATAATGTCCTTAAACCTAAAGTAATTGGTGCCATCATTTACTTTTTGCCATGTGAAGTTGGTCTTAAATTCCATCCTAAGAGGCATTAAAAAGTCTTAAAAAAGTCTTAAATTTAACATTCCTGAACCTGTAGCCACCCTGTTGTTATTTGACAACCGCTAATAAATAAAACAATTTATATAGGGACAAGTAAACATTGACTTCGGGCAAGTAGATTTCTGACTCACTTGCCTGACTGGGCAAGTGAAAAAAAAAACCTTAACGCTGAGCCCTGCATATGATTAATGCAGTGAATTGGTGGATTTGACATGAGTTTGATTTGACTTGATTCAACATAACATATAGTGTATCTAAATATCAGCAAAAAAAAAAAAAAATCNACTCCTTATTTGACCCAATGGGATACGGTTAAATGAAAGTGTTAGAACATTAACAAGGGGGGGTGGAGGGGTGGACTTGCCAATCTCTTGGCAAGTATCCACCCTGCTGAAATGTCCTGGAGCAAAAAAACTGAATCTCTTCCAGCTAAAGGGTCACATTTCTGATACTGACTTGTGGTGGGAACATTTCCAATATATCAGCTGGAACCTGATCTGATGTTTTAAGGGAATTTAGTATTCATCTAGGGCTGAGCGATAAATCAATTTAATCGATTAATTCAATTTTACGTTTTGGCACGATGTGTAAAATGGCTGAATTGCCAAATCAAGATTAAAAAAAAACAAAACAAAAACCTAGTATTTAACTATTTCTAATGGGAAATGTGGGATAGGTTCGCTCCCCGTCAAACAAGCCTGTCCATCTTGTTCCTTGATACCATGCCCACAAAGCTCAGCAGGTCAGACATGCTGTCCAGATGGCAAGAAACACTTCGACTGAAGATGAGCTCGTTTCTAAGAAAGGAAATGTCACGTCAGGGATTTGGAAGTGGTTCGGTTTTGTGCTTCATGATGTTGAGCAAACTAATGCGGTGTGTAAAGTTTGTAGGACCTGCAGCTACTAAAAGTAGCAGCGCTTCATGCAGCTGAGTGGCAGCAATGCGTGACACTGTGAGATGCAGATTTGCAGTTGCAAAGTGCCAGCAAAAAAAGCAAATGATGTTAGCTGCATCATTTTCCAGTGTCATCGCATATGATAAGAGGGTGTTCACGGGTAGGAATATAGCATGCCGTGGAGCCTCAAGCCAGAGGCAGCAGACAGGCTTGTGTACCTTGCAACGAACCTATAAATTGCTGTAAAAACCTTTTACTTTGCAAGTTTTTATTTATTTATTTTTTTTAGAAAGCCCTACAAATTTATTTAAAAATATCATTATTTGTTTTTTTTTATTATTTTAATAGAGAAAATACTTATTTGAATTATGTATTTTATTTTAGTTAATTTAGAGAAAAACAAGAAAAACTGAGATTAAAATTGAGAATCATCCATAAGTGTGAAAAAAAAAAAAAAATCGNAAAAAAAAAAAAAAATCGAGATTTTATTTTTGGACATATCGCCCAGCCCTACATTCATCTTTTTTCAGCCATTTTCTTGGCTCAGTCTGTCATCTGTAATGCCTTCAAAAACTCCAACATGATTTAATGTGAAGTGTTTCTGAAAAAATATGTTGTTCAATTAATAGTTTGGTATTTTGAGAATAAAGATCTTTGTTTGCAAGTGCAGCAGATGTAAAGATTGATATCCATTTCATCCCCATTTATCAAGTAGAGAGATACTATTGGTCTGGGATCTGTTTCGTCTAATTTTCACACAGACTGGAAGAAGGAGGTAACAAGTGTATTTCTATGTTGTTTTATTTGTTAGTCACAGCAGCTTTGCTCAACTTTAGAGGTTGCTTTGGATGTTTCTTAGCTCTTAAATTCACACTGATTTTCCTTTTGAGAGTTAGTACAAATGACTGTTAAAGCTCACTCAAGAACCTTTAACTCCTTCTCAGGAACTGAAAGACCCCCAGTGTCGAGATGAGATGGCAGCTGCACGTGGGGCCCTTAAGAAAAACGCCACCATGCTGTACACGGCCTCACAGGCCTTCCTGCGCCACCCAGATGTGGCAGCCACACGTGCCAACCGAGACTACGTGTTCAAGCAGGTGCAGGAAGCCATCGGAGGCATTTCAAGCGCTGCTCAGGCCACGTCACCTACTGATGAGAAGCACGGCCACGCTGGCATTGGAGAACTGGCTGCAGCCCTCAATGAATTTGATGTAAGTCACCCAGTATTCTATAGTCCCTTCCCTTGGATTTCGTAAAAAAACAAAAAATAAAAAAAATGGAACAGTGGTGCTTTACCATCATACTATCCCGCTACTTCTAAAATCTGCTGTTAAATGCAAATTTAGACAGAATCTTAATACATTTGCTAGTAATACATTTTTTTAATTGATCGACACATTATACCTAAATTTCCAGTAGCACAACCTACACTTCTCAGCATCTGAATAAACCCAGACTTTCCCAAGGAAAGTCTGTGGATCAGCACAATGAGCAAGTAAAAGTGTTGCTTTAAATGTGCATTTAGCCTGTAGATGGCCGAGAGGGTCTGATGAATGCAGACATGGTGCAGTTCTATGCATGACATCACAACACACCTGTGTGATGCATCACTATGACATGGAAATTCCATGTTACTGGGAAAAATGTGGTTACAGAAAATTCAAACCTCTCATCTGATTTTTCATATTTTTCTTTTGAATGAAGACATTTCCACTGTCTAACCATGACACTTTGATAACACCCTGTGATTACCACAGTATGGTGCATCACAGGAGGTTCTAAGTCTGCACCTACTTTGGGATTGCTGATACTATTAATAATTCTCCACTGGTTTCACACATACTTACAACTTGATCTCTCCATTTGGCTCTGACACACATACAGTATACTTTGTGATGCTTCTTTAATACTTCTGTTTTTCATGTGAACTTGAAAAACTACAGCGATTGATTGCTAGGACAATTTCATATCCTTATGTTGTTTGTCTATCCACCACTCTGAATATATTTTCTGTTTCTATCATATGATGATGCAATTTCAAAAGTTGATTTTGAAATAACCTTTCTGAGAAAGATTAAGATTTCAAAAATATGAGACCGATTCTAAGTATTGTAACACCACCATAAATCAGCAAAACAGAAGTTTAACCATGCTAATGTACATCAATCCAAAAACTTTAATTACAATTTCAGTATTTGCCATATCTTTATTTTAATCCACTGAAACCTGATGACAAAGTGAGTTTACCATATTCTAAATAAGGGAATATTGCATTATATTATTCTCTGCTACCATCTAGTGGTAACACATTGATAGTGAACTGCTAGTATGTATAACCGTACTCTATGCTTTCTGTTGTATTAGGGTGGTCAGTCAGGTAGTTTTTAATGATAGTGGAGGAACAAGTAAACTTAAAGCAAAAATGCCATCTCTGTATATGAACACCAGAACAACATTTGATGATAACGCAAAACTCAATTTGCTAGCAAACATCTAGCATTATAATCTATCATACATACAAATTTAATGTGACTACCATTAGGTATGAAATACAGTCATTAAAAGTTAAGTCAACATAAAAGACAAGTGAATCAGCTAACCTGACATTACAGGTAAGCTAAAGTTTATTGTATACCTACACAGCCCTGTTAGCTTACCTTCGTTTTAGTTTCAGTGTGATAGAGCTTCAAATGCCTCGAGGTTTGTGGCGCTTTTCCCAGTTATTTTTTGTTGCATAGTTTGCAATCTGTTTAGTTTTCGGTGTGCACATAGATAAAGTGATTCCATAAGTCTTTTCCTTTTTTGTTGTCATGTTAAGGCAAGTGAGTGTAGATTAGGCAGAGCGGGCTGCACCGGAGCAGATACTCTGTCACCAATCATAAGTAAACAGTGTTTTATACTGAAATATGAAAACTTAACACACTCAGAATGGATAAAAATCCTTTGTCCACTTGTCCATAATTCCTGTTTTAGTTTAGTTTTTATTCCATGATGACAGTTGCAATAAATTTTTTTTAGTTTTTGCTTACAAGGATTTATTTTTATTTAGTTTTCGTCTTGTTTTAGTCCTGGGAAAATGGTCGTTGATGAACAATTTTCATTTTTGTTTCCGTTTTTGTTTTTATTTTCGTCAACAAAATTAACACTGACAATTAAATACATGCATCTCACTATTTTTAATTCAAGTAAGCATAGTCGTTCGTGAGAGAATGGTGAACATGTTTCCACAATAAATTGACTTTTTTTCCCCCCCCATTTTAACGGCTTAATTACCACCAAACTTGAAATCTATGTCAAGATATCATAACCTTCTTGGAGGATGTAATAAATAAATTGTTGAATGCATGAATAAATAAACATTCATTCGTTCAAATCAAACCCCTGAACTATGTTAAAGCAACCCCAGTAAATTAAAGAACAAATGATGTGCTGTACATTAATGTCATTTATCCAAAAATTAAAGGCATGAGTTTTCTTAAAAAATAAATAAATAAATAAATACAAATTAAGATTTAGATCAACATTTATACACATTGTCATCACATCAAGTAGGTAATTTAGTAATTTAGTACCTGCTAACACATACCTGAGACTTGTGACACATGTCCACTGCCCCTCCTAAACATTGCATTCTGGTTATGAAAGTTCTCTCTTGATCTATTCAATGCACACTTCTATAAGGCCTCATTTTCACTGTAAGATCAAAAATGTGCAGTGAGCATCAGCACAATTTAGTCTGCATGTTGTCTGCCACTGAAGCTGCAGTTTTGCAGGATTTGAGTGACCCCTTGTGGTAATATGTGAAAATTGAAGGTAGCTTTCTGTATACTTGAATGCTTCAATGCTGTTACTGCTGCAAAAAGAAATGTCAGAGATGATTACAGTGAAACACGTACACTGTGATATAATAAAAGATGAATAACCAAAAGTTTTCCAGAGCTGGGGGAGGGGNGGGGGGGGGAACTAAAATGTTAAATGTTAGAAATTTTTTTTTTCCAAACTACTGTTCTGCACTGCACGACTTACAACACTACACTCTGCAGAGTGTAGTGTTGTAAGTCGTGCAGTGTTGTAAGAACACTGACTCTGTTTTTATGTGAAGAGTTTGGCTTTAGAAAAGCAGGACAACATAATTTGATTTTGCACAGCAGAGAGGCAGACAGGCGGCAGCTGAATGAGACAAGTGGGCCTTTGCGTAGCCCTCTGCTTTCCTGAAGCTGCTGCATGTTTCAATCCTAACTCACCGCTCAGACTATGCTCAGGTCTGCTCAGAATAACAACGAGCTGATGTACTTTGGGATTTGTATGTGTGTGCACGACTGTGCGTGGCCTATGTGTTTTAAGGATGAGTACTATGATATGAGGTTGTTGCTGACTGCAAACACTCCAGCTCACACACAACACCCACAGTTTCTGAGTCCATATAGTAATAAAACAATGATAAGAAAGGGACCAGATGTACACTCTTTCACAAAACCCCTCTAATGCAGTGGCAAACATTCACGTCTAGTACTTCTCTCTCTCTCTCTCTCTCTCTCTCTCTCTGTCTCTCTCTCTCTCTCTCTCGCTCTTTCTCTGCATCCACGCCAACCTATTCATTCATCTGCAGGCTTGCTTTGTTTTCTATAATGGAGTCCCTCTGGATCTTGAGTGTCATGATTGTGTTTATCTGTTTTCGGGGGGCTGCTGCTTGTCCATGTCAGCTTTGATTTGTCTCTCGTCCTTTGACCCTTCTAGTATGATGGATGGACAAATAAATCGGCAGATGTAACTACAAGGGTAAAGAGGATGAAAAACAAAACCTGTCCAGAAAAGGCCTTTGATATTCAAGCTAGTTTCCTTTTTTTTTTTTTTGCTTTCTTAAACAACTGTAAGATGGTGGATGTCTCTTTAATGACAGTGATTGGAAGGAGAAGTTGGACTCTTTTTGGATAGACAGAAGAAAAGAATACAATATGTAATCTTTTTATATCAAGAATACACATTGACCTGCAGTATAACATACATAGTACAAAACAGAAAATTCTATGAGCAAAGATGTGGAGGTCTTCCAGGCACGTCCAACTGGGAAGAGGCCCCGGGGAAGAACCCAGGACACACTGGAGGGATTACATCTCCCGGCTGGCCTGGGAACACCTCGGAGTCCCCCAGAAGGAGTTAGAGGGCCTGGCCGGGGACAGGGAAGTGTGGGCTGGTCTGCTTAGTCTGCTGCCACCGCGACCTGGACCCGGATGAGCGGAGGATAATGGATGGATGGATGGATGGAAGATCATCTTTTATGTAGACTCTACGTGCTTTCTTTTTTTTATGGGAACAAGCATTCTGAGAACTCGGGATGTTTATGAACGTTATGGCTGAAATTTCTCAAATGGAAACGGAGAGGCTGTTGAACACATTGTCCAGTCCCATTCTGAACATGCAGTGACACAAAGGTTAGACAAGATTTTTTAAATATGCACAGATGCTGACCTATAGCTAGAGTGGAAGGGTGTCTTATGAATAAGACAAGAAAAAGTGGATGAGTGGGACCTCATATCCTTTTCACTGGCAACAAGAATTTTAGAGATTTTTAGGTTTAGAATAAGTCAATTTAAGACATGTATGCACCTGATTTTCTGAGGACAAAAAATGGTCTGCAGCATTAAAATTCTATCATCATTTTTATATATGTCCCCCACCTTTCCCCTAGTCAAGAGCTGTTTGCCAGATAGTCCTCATCAAATACTTTGGAAAGGTTTCTTCCAGTATCATCTATACTTGTTGGAAAAGTCTCCTTAAGATTTATCAGCTCGTATTTTCAAAAATCAGATAGATCAGACAGTTTCAAGTGACTCAAAGTGACTTTAATAGTTACCGATAAGAGACTTTAATATCATTTTATTGCAGACGAGTTGCCTGTTTTTGAATAGTGAAAATCTCATTACCTATGCCAGGGAGGTTTTATTTTCACTTGTATCAGTTAGTTGGACGGAACACAATTTATACAATCCACATATACGTTACGTTGTTGACAACCATTTCTGAAGACATACTACAGGAGCGGTAAATATTAGAATTGTTTTTCCTAGCTGCCAGATTGCCATTGGTTTCAATTCATGCCACTGCGTTATTAAAACTCAATTTATTGAGATGTGAAACATGCTGGAGATAAGTAATTAATCACAGCAAACACTGTCTATTAATTTTTAATAATAATAATAATAATAATAATACTAATAACTGTATTTATATAACACCTTTCAAAACAGAAATTTATTAAATTTAATAAATTACATTTATTAAATTAAAGCTATTTTACCAAAATAGCTTTATTTAACTAGGCCAACATGGAGCTGCATGGAAGTATGTCTCCGGCATGGAATATAGTCCCAGGAGAAGATGGCTTTTACAGAGAAATGCCTGTTCCTTCTATATTTGGATGTATGTGTTAGCACTGAAGCAAAAATTGAATTTAAGGTGGCTGTATCACCTGAACATTTGATTTTGAAGGTGGCTGTATCACCTGAACATTTGATTTTGGAAGATAATGGGGTTTGGCAAAATAACAGGACAATTAAAATACAGTTTCATGTTTTGGAAAATGGCTGTCAGTAAATAACAAGTGCTGGTTATAAATATTGGGCTTAAACATGCAAAATCACAGGATTAGTCCTTTAAATGAGGCCTTACTATATTCACAAATCTGGCCGTCTTCATTCTCAGGGCTGCATGCTATAAATTTTGCTGAACACTCAGCAGCCGTTATTATTGAGCTCTGTGTCTGCAGAGGACTGTTCACTCTGGTAGCAGTGTTGTGTAGACAGGAAACAGACATGAAAGAGCCGACATCTGTCTCTCTTTCTCTCTCTCTCTCTCTCTCTCTCTCTCTCTCTCTCTCTCTTATGATAACTGCCACTCACAGCTTAATAAACATGAAAATCTGCTTTGTCTCCTTGTGTCTTTAACCCTCCTTAACTTCGTGCAGTCAAGAGAGCAAGAAAGCGCTTGATACAGTCTTTTTAAATAGTGGCTCTCTTGCTCTCTCATCTCTCTCACACTCAGCTGAAGAGTCAAACATAAGAGCATCAGCATGTGAACAACCTTGTCATCTTCACAGAGACCTTTTGAATATGGAGAAATGCAAGATACAACATGACTCAGATAATGTAACCCCGCTAAGAAAAACCCTGCCAGCACAAATTATGAGTTATAAAAGAGCTGCATTTTATCCTGTGCTGCTGCCTTCCATTAGCTGAGCCAAGATGAGTGGGAAAAGATGTGGATGGTATCTCTTAACATAATTGTGATCGCATCAAAATGATTGCTTGTCCACTCCTTCTTCCCTCTGCCAACATGTTGGATTAGCCTCTTTTGGAGCAACGGTGGTGTTGCATTGGTTGAAATTGGAAGGTTTTCTTTTAAATTAACATGTCAGGTTTGAGCCAGGACTATATCCTTTGTGTGTCACATCTGTTTTGGCTGGATCAGTGCTAACAGGTGGTGAAAGATACAGTTCAGAATTGGACAAGAAGTATAGTGTGTTCATACCAGTGACCAGCAGATGGCAGTGTTTAGTTACTTTCAACACTTCATTTTTTTTTTCCAATCTCCTATTCCCCACCCTCCCTCTATCTTTTTCCATTTTTATCCTTTTTTTCCTGCAGCTGCTTAGAAACAGAGATTTCTAGCCAGGGTCGTTTTCCTAGCTTACATCACCTTGTATGGTTTTGTACAATTGATGAGATAGAAGCTGTCTTTTAATGTCGAGATGTTTGTCAGGCCTTAAATGGAGCTTTGTCAAATAGAATTCAGTATCGTTGTTTGCCAGAAACAGTCTTTGACCCTACAGCTTTTATCTATGTAGTAGTAATTACTTCCTGTTTTCCACATGTCCGCAAAGAAAAAAAAATAAGGCAGGTCCTCTGACTGTTATGTCATCGCAACCTTTGAATAGAGCCACTGAACATAAAAACACAGTGGATGATGTTCACTTGCTATGTACACACACCTACATGGATTTTCATTCATATTCATTCACCCACACAGTGTAGACATGCATGCACTGGCATCGCATCAAGCCTGCAGCAGAGATCCAAGTCGCACTGGATCATTTTGCCATTCTTTTTATTTCCATCTGCTTGTCCTCTCCCCGTTTTTGGGGGGAGGTTATTTACACAACGTATCCTCTCACACTCTCTCTTCATCTTTCTGTCTTCTTTCTACTCTCTGTTCTCTCTCTCTCTCTCTCTCTCTCTCTCTCTCTCTCTCTCTCTCNCCCCCCTTCCGCTCTTTGTTTTGAATGTGTGATTTGTCCATAAACAAGAGGGGTGTTTGAAGTGATAGTGTGTTAGATGTGTACCCTAGGCCTATTTTGGTAGCAGCATTGTATTTTCATGCATAACTCTCCTCCATATATTGCACGGTCTGTAAACATACTACTCAGGCATATGCTCTTGCTCGCTCTGCGTACATTATTGGCTAAGTATAACCGGATTTTACTTGCAAGCTCAGAGAAAGCATGCATGAGAGCCAGTGCTTTGAATCTGGCTGGTACCGTTCCACATGCAGTAATCTGTAACCTGTACATTGACTAGTAATTGGCAATTGTGGAATCACTCAATTGCTATATTTATGAGTACTGGATAACGTATTGAGCCATGTACTGAATTGAATCTAACATTTGATATGGGAATTCCAATAAACATCATAGGTTGGATAACAAAACAACTGAGGAGCGGCTGATGTGTTTCCATCTCTCTCTCCCTCTCTCTCTCTCTCTCTCTCTCAGTCTCAGGTACTGCTTTGGCTACAGTGATATAATTTGTTCATGTGTTTCTTTTCAGTCTACATTCTCCAACGAGAAGCTTTCTTTCTTGTATGAGAAACATATGCAATAGAAAGTTTTTGGTGTATGTGCCATGTCTGCCCAGTGTTTGTGGGCACTTTTTGTGTGCTTGGTTTATATATGAGTAGATACTGAGCCAACCACAGTGAGACAATGGCTGGGGAGCAACCCGACTCTAATGTATGTAGATGTATTCCTAACTGAGGGATAGCTTTCTTGGTAATTGCTATATCAATCTGTGCACTCCTATCCTTGCTGTCTCATTTCAGGGCCTCTCTTATTTCTCTTCCACTCTTCTCTTTTTGTATTGCACACATGCATGCATGCACATGTCACTTCTTTCTCCTCATTGTCTTTCTCTTCCTCTAATTCTCCTTCCAATTTTTCCTCTTTTCTTGACTTACATTTTTGGTGCTTAAACATGTGGGTGTTCAAACAAGACTGTGAGAAATTAGCACAGCAGAAAAATCCTAATCACTGGACTGATACGTGGTGGTTATAGCCAGGAGTCAGTGCCTACCTACAATCTTGTCATTGTGTGCACATATGCACACAATGACAAGATTGAACACAATGCGAAGTGGCAGTGCTATTGACTAGAACCCTGCTGTGTTCAATTAAACTCTACTTCCACCATCATTTTCACCTTGGCTGAGCCTCGTGTTAGCTCAGAGGCACACCTCTTAATCATGACATCTTCCGCCTAGAGATTACAACACTGCCTCATTCTCCATGGACAGATGCACCTGTCAAGAGAAATATGAATAGGGGGCCTAAGCTGAAGTAATGGGACATGACCGGAGAGATAGAGAAGTATTGGTTTGTTTGTTGCTACGCTGTAATTAGCTGCTACCCACCTTGTCTTGATGGCAATAAGGTGTAGCTGAGCTTTGGAGGAGGTAGAAGAGGGGGAGGGGATATTGATATTCAGAATCCAGAGATCCATAGTACCTATAGCTGGAGCCTATAGCTCCTGGTCCACTGTGATACCCCATCCCCCCACCCTCCACTTCTGGATCTCTGAAGCTCAGCTGCAGCTTNCCACTGTGATACCCCATCCCCCCACCCTCCACTTCTGGATCTCTGAAGCTCAGCTGCAGCTTATAAAACATGTGCCACCTGCTCTCTGTCTCTTGTCTTGATTATTTACTGATGTTCTGCCAAGGCACCTGTGGATTTGAAGTTATAAAGCTGACAATACAGTAAATATTAATGCTTCAGCTTTTTATATCATAACAATAGATCCCCTAAAAGCCAAGACTTTTAAGGCTGGCTTTCCTTTATTTCTGTATTTTAGTATTGCATGCATGAGCAGAATTTCAGTTTTTAACAGAATGGATAAGGTATAAGTTTAAGGTACCTTTCGTTAAGGTCAGTGTCTTCTTTGTAGGCATAACACATGCCAGTTTTGCCCAGTCATCTTTATGAAATGTGGTTGCAGTGGCACTGGCACTTACATGCATGTAAGCATACAGTACATGCATGCAAACACACAGGCACACACACATATGAACCCCAAAGAGTATTGTAATAGAATGTCCAGATTTGCAAGGAATAGAAGCAAGATCTTAGATTTGGAATGGATCCTCCTCTGGTTGAAATTGTCTTTTATTTTAAAATTAAATACAAAGACCACTAGGACAAGCCAATAGAAGACAGAATATCTGCTTTAGGCCAGCCAGACTGTCCTTGTCAGACACACAAACCTACTTTGCAAGGTTTTCATGACTGTCTTGAAGAAACTGTGCCCTCCCACACATATTCTTGTCTTACTCTGAACAATAATGTGCATATGGAGACATACACACACACGCATAGGATCCTGTCACAGAGGCTAGCTTTCCTGCAAATGGATCTGGTTGGAAACTCCTTGTGGATTTGAGACAAAACCTAACCCAAAGATTATAAATGAGCCACTTGTCTGATTTTCTCTCTGTGTGTTGCTAAGTTAAGCTCTCTCCTCTCTCTCTGACTCTGACTGTATAAAAATGCAAGACAGTTTCTTTTCATAGACAAAATCACACTTACATTTTCCTATATAAGCAAACATATGAAGAACCTTTGACCAGTTGTTATAAATATGCTCTTGAAATCCCCTAGAATAGCTTCCAGTTTTCTCTGTCTAATCTAAATGTAGTACATTCAGCGTAAGACAGAAATATGTTATGCTGCGTCTGCTACGTGTAGCAGCCTTTTTAATTATGCTTAGTTGGAAGTATATCCTCCAAACATTAATTTACACAACACTGTGTTTTTAATAGAATTATAAACCTGGGGCATAGAGGGGATGTAAAGGCTCTCAGGGGATGAGTTCTCTGCCGCCTGGGATACAGATAGTAGCGTAGCCCAAGGGATTTACCAGACGCTTTTAAGAAAATTAATTCACAAGAGTTGCAGGCAGGAACACTCTGATTCATAGTCAGGTGACATGAGTCACATGCTGAAATTATTTTGATAAAGCAGTAAATACACAGGAAAGGTTCTCATATTTGTCCATGTGCTTAATTCTGATTTTGGATGGTGGGTGAAACTTGCTATGTTTATCCTCTGGTATGCTGGAGCATTATAAAGGGACTTAAGGCTACATATTGGGGCTAATAATCAGACAAACAAAATCAAAGATAAAATGTTTGGTTGGTAGAAAGCTTTCACATACAGCTTTTATATCTCACTCTTCATCAGTTCCTGTGACACATCATGTTAAGCTTCTTTTTTGTCATTTCAGAATTTTCAGCTCAATGTTAGATAGTTGTAAAAATGCTTAAGTAGCCTGCCTAAGATGTAGATGGCATGGGAAACTGCAATAACTAGCTTTGCATTTGCATTAGCCTTGCATGTTTGAATGGTGCAGTACTTAATGTCTCTAATTTCCCCCCGTGGCTCCAAGAATGGAAGAGATGTCCCATATCCCAGAATGGCTTTCAGAAGAAGCAGTAATGTCCCAGTGAAGTTGCTTCGATGAGTGTAGCTTTGTTGACAGGCCAATTTATCTGTCATTTTGAGATAATGGAGTGTTCTGTGGCATTAAGTACGACTGCATAAAGCAACATTCCAGCTCTCCCAGCTCCTAACCATGGCCACTTCTTCACTTCTTGTTCTTAAATACACATTATTTTTTAATCTCTTACAAAATAGTAAACAACAGTGTAATTTTTAACACCACATATCAATCCTAGCTGTTAAAAGTAACCACTAACCCCCAGTTTAATAATCCTAAGGCATTTTCTTTCTTATGAGTTTGTTTAGCTATGACTGATAACTCACTACAGAGCCAGATGATGCCTGTTCCTCTTTGCAGCAATGAAACTGACTGCTTTCTTTCATACTCTTGCTTTCTGTCTTCATTATGCATTATGCATTATGTCTTCATCTTGTTAGTTCCACGTCTTTTGCCTGTATCCTGTTCACGGTCTTTTAAATCTTGTAATGGTGTCTACTAAAGCATCCACAGCTGTACATCACTATTGTGTGTGACGCTTACTTTTCAGCCTCAAGTTTTGGCTGAAGGTTGTGAGCTTTTGCAGTACCTTGAAAAAGCTGCAGCATTTATATGGGGGACTTTTGAGAGCTATCCTTCGTTCCTTGCCAAGGTCTGGCTGCCTGTTCTCCATCCCCGCTGCTTCCCCACTAGAGCTAAACACCCACTGTCATATGCACTTGGAAATGTCCTGCTGATGCATCATTTCTTGTTTAATAAATTGAGTGAAACCCAAATAATGATATTGCTAATCTTGATTTGAAGACTGCAGTGTAATCTGCCAATCAGAAAAGCATAATTGCACAGTAGAATTGTGCTTCATAAATGCAGTAATATAGGAAACTAAGTAGTACAGAACAAATTTTTGTCAAACTTTCTACCAGTTGCATTCTTTTGTGCCACTGTGGCATCAGTCCTTCTGTTGAAGCCTCGTTCAGTAGGGTTTCCTCATTCTCATATTACAAAGGACATGGCCACGGTTCACACTGTGCCGCTGTATCACTACCTACTGTTTTATATTTGTTCTGCACTGATCTATTATATCAATAATTTGTAAAACGAGGCTGATAACTCTGCTTAAATGAACAGGAATTCACCATGCAAACTTCCATAACAATGTCCATATTTCCATATTTCATATAAGACTGCAGAAATAATCATTGGCTGTCCCCTCCCTTCCCTAACAG
This sequence comes from Lucifuga dentata, assembly GCA_014773175.1. Lineage (NCBI taxonomy): Eukaryota > Metazoa > Chordata > Actinopteri > Ophidiiformes > Bythitidae > Lucifuga > Lucifuga dentata. Next base: position 79,134 of record VXCM01000017.1, on the reverse strand, counting down.
ACATTGCTAACAGTTGCATCCTCTCCAGAGCCAAAAACATCATTAAGGACTATTCTCACCCCGGTCATCATCTGTTTGAACTGTTACCTTCTGGCAGACGTTATAGATCCATCAAATCCAGAACTACCAGATTCACAAACAGTTTCTTTCCAAATGCAATAACCACCCTCAATAAACAAAGATAATTCCCAGAACAATGTTACACTATGCACTTTGAACACTGTGTCACTTTTACCTGCGCTCTGACCTGATGTGATTTGAGTGTTTTGTTTTATGTGCATGTTTCGTTTTATTCTACAATTGTTTTTATAATATATTTATGGTGTGCACCATGCAGGAGCAGCGCTCCTAATCTCATTGTATTGTTTAGTACAATGATAATAAAGGCGATGTATGTATATTTCCATATTAAATACACTAGTAGAAACATAAACATTAACTAAAGACATAAATATTTCTGTATCAAGCATTTCTTCATATTTTGTTTATAACAACATGGTATCTTTATTGTTACAACCCTATGGTCTAGGGGAAAGGGAAGCAACATAAAAGCCGATGGAAATGGCAAAGAAAGGCAATTTATTGTTTCCACACAAAATAATAATGATAAACACAGGACTGGCTAACAACAGTAACTGAAATTTAAGGCAAACCACCAACTGGGGAAGGAACAGAGGTGGTGCCAGAAAACCAACCATAAAATAACGAACAAAAGAGTTTAACAGATAACCTTCCTTTAATAAAATAATAAAAAGTAACAAAAGTGATTCACAAAAAAAGAGTGAAGTGACACCCTACAAGATTTTCCTTAATACAACCGTGCCTAAATTAACCAATCAGATGTTGAAAAACCTAAAGAAAAACACAAATCTGAATCATTGAACTATCACAGGTCACAACAGCAGATCACAATTACACAGCTCTCAAAAAAAACCCTCAGAAAACGAGTTGGACTGGCACAAACACACAACCAGCCATCACAATCAGCGTTTGTAATGAATTTAAGCAAGTCCAGGGACCGAGCAGAATCTTCATTGGTGGAGGGGATGAAATTGTCCTCCAATCAGATGTGTCCACCGCAGGAGAAGTCGAAGGTGCATCCCGGAGGGAAGAAACGGGCCAATCGAGGGTGTGGCTCCGCCGCTGTTATCCCGCCTCCGTTAACCAACCAATTGGAAGAGCGGCCCAGCACAGTTTGTTTTGCATATACAACAAGCAAGGAGCGGTTATATGGGAGAGGGAGCAGAACAGTGAAAGAGAGTGAAAGAGCTAAGAAATAAAGAAAACACGTCAACGGACCTTTTACACAGTGAGGGACGTAACATTATCATTTCCAAAAAAGTGATTATTCTGGCTGTTGAATTCATTCATTTTTAAGTTCATACTATTTTTTATTCCAATATTCTTGTTCACAACACAAAGTGACACAGTCCAAACCTTTAGCCCATACAGCATAAAAAAAAAAAAAAAAAAAAAAAAGAAGCCAGACCCTGTGAGCTCATCAAGTAGCCTGTTGTAATGTCAGCTGCAAATAAGCTTTCTATCAAGGCTCTAGGGTGCCCTTCTGTAAATTAATTTATGTGTAGTTGGCTAGAGAAGGCTGAACCACCTGCTGTTCTTAAATACCATCCGGAATGATGAGTGTAGTTAAAGAGGTTCATGGTTCTCATTAACTATATGCTAGTCCAAATTAATCTTGTATATTAATTAATCTTGTCCAAATGAATTTTAATGTGACTTTATGAGTGGTAATATACCAGTAAAAAAATGATTCTAAAACTTTATGTCTGCCTTGTAAACTCATTTCACCATATCTGTGACAGCAGAGCCGCCACAGAATTGATTTAAGATTTCAGAATTGGATTTTAACTTATTTATATGTTTGTGGCAATTGTGATAGTACTATGGCAATGTGTCACAGATACAATAGGCCTGTGTAGGGGAAACACTGGGTTGGTATAACATTATATGTATTTCTGTCATTGAAGAGACTATAGTTAACTTGGTCTTATTGGTGCAAGCTGTAACCCAATTTTGTCTCCACAATGCTGGTATTTAGTACAAAGCTAGCATGTAGATGTACAGTATAAGAATTTGCTTTATCAGGTTCCAGAAGCTGTTGTGTGGAAGGCTGATTTGATTTAAAAAAAAAAAAAAAAAANAAAAAAAAAAAAAAAAATCTACAGGGGCTGTGTCATGAGGAGGGACCTTGGCAGTGTCTTAACAGAATGGTTTCTGTAGTAGGTGGCAGTGAGTGGGATTTGGGTTTATCACTTTGCTGGACAGAAGACAGAATTTGAAAAAGAAGAAAATGAAATGAAGAACTGTATTCATATTCAAATCAGGACAAGCCCCTGTCTGCCCACACAGTTTTCAACTACGAAGGATATGTATATTTATGTCTGTGCCAAAATAAACCAGACAAGGCTTAGTATTTTAAATATCTGGCTTGTTATACTCCTTATATTCTATATTGTTTGGGAGACATTTCTTCAAATGAATAGTGATCAATGAGCTAATATACAAACAGATTAAACAAACATTAAACAAGTACATAAATAAATAGTCTGCAGGTCTCCAAATAATAAATAATCTTCATCTGTATGAAACAATCAATTCTTTACATTAAGCAGATAATAAATTAAAAAAAAAATTCGAAAATAATTTGAGAAATTTCACATTCTCAGTAATTGATGGGTAAAAACAGATCCTGCAAATATAACCCATTATGTCTGAACTACAGAGAAAGATGGAATCATAAAAAGTATGATATTTCAAAACCAAACCACAAGTCTAACTGCCAGTGATTAGTTCTTAATTATCCATGACACATTAAAAAAAAAAAAAAAAAAAAAAAAAAAATAGAACAGGTCTGTAAATATGGTTTTCTGAGTGATCAGAAGAAACAGATTTCACCAAACTACTGTTCACATAAACAAGCTATCTAAAATCAATATTATAATTTAGCATAACAAACTGCAGTATGGATTGTGGAGTTGATTTTTTTCTTAACTCCCTAGACTCCAACATTTGGAAAATGAAATCAACATGGAAAGAATTTGATCTCTAGAGATGTATTGCTATTACTCTAATCAGCACCTCGCCTCTTAACGCAGAAAGTAAACCAATTTGGTTCTGTGTATCTCCAAGCCTTAAAATAGTCCAACATTAACAGCCGCACAGTAATAAATCAACCTGTGACACCTTATTCCATAACTGTCCATCATTTATATGTGCAATTGTGCTGCAGCTGCTGCGCTGGATGCATAAACCTTCATGACTGTCTGCATATCCTACAGCACTCCAATAGATATACAGCATCATGGCAGCACTTCCTCTGTTTATGTTACAGAGTGTGTCTACTTTCTGTAATGCAGTTTCCCATGGTCATTGTTAAACTTCAGACACTTTGTAGGTGGTCTTAATCTTCATTGGGACACAGAGCATCACTCTGACATACTGCCACAGAGCAAATGAAAGGGTCTGCCGAAGCCTGATAATTAATCAAATTCTCTGTTCTCTCAGACTCTTTTCTCCTTAGGCCTCATAGAGTGAAGGGGAAAATAAAGGGACTTACGTTTAAATGTTAATTGCATCTTTATATCCTTGTTATTTCTAATTACCTTTAGTTTTTCTATTGTGCTTGCAGTAAACAGCAGTTAATGAATGGAGATTACCAGGTGAGCCATGATGAGGATAATTATCCCCAAAACCTCTGTGGCATATTTCTCCCAGTGATGGTAGTTCTTTGTTACATTAAAGGTGATGGGGGATGCTGTTAATGTGGAAGAGGAGAGTTAGTAAACTTTTTGATATCTTCTGGCATTTTTCTGCCATTGCTAAGCTCCGTTATGCCTCAGGGTCACAGTCAGAGTTAAGGCCTCAGTGTACTTTAAACCAAGCAGAACTTTTCAGGCAAAAGATATCTTGCAAGGCTCAAGACACAATAATTCAGGCTCTTTTAGTGTTCTTTGTGCAGAGTCCCCGAGGAGAATTTTGTCTTTTCTACTTTTGATACCTCCCTCTGGCTGTTATAGGTCATAGTATTACATGGCTGATTGGGTCATCGACAAGGGGTTCAACAGGCATAGCTCGACTTTTTTTTTTTTGAACATTTATTAGAACACATTCCTTGACATACAGTCCTCCAAAAACTTCTCCTTCACAGATACAATTGTTATAGGAAGGTAAGTGGCATTGCAAAAACATAGGAAGATAAAAGGAAAAAGAAAAGAAACACACAAGACAGGATGTACCTGTTCTCCTCATTACCCCAAATCATCCCAATAAAAAATTACACTCTCTTCACTCTGCTAGGTACAATATAACAGAAGTCCACCTTTGTAGGTAAATGTCCATTTGGAGTTGTAAACTCGCCGTTATGTTTTCCATGCAGTTCACATAGCTCGACTTTTGTTTTTGTTCATTCGTTAATTCCTCTGCCTGCTGGAACAACACGCCAAAACTCTGCATTTGTCGAATAAAGAGAAAATTCTTCTTCTTCCTTCTTACTCTGATTTAGAGGACAAACATACCTTCTCCATCTTCTTCATCATCTTTCTTGCCTTTTGTGCCTCTTGTATCGGACGACTTGTGACCAAGCTGTGCCCCCCTACTGTCATCAAGAGGCATAAAAACTCCATTTCTTAAAGAATATACTACATATGGTGTTCTAGGACATATTCAACAGCAATCTCTTTTGCTGTTTTCTCTGTCTTTTTACATATATTGGGCCATATACACTTCCTTATCATTTGCTGTCTCTGTTCTAATACTCCTCTATGGATGTCTCTACAGTGGGGTCCAAAAGTCTGAGACCACTGTGAAAATGCTTCTATTTTGCATTATTTTTGAATNAGTGGGGTCCAAAAGTCTGAGACCACTGTGAAAATGCTTCTATTTTGCATTATTTTTGAATTTAATATATTATTTTTCATTACAAATGGTAATATCATCTTAACAATTTGAATGAAAAGTTGAATCTTTGAAAAATGTACATGAATTTCAGAATANGTAATATCATCTTAACAATTTGAATGAAAAGTTGAATCTTTGAAAAATGTACATGAATTTCAGAATATCTTAGCATTTGGTTTGCCTCCCTTTTGCTTTAATGACAGCATGTACTCGAGGTGGCATGGACTCCACAAAACCTGATGATCCAAGTTATTCCAGCATGACTTGACAATGTTCCAACAACTTCTTGTGATGTCAGACTTTTTGATTATTTCCAGATCTACATGGAAAACAGATTTTCGATGTGGTCTCAGATTTTTGGACCCTACTGTGTATATATTTCTAAAGTGACTGTACACCGTTGCAGTGGTGGAACATGTTCAACATTTGCATGTTTCCTTTCGTGCACTCCAACTAGAAGCAGGGGACATGCTACCCATGCCCCTTCATGCCCCAGGAGTATACAATCCTCTCTAATATTCCCCTCATTATGGTGCAGACAGCCACAGCCTGGAGCAAGTACCAGCACTGGGCCTCTGCAGAGAAGCTCCCTTGCTCAGGAAATAATGTCACACAAGTCAGTGGATCACTGCTGTCTGGGTACCAAACCGTGGGTACAAGTCATATAAAGTTCTTTACATTTGAAGCATATACTATATGTAGTCTTTCTAAATTTAATGTGAAGAATATCTAAAATATGCACTTCAGTATTTTTTGCAGGTGAGCTTGATCTAGCGGAGAAGTGGTCCATCATACTGGGTACAAGATAGCAAAAAACAGATTTAAAAAAAAAATATATTTTTTCTATTTTCTGCTCCTGCTGTCAAGGCAGTCAGTGGCTGGCAGGTATGGCACTATCAGCACTTTCACTTAAAGACATTTTAGCCTCAGCTTAACTGTGAAGGCCACTGTCACAGACATTTGGAGATTGAGGGGAGATTTATATGTCTTTAACAAGATCTCCTAGGCAATAGAGACCCAGTAAACCTGGGCTGGAGGTCAGTTAATCGTCTCTTCTCCTGAAGCACTGTTGCAACCTCCCAGGATCTCAAACTACTGATTGATGTCCACTTCTGTCACTCTTCTCCCCAGATACCTGCTTCAGTAGCCAAGCACTTACCTGCTCCATGTTGTTTTTTCTTCTCAAAAGACACACATTGTCACTATCACTCCTGCATGTCATTGTAGATAAACAGTGGGTCTCTACAGGGATAAAACTTGGTGCCAGTCTCTCAATGAAACATTGTTTTGCTGTTTTTCTGAAGGTACACTCATATATATTTTCTCTTCTGTGAGACTTGTATCAATTAGATACTATGGTGGCATTTTTATTATTTTCAGAAGGTATTTAATGGTGATGTTTACACCTTGAACCAAATTAGCACCAACAACTTAGAAAAGTGACATTAAAATATACTGTCTGAATGTGGTGTTTTCAAAATTCCAAATCGTCTTAAAGGACAATACTGTTGATTTTGCATGTTTAAGCCCAATAAATACTGTTCAGGTGACACACCATCATTAAACTTCAATGTTTCACCTGCTCATACATTCGTTTGAATGGGTCGGTCGTTTTTAGTTTCTCTGTAAAAGCTGTTTTCTCCTTGCCAGTATTGCCTGGTGAAGACATACATTGTCTTCCGTGCAGCTCCATGTTGGCCAGGCTAAATGAAGTTACTTTGACAAAAAAAATTAATAGATATCGTGTTTACTGTGATGGATTAGTTATCTCAATCATGTTTCAATGGCAGCCTGGAAGGTAGAACAAAACAAATGCAATATTTACCACTCTAAGAGTATGTTTTCGGAAATGGTTGACAGTAATGACATGTATTATGGGTTGTATCTATTGGGCTCCAACATGCAAAACCACCAAAATTAGGACACTTAATTACAATCATTTATTATTTATTGACACTGACAGACATCTTTGTTCATCATTTCAGCTTGTTAGTCCTGTTTTGTAAACATTTTAGAGAAATGCTTTGTCCTCTTCCATTACAATCCGTTATTATCTTATTTACTGGACTCCTAGGTATAACAGAGCAGACAGACTTCCAGAAACATTGATTCTGCCTATCTTCCAAACACATCAAATGAGATTAGTTGGGAAGACAACAGGTGTGCCTTTGCTGATGACCCCAGTATGCATCCTCTTTTAAACATCTGCACACTGCTGTCAGAGGACAGCTGGAGGACTTCCTCTTATGGTTTTGGCAGCTCCGGGATGATCATAACACTGCTGTGCTTCCTTATTGTGACAGTAGGATATTGTGTTTTAATGAACAGATTGGAACAGGTTATTAAATAAAGCATAAAAGCTCCATGCTGCTCAGTAAACACTAACCCTATGGCAATTTTCCTGCAGTATTGATTTTCAAGTGTGTTGTCCTACTGTTTCTCCACAATGCATATTTCTGTTTGTATTATTTTAGTTATGTAGCTTTGCAACTCTATCAGTTTTTATTCAATTATTTCCTTTATCACCCTGTTTATCGCATTGTTTTTTTGAGAAAGTGGAGAGTTTTCCACTATGAAGGCATATCATTTGAGTAGTTAAATATTTGCAAAGACTGAAACCTTTTTGTTTAAAACAAATGAGATAACAAATACATGTTCATGTCTCATTAAATCATAAATACATTCAAATACATCAATGAAACAGGTTATACGCATAATAAACAATTATAATCGCAATTTGCCTGGCTTTAAAATCCAGAGGAACTTCTTGAGCTTTTTCTTTTCTTTTTTTTTTAATAAATATGTATGTCATGAAGCCATGGGCTGTTAGGATGAAAATTTAATACATTAATCACAATAGCAAGTTCGACCCAAATGCATATTTTTTTATTAAGTGAACCTGTAGGATCATAAGATTATACCATTACAATTCCAATACCCAGGTACTGTAAAATTACGTATTGGGAACTTTTAAATGTATCTTACCATTATACTGGATTCACATGTTGTTGTGAGAGAGTGGGAGTTCCATCGGCTAATTCAAGAACTGAGAATGAATGAAGAGGAATTCAGGGAATTTTTTAGACTGTTGACAGCACTTTGCACTTTGTAGTTTTGTACTTTTCATGTACACAACTGGATACATCTGTGCCAAAAGAATGAGTGTCTTGCTTGCTCTTTAACCCAAGAATAAATCAACATCCAGTTCATCACGACAGCTGCGCCAAGCAGAAAAAAAAGTTGGAAAATTTCAACTTTTGATGGCAAGTTCCATCCAAAAGTGTGGTGTGCGGCTCTCACAGCCAACAGTGGCTGAATTTTCCGTCATCCTCTCATTGAATGGAATACAACATTCAATTTCCAGTCTATCACACACCATCAACATGTGAATCCAGCGTTAGAAAAAGCTTACCATCTCGCCACATGCCCACCATAATGCTCCCCTGCAGCTTACTGTTGGGCCATATTCACAGCCTGCTTCCACAGAGACTGGGCACTGCTCCAAATATCATTACCTGTGCAGACAAGCAGCCTTGTTGGCCCTATTATGCTATGGTACCGTGTGATTTATGACTGTCTGTGTACATCTGCTACATTAATAAACATTCTGGTACACACTCATAATTTAACCTATAGAATTTGAATATTAGCTTTGTTTTATATCTCTAACATAGGGCAGTGGTAGGCTAAAGGTTAGAGAAGTGAGCTCATGAATGGTCACCTGTTCAATCCTTGGACTGGCAGGAGAAATCAGGGTTGGGGAGGTGAAGGAGCAGTGCCTGTCCCTCCCTCATTATCACCACTGAGGTGCCCTTGAGCAAGGTACCTAATCCCCAAATGCTCCAGNCCTCCCTCATTATCACCACTGAGGTGCCCTTGAGCAAGGTACCTAATCCCCAAATGCTCCAGTGGAGCTGCTCAGACAAGTCTGTGGTTGTACTGGGCAGCTTCCTCTGTGTGTGTGTGCGTGTGCATGTGCATGTGTGTGAGTGAGCGAGTGAGCAAGCAGGGCATTCCTGCAAAAGAGCATTTGGTGCTCAGTGAACTACCCCTTGATAAATGAAGGTTAAAAAAAATCTCTGTCTGTCTGTCTGTCTGTCTGTCTGTCTGTCTGTCTGTCTGTCTGTCTGTCTGTCCGTCCGTCCGTCCGTCCGTCCGTCCACATCAGTGCAAAGGATCATAGTAGTTTAGAGTACATACTTGGTGTTTGGTGATTCTTACATCAAAGTAGATTTTGTTTCCCCTTCAGTATGCTCATTTGGGCTGGTCTGAATACAGCAATTACACTTGGATGTGGACCAAAACTAATGTAATTGTAACTAATTGTTTTTAAGTGGTGGTCTCTGTACCTTCTCAAACTTTGGAGTGGTTCATTAGTAATGTGATCATAATTCAAACTACTTCTTAGCCAATTGCAAGGCGATGTTTTGATTGATTTAGAAGCAAAGAGGGCTTGGTGTGCATTGTTAATGCTAAGTAAACTACACGTTTGATAGCCATAACCATAGCCAATCAAACAAAGGCTATGAAAACATTGTTTCATATCAAGTTTACTTAGCACGTCTTTTGATTCATGTTGAAGGTTTGCATGGGGTTGTATTGGCTCAGTAAGAGCTCAATTCTCCAGTTCAGCTATCCAAAAGCAGCACATCTTCTTCCCTTAATGTGCAAGAATGGCATCTCTATGTATAATGGTCCTGGCATGTTTAAACAGAGCCTTTGTAGCACTTTCCTTTGTTTGAATGGCAAAAAAGCACCACTCGCTTTAACAGTTAGGTGATGGCAACAATTTATCAGAAAGGGGCAAATGAGAAGGATTTTGTGACATTGTCTTGCAGTGAATTAAAATCTGGCACTCTTCTGGCCTAATTTTGTTTAGTATATCATCCGCATGATGAGTACAACTACGGAAATACCTTCGTTCTGTCATTGTTCCATATTATTTAGCTATCCCAGCAGTGTGAACTTCTTCCTGTTTTGATTTTGTCACTCCCACCCGCAGACATTTCTGGCAAATACAGGAAGTGAATGTCTCTCATGGCTTTTGGCAGTATATTTTGGTCTGCTTGGAATCTTTTCTTTGTGAAACCAAATTGAGCCAATAGGTAATTGCAACATTGTAACAATCTGAAAAAGTTTGATTGTGAAAAATAATGAGTTATAGGCCTGAAAATCCCCTTACTAGCCGCGTTTCCATCCAACTTATTTGCATATTTAATGCACATTTCTAATTATTCGATTAAAGGAAATGCAAATTGATGCACGTTTCCAATAACTACGTTATGCAAATTATCTCTGAAGGTGATTTAATTCTACATAAACAAATGTCTACTGCAAAACACACACCAATGGAGAGTTTAAATTAAACCCTTGGTTGGGAAGAATACTTATTATAGCTCGTAAGCAGTTATACACGTCCTTATTAAATACAGCCAACAGATGCCTGAGAGTGCACCTTGGCGATCTATAAACTCGTTACATGTGCTGAGTACTGTGTGGGTGTGAAACTTTCAGTATGAGTAAAACAATCGTTTACACTGTATGTTATTTGTGAAAAACTAATACGTTTTTCAGATACGATGAATAACGGATCCATCGTTCTGCAGGCGTTTGTTGATGACCACCTGCTCTTCTGAGGTGTGTGTNTGTGTGTGTGTGTGTGTGTGTGTGTGTGTGTGTGTGTGTGCATGCATGTGCTCACCAGGCAGCGCACGTCGCGTCCTCATCAAATGCTAATAAACTGTTTACATCCACTTTAATCGCAATTCGTCTTATGTGAATCATCAGTTAATCCACCTCTGCCAAGCGCATAAAGTTTTAATGCAAATTTTGGAGTTAATGCAAAGTACCGGTGTTTCCATTCAGGCTTTCCTATGCGCACACTCAAAATTCACATAAAAATAGTGGATGGAAACACAGCTTCTGTTGAGTTGTTAAAATGTTGGCTTTTCAAGCCCAACACACTACTCTTTAAATAGTATTGTTTAAAGACAAGCCTGTCTGAATAAAAGAAAACAGAAATTGTTAGAGCTTACACTAATGCCAAACAAGCCTACACAAAAGTCATGTTGTTATCATACATTTTTCTTTAATTGGTACCATACTTTTGTGGTGAAACCCTCTGCTTTTGACCCAGCCTAACAATAAAAATGGGGAGGACGCAGAAACGCTACACAGAAAGGCTCAGGGACAATATGAGGTTTGAACCTGGGACCTGCTTGCCAGTGGCACTCAGCAATGAATCAATTGCTGCCCTATAGAGGACAAGAGAAGAAACTACTACAATAATAGGACTTTGTCTTTAGAAACATTAGTTTGACAAAAGTTTCAGACAAAAATACAGTAAAACACGATGTTAAGAATAACAAATATATGTATACAATACATTCCTGGATCTGGATTGGTGCTATAAATTATATTGGTTCTTCCCTGTGCTATGCCCCATTGTTCAACCAAGTTTTGTCAAAATTGGTTTGGAACTTTTTGAATAATCCTGCTAACAAACAAACAAACCAAGCAATCAGCAGACACAGGTGAAACATCACCTCCTTGGCAGAGGTAAAAAGAAAAGAAATCCAGTGTTGTTTACTCTTATGATAATAAAGTACTTTAGGGGTTGTCATGGTAACAACCCCAAGATGCAGACAATGGAGTTGCTTTCTGGGTTCTGTTTTCAGGACCTGCCAAGGCAGATATCTCTGAGCAAGGAAGAGGAAACAAAAACATTGCTCCGCTATTGGAGCTGTTGCGATTGGGATGTCATTTTGTCTGCTATCACTTTTTCAGTTGAGCAAATGTGTGAGGACAAAAAAGGAAACAGGGAAAAACCAATGAGATGTCAAGGAGTGCAAACTAAGGGGAATGAGATAGCTTCTGTAAATAAGCTTGTGATGAGACAGGCATAGTGTTAGCGAATAGGGAATATTGACCACATGAATCACGGAAACATTCAAATGACATACTGTACGTATTACGATATACTGTAGGTGGGTTTTAAGGGGACATTGCCACCAGGGAACTCAGTTTCCAACCTATTTATTAATGTAAAAATGTTGATTTTAGTGAAAGTTGTTCTGTCCCCATTCAAGTTGATTTTATGCAGACCTTCATATCTCCCATTAGATAGCCTACATGAGGGAGGTCACACTCAAATCTGGCATAATTAAGCTAGCAGGATACTACCTCAATTATTACCGGTAATTAAGGTGGCCTGAGCAGTGAGAATTGTCTCACTTCTAAATTTGTGTGTAAAAGTGCTACATTTATTACCTTAGTGTCAGAACCTGTCTGTCTCTCTCTCTCTGTCTTTCACCTCATTACCAATTGACCTGATATGTTGAAGACATTTGGAGAATTGAGTCATATTGTTGACAAAATATGATCGTGTTCATGGTGAGATGATTTTTGCTTTTGTACAGTTTTAAATAACACATTTACAGTAATTCCATTCTTGTTTGTATTTTTCGTAAGAAGCTTCACTGACATTACAGTATTTCTCAGTATTGTGTGTGTGTATGTGTGTGTGTGTGTGCATGTGTGCGTGCGTGTGTGTGGCGTAGGTAGATTGTCAGATATACTTTACATGCGGCTACTCATACTGGACACGGTGAGCTCTATGGGGCATTCACTCACTACTTTAGGAATGCTGGTTTTAGCTCAGTTTCCTGCTGGTTACTATACAACATATTACTAATTCATCTTTCTTTTCTTTCTTTGCTCCAATTGCCCCCTTGTTTTTCTTTTCTTTATGAATTATTTAGGAGTATATACTTTACAGTTTATATGATTTATTTACCAGTTAGAGAGCATTTCGGTTTATTTCATAGCAGTGAAGGTTTACCAGTTTTATACCTCACATAGAGCCAAACCAATTAAAATAAAACTATGACTCCTCAATAAGTTGACCAAAGGAAAAAAAAAACAACAGAATGACACTCAAAAACCTAAAATTTTCAATTTCTTTGGAGACTACCAATAACGTGGGTAGTGTGCCAATGAATAGCTTTGAAATTCTCCATTTTCAGTGAATAGCCCACACAATTCATGTCCCCGTGATATTAAGACTTGCAATTTTACATCCTAATTAGCTTGAGCTGATATCTCTGCTATTATTTTTTAACCAATGGATGGATGTCTTTTCTATTTTTTTCTCATGTATTGTCCATACAGCAACACATTTTTTTATGATAGAATAATATTACTAGCAACAGCATGATGATGCACTTACAGTACGAACATGATCGTCTCCAAAGTGATCGATCTCCTCTCAGGACTTTAATTAACTTGAGAAGATGGATGTTGCTGGGAAACTAGGACTGCTTTCAATAAATGATTATCAATACATTAAACTGAAACTGTAAATAATTAAGAGGTTTCAGATGTAAGGGTGGGGTAAGACAAATGACATGTAAATCCGATCTCTTTCACACATCTTTTCTGTTTCTTTCTACACTGAACTGTGTTGTAAAGGCAAAATTGCCAACAGGTCATAAAAAATGCAAAGGTAATTGCAGTGGCATCATGAACCAATCTTATTTTTAGACAGTAATTGCAGTAATTACCTGTTTTAGTAAGTAACCACATTTTGAGCTTGAAAAGCAATATTTTCCTTCAGTAAAATACCATTAATTAGTCATGTTTACTTGAACATAACTGCTTGTACATCTTTATCTCAGTTTCTCCAGATAAGTGGATTACTGATTGTTTAGCTCTCAAGTCTTAGGTTGTGTAGTTGATCATCACCCACTGTGACAAACACACTGCTGTGGGATTTTTTTTTTTTTCATTTATGTCATTTGACCTTTATTTAGCCAGAATTGTCTCATGAGACTGCAACCTCTTTTTCAAGAATGTCTCGCCCAAAATGGCAACATAATTATGTTATGCAAATAATGAATAAGAAAAGCAGTGAAAAACATTTTTGAAAAAGCATTAAAACACAGAGAGAGAAGAGGCATGAGGAAAAGAGGGGAAAAAAAACATAAAAGCAAAGCATTAATCAAATGTTAAAACATTTACACCCATTTTCAGGCCTTAAAATGTCCATTATTTTACTTTCAGAATCCCTCTACAGCCTACAATTTCTGAGTTAACCAGAGAAGCACTGTCTGGTTCTCTTTTTAAATGCTTTCATTGTTTCAAAAATGGTTTCTTCCTTCTCTATGAAAGTTTCAGCATAGTTTAGTAGCTGTTATCTTTTAAAGATTGCATGCATTGAGCTCTTTTTGCCAAGATGTCCTACTGTTAGTATCTATAAAAGATTGAGCAGCACCCAGTTTAGCTCGCTTTACATCATAAAAAATATGGTGAAAGCTCACCTTTGAAATATTAAGCATACTCCAGCAGGTCTACCAGGTGAATGAATGAATGGACATAAGTCACATGAGTGTTTGGCATTAAATATTGATTGCATATTGTGATCAAAGGAAAGGGGAAAAAACACAACAAAAATTTAAAAGTTATCAAAGTGGCTTTTAAGAATTGATTTAAAGGAGAAAAAAATAATATCCTGCAAATGCTGAAGAGCCGCAGTCCCCTGTTGCTGCTAATGTGGACCCTCACACAGCCTGAGATCTTCCAGGGAGAACTAGAGGACCTCAGACTATGGTTAAGGCTTACAGCAGGGCTCTTCAGCTATTTAGTTATGAGGGCCAGGAATAGCCAGATGAAAATGCCAATGATGCCGGAGGTGAGGCGAATAATTCTGCTATAAGTCTGCTGTTTTTCCGTGCCAAGAAAATTATAAAAGAAAAAAAAAAAAAAGGTTTTCTTCGTTTAAGTTAATCTATAATGACAAATTCTCTGTCCGTCTGTCTGTGGCACCAATATCTTAGAACCCAGCACTGTATGAAGTTCAGATTTGGCAGATTTATTGCTCAGGACCAAAACAAGTGCAGTGTTGTGTATGAAGTTGTTTGGATGAGTGGTTCTCGAATTGAGCTCTGCCAGTAAAAAGTAGTCTGCGTGCCAGGATATGCTCTGGTCAAGGCGGCAGGATATGCTCCGGGGCACCAGCGACATTTATTGTATTTGCTCCAAGGTCAATTTTTTTTTTTTTTTGTTTTTTCCTTTTTTCGCCTGCAGCAAGAGAGGATCAGGCAATCAAAACCGTCATCACACATAATCTTTTATGTTGACTTTGTGCACATCTGAACACAGTTTTCTTATAGATGCAGCATCTGAGCACAGTTTTCTTATGGACGCAGCCTGTGCTTAATGACACACATGGCGTGTGTAAAGACCTGGTGCATCCACTGCGCGCAGTCCGTGCGCCTACAGAGTGCACATAAAGCACTTTGAACACCCAGCGTGTGCGCCTTTATGCACGGCCTGTGTACCTACAGCACTCAGATATTATTGTGACCTGAGACACACCACTGTATGCTGTTCTGGATTGATTGGCTCTCTGAAATTTCTCCCCTGCCTCCTCAAATGTGGAACTCGCATCTCCAGGACCTGTTCAAACTGGCCCACCGACATCCTGAAATACTGTCTGAAGCGTCATGGTAAAGTTTCAGCTCCTGTATCAGACAGTGAAACTCCCAGTGTTCTTTTCTTCCCTCCAGAACTGGATGAATCCATGAACATTTTCTCTTCTTTTCTGTCAACAGGATCAGCACCAGATCATCATCTCTCAATGATGTTGAATCCATCTTGATGTCCTGTCGCGCTGCAAAACTTTCTTGACGAGCAGTCATAAATTTGCGTCGTGACAGGTGTAAGTAGTTTTGAAGCGACAGTTTCCTGGCTCAAATATTTGCATATTTGCACCGCTTATTTGCATCGCGCCTGGTGTAAAAAGGCCTTAACTCACTGGAAATATGAGACAGAAAAATTGTTTGCTAATTACAGGAATTGAAAACCTACATGCATGAAATGGATCACAAACACAGTGAATCCTGCATTATTTCATTCATATAATTTTCCAAGTTTCCTGGATGTAGGCACTTTGTGTGCAGATGTCCGGGCTCACCTCCTCCATCAGACAGCAGAATTTGGCTCTTTTTCAGCCTTTATAAATAGACCATAAAATGTTGGGATTTATGAATGATACTACATGTTAGATTCGAAGAAAGATGACAGCGAGTGAGTTATTGTCAATCATATGTCTGAACTAATAGTGCCTCACAAAGTGCGTCAGGACATTGGGACAGTGAGGTCTGACACAAATCATTTTTGCCAGTGTGGTGTAGGACTTGGCTTTAGGTCAGTTGGTACTTTTTACAGTTTTGTCAAAAATAGAAGCACACATCTGCAAATACCATTGATTTCTAAGTGTATGGGCTATGCAATACATGCACAGCTTCACATCTAGGTTGGAACATTTTACCTTTATATTAATTGATGATATATTTTGAAGTGCATATACTCGTCCTCTGATGTTTACTACACCCATCTACTGCTTGACAACTCAGGGCCAAAAACTAACCCTATGTCAGGCTCTTCATTAGGTTAATCAATCAGAGAGTAGACTATGACTAATGCCGCTCCTGGGCCAGAGTGTGGGCAGTGCTTTGTCAAAGGAAGTAATAGTCATGACAAAACAGCTCCACCAGGAGCAATACAGTAGAATGCTGAAGACTTTGTTAAAATTTCCCTCCAACACAAAATAGTTATCGAGTACTGGAAAGTCCTGCAAGGCTCATTTGAAATAGGCTGATGTGACACATGCTTTAGCTTAGTGGCTGATGCCACAAAGTTGGATCAAACATCAGGTTGCCCCTGGTCCTACTGTACTGTCAAATCCAAACTGTACTTCACATAGAACCACAGGCTAAAAGCCGGGTCTTGAGTCAGAAAAAATACAGTGGAGAGCATTTTACTTGAGCTCTTATTGCAGGCCTATTGTATTAGATTACAAGAAATCGTACTTAATAAAATGCTAACACAGTATACTGTATATGGATGGCAATCACAAATAGTATAGATGAAGATGAAAGTAAATGTGAAGAGAGATATCATGATTTAGTAAGTTAGGTTTGTTATTTTATACTCTGCCATTGTGTTCCAGAAAAGTGCTGAAGATATTTATAACTGTAAAATTACAACCACATTTCTCATGGATTTTCGCACAAAGCGTGATTGATAAACCTTATACCTAAAGTAGTAAGCAAGGACTGTAATCTTTATTTTATTTTATTTTTTTTTTGTGGACATAATATAGTTTTTTGGGTGTTTTTGTACATCCACTTTCATTTGAGCTAGTTGAATATATCCAATTTCCAGAGATAACCAAGGATCCAAGTTTTAAAAAGTGGGCCAAAAAAAAAAAAAAAAAAAAAAAAAAAATGCAAACCATGATTATGGCTTCAAACTAGTTCAGCACCTCACTTGATTTGCTCCCCTCAGACTTTCACCTCTTTCCAAGTGTGAAAAAGACTTTACCTGAAACCTGTTTCTCCTCAGGTGATGGTGGCATAACAGTTGTTAAGGGTTTTTTTTTTTTTTTTTTTTTTTTTTTTTTGGGAGAGCTATAAGAAATGCACATCTGTGGAATTTCAAGCAAATCCTCCACCATTGTTGGCTGAAATATTTGATGGTGAAATGAGATTATGTTGAAACTGCAACACCCAGGATTTAGATATTTTGATGCCCAGCTAGGGACTTATCAATTGGCCATCGAGTATATCTAAGTATGCTGTTTTGAGATGACCCTTTGACGGAGCACTTAAGCCAATGAGTTTCCATGATGAAAAAAAAACCAAACAAACAAAAAACTGATATTGAGGTTCAGAGAAGTCATAAGTTCTGGGAAAAGAACATCAACAGTATGAAGCTCACTGAGAGCACAGACATCAGTGAAGTTTATGAGCTTCTTAGAGGATAACTTCAGCCTTTGCCAATTACCTTGAAAACTCTCAGCCTTTGTCAACCAACATTCTTTATCTGCTCTGCCTATTCCCAACTCCCAGTGATAAATGGATTCTGAGATCCTGATTGGAATAACAGTTCAGAAGAATCCATAGGGAGTGTTCTCACTGTGTCTTCATCTTCTTTTTTCTTCCCATCTTTCCCTGTTGGGATCTTGACTGTATTCTAGATTTGTTAAGTTCATCTCTGTTTCCTTAAAGATCTAATTTGTAATACAGATTTCAACAGAGGGTTAGCCATTCCACAAAGAGATAACAACAACAACAACAACAAAACAAAATTAAAAAACAAAACATGAGATATATTTTCTGAAATGGATCAGCTAGGTTTTACTGTAGCCTGTCTTCTGTAAATGTTCAAGTAATGCCTAGTACAATGTATTTTGACTTCCATATCTAAATAGGACTGATCATCTCATTTCTCACTTAATATCTTCTTATGAAAAAAATCTTTGTCTCATACTTAAGAGAAAAGACTGATGAATTCTGAGAAAATAAACCAGATTTTAACAGTTGTCTTCATTTAAAACGTCAGGCCCGTGATATTGCCACCTGAATTATTAGTTTGCTTTTGCTGCCCCCTTAGTTTGAAGCTTTAAAAGCTTTGGATTGCATGATATAAATGTCATTATTATCAGATATGTCATTTGTACAGAGATTGTTCAGGCATCTGCTTAAAAGGGAAGTCTCATTAATTTGAGTTGGCTCTGATAGCCTACCAGTCTGACTTTATTAAATAATAATACAAAAAGTTTTCTTATACAATTGTAAGATATGTAAAATTTGTAAGATGTAAGAATTATAAGATATGTAAGATTATGCTTTTATGATAAATTTCTCATAGTTATGTGATAGACCATCTCACTGCATCTCTCAAATACAAGATTTAAGTCCAGTTTCTCATAATTTTTTAAATGCTAAGTCGTAGCTATAACTACTGAGTCATACTGATAACCTATGTAAACCAATTTATTTTCTTTAATTCATTCAGTTTACTATTTTTGTGCCTTGTAGGTCTCTAAATCCAGGTTTGACGCTAATAAAAACGCTGATGTAGTCAAACCAGAAAACTAAATAAGAAGAAACTCCTGCAGAAACAGATATAATGATAATTTGCTGTAAACAGACTTTTAATTTGACAGGTACCTTAACAGCAAACATTTACCATCATGCCATGCTTTTCAATTTCATTTAGGAGATACAGAGTAAAATTAAATGTAAGCTAAATTCTTTGCCAGTATATGATTAGATCCAATGATTTAAAATTATATTTTATTATATTATATTTAAAATGATAAAAACAAAAAAATATAGTTTATTCCCAGATTATGAATATTGGAGGAGTGTATAGTAACCCATGCAATAAGCCTAAAATATGTAAGTTTAGGGTTTAGAATAAAAAAGAAAAAAAATGACCTGTTGGGGTTTTTCTGTAGATAAATGAGAGCTTTTCTGGAAATGTGCTTTATGTCCAGTTGTTAAGATCCTTCAGTTATTGGGAAAGCTCGTAGCTAAACTCCAAGCAGAAAGTGAGATAGAGGGAGAGAGAGACCCAAGTCAGATTGCTTCCTATCTTCACGTCTTCCCTGTCTGTCTTCATTTCTTTCCACTTCTGTCTTTGTGTCCTGTGTTTTTCCTCTAGCCTCAAACTATCTTCCCTTCTCTCTCTCTTTTTTTTTTTTTNTTTTTTTTTTTTTGATTGTGAAACCTTCAATTTACTGCAGAAGAAAAGTAGGTTATGCTTGGCACAGACCGTGCTCCTCTACCTTACATGTTGTTATGCATAATTTGACAGTCTGTCAGCCCCAGGATCAGACTGGGAGAGCAGATGCGAAAACCGCACCTTTGCTCCAAAATATTACCCAGCACTCAAGCAACTCGTTATGTGTCTCACCAATGCACTTACTATTGCTTTTCCTTTATGATGTATTGGTGAATGTTTTGTTTGGTTACAGACTAGATTAAATGGAACTGGTTGGACTGTGTGCTGAAGCGAAAGAAGGTTTTCATTTGGTTTTATTTATGTATTTATTTATTAATTTATTGATTTATTGAATTATGTATTTATGTATTTATTAGGATGGAAAGACTGAACCTGAAATACCTTTAGGTAAATGTTCCTGTTCCCCTGTGAGATCGATGGAAGAGATATATGGTAACACCTCGTATGAAGTCAACATCACTTTGAGCAAGGCACCCTTTAAGTATACTGCCATTCTGCTTAAAGCGTTGGTGTCTGTATTCATTGATCAATTTGTATTCGTATCCTCAGAATGGAAGATAAAGTAACTGAAAATAAATTGCTTTATTACAATAGTATGCAATATTATTTTTTGGAGAATGCTTGGGAGATAAAAGATAGCATGTCTAAGCGTAAGACTCTGTTGTATACCCTAACAGTAATGATAACAAATACAGAAGAAAATTTGCCTCTAGATGAGATTGGAATCAGAGTGAGAAAGCGATAATAGGACCTAACATATTTATTAGTATTCAGACAGATAAAGTGTATTTCAGCACAGGCACAATCATCTAGTTATTTTTTCATGTTTTGAGCCCCTTTGAATAATGTTTCACACAGTCTGTGTGTCTGTTTTTAAAAAATAAACTTATTAGCATTTTGTTTTTGTCTGTCAGTACGTTGCCTCCTTGCAGAACCTGTAGTAAGTGGAGTCGGCTGTGCTTACCGTGGAAAAACCACAATTCAGAACCTCTTGGTATGGCTGGATGAAAAGGTAGATGCATTATGTTTAGAAGTGCTCAAAAATATTCCAGGCATACTCATCTTATTATAATTACAGTTTCTCTGACTGTCTGTGGCACCAATATCTCTAGAACCCGGTGCTGTATGAAGTTGAAATTTGGCAGGTATAATGCTCAGGATCCAAGAACGTGCAGTGTCACGTGAAGCTGTTTGGATGAGCGGTTCTCGAATTGCCGGTAAAAAGTAGTCCGCGTGCGGCAGTATACGCTCCGTGCGCGGCAGCATATGTTCTGCTCCACGGGCAGCTGTGAGAAAGGGCACTGCACTTTTTCCCTCAATGCAGATTCAGACTGTCTAATATTGCCAGACTTGGGCTATCCAACTTTACAATGGAAATTTCTTGCTTATTGCATATTTCTTTATTTTTTGCTTTCCTGTTTATCAGCGCAATAGTAGCGCAGGCACACACACACACTTGCATAATGAAATTAATTAAATGAAATTAACTGCCTGTGTCTCTCCTTCTGTCTCAGAAGACAGACGGAGACACACAGGCAGTGAGCGAGCAAAGGGACCTCTCTCTCTCGCTCTCACTCTCTCAGGTGCAGGTGCTTGGTATGCACAAAAAGTTTAGTGGAGAACCAACTGCGCATTTTACAATAAAGGGTTGTTGTGTGTGCGTTGGTCATTCAATACTAAGAGTCTCTTATTGTTTTTTTTTTTAATTAAAAACCTTAATTATCTACAGATGAATTCCATCATGTTAATCCAGTTTTTGTAGTCAGGGGCTTTTACCTCAGTTAAGAGGCATCAGTTATTAAAATATCATAAATTTGGTTTCGGTATGTTTTGAACAAAGGTTAAGCTCTAACTAGTACATGCTTCATGGATACATCATAACCATAAACTTTACTATAAAGCCAGAAATCTGTCTGTCTGTCTGTGGCACCAACATCTCAAGAACCCGGCACTGTGTGAAGTTGAAATTTGGCAAGTTTATTGCTCAGGACCCAAGGGCATGCAGTCGCATGTGAAGTTGTTTGGATGAGCGTTCTCAAATTGAGTTTCTCAAATTGAGCTGTGCCGGTAAAAAGTTCTGCGACAGGATATGCTCCAGGTGCAGCAGCATATGCTCCTCTCCACGGATACTTATGGCAAGGCTCTATAAAGTCTAACCAGTCCGAACACGCTCTGGGTGCAACGATAGGATACGCTCCGGGCACAGCAGCATAGATGGTCCGCTCCATGGGCACTTTATGGCAGGCTGTGGCGCGCACCATAAAGTCTGGCCCCATCCAAACACGCACGTTTTCAATGGGCACTGCACTAGCTTATTTAAAATACCACAACACTAAGTGTTAATCTTTAACACTCAGTGTTAAAGCTCAGCCTGAAGCTGCTTTGTAGGACCCAAACATTTCACAAACTGCTGGAAATGGCAAATATAAATGTATAGCCATAATGGGCACCAGTACTGTCTTTTTACGACTGCAGAAACATTGAAAAAGGAACGAACTCTAATAACGTGATGTTTTTTAGGCATCCATGCACATCCTCGGACATCTCTATAGTTCATACTATCCTATAAAAATTCAATAAAAAGAGTTGTTTTTGGTTACAGCCTGATATTATTAATTATTTAGTAAGATATGTTCATAATATTACTTTTAAGTTGTATGAAAATTAAATGCAACAACATGAACAACACAATTACAGTCATCAACAGCAGTAGTCAGTTAGCATCGTGGTTTTCAGAACAGATAAGGAAAGCATAAAGAAAGGCAAATCCAGGCTTATTGATTGTAAATTTAATATTTCTTAAGTTCAGATGGCACAGACAGGGCAATCTACATCAGTTTTTTCTCCAAAACTAGTAAAAGCTGGTTAAGGTGTTTTTGTTCATTTGGCAAATATATTCACTGTTATAGTTTGAAATGCACTAGTGAGACAGATGTTCAGATTTGTTAAAATTTGTTGCATGGGCCTTCATTTTTAACTTAAAATGATTTTATCCTTTTACTGTCTTCAAGTATCTATCAACAGTAATATCTGTGGGATGAAATAGTTTGGTTGTAATCAGTAATGCCTTCACTCCACTGATAAGTGCTTAACCAATCAGTACACTGTGTAGTTCACTGGCAACTAGGAAAAAAAAAAATATATATATATATATTCATTTTCTGTAGTTTTTACTCCTTATATTCAGTTTCTGTGGTCTAGTGGTATTGTGATACTGTCATTTGAACTTTCAAACGACTACCTGTTTGTAAGTCTGAAGGTGTCAACTAACATTAAGCTATTTAATAAAACCAAACCTCTGCTTTTTTCATTTTTTAAATAGACATGATCCAGTTTCTCTGTTGGTCTTCCATTGTCCTGTTTTAGCTCATTCGGACTGGCAGTATTGTCCTCACCTTCTATTTCTTTTCTACCTACAGAACAAGATCATTCTGGATCCGTTGACATTCAGTGAGGCACGTTTCCGGCCATCTCTGGAGGAGCGTTTGGAGAGCATCATCAGCGGTGCCGCACTAATGGCTGACTCTTCATGCACACGAGACGACCGCCGTGAACGTATTGTGGCTGAGTGCAATGCTGTTCGACAGGCCCTCCAAGACTTGTTAAGCGAGTACATGAACAATGTGAGTGCCCCCTTAAAAAATTGATATTCATGCGCTAATTACAACTTCTCACATCTGTACATGGATTGTCATTACACACACACACACAAATGCCAAAGCAAGCACGCACACAGTCACCAGGTTCTGTCACTTTTCTACTTCAACCTACTCAATATGCAGCAAACTCACCTTTATATGTTATATTTTCTCTGCTTCATTTGAAATACACTCCTCCTTACGATCAGAAGGAACGTTTCCTCTCCTGATACATTCCTGCCCAACTTTCAACTTCCACCAAGCAAGCGTTAGGCCTTAAGTAATAGATCTTTCGATAAACTCTCCCACGCTTACTCAAACAAATCTATGTATTTTGCATAAAATATCTACTTTTCGAAACTTCCAAAACTCAGCTCTCTTAAATGTCTAGCATGTGTGTTTAAAGTAAAACCCTTTCAGGCCACTCAAAATCCTGTGGAGGGATCATTTTTTTCCCTCATTCCCATGCTTGTCTGAGTGGAAAGAAATCTTGTGTTCCTTCTTGTGCAGGACACACAGGGAAATGGTAATGTAAATGGTAATGTCACAGAGTCAAAATTGCAACCTTTCAGGTGCCTTAAATTGAGGTATACATCACCGTAAAGCCACAGCTTGTAACTGCCACTCTGGGACACTTACTAGCCCAGCCCGAGTGCTGAGATAACCCCTAATTGGCCTCAACTGATGGTGAGTTATTGCAGTGTGTGTGAGATAACTGTAATGTACTCATGTGTGTCACTAAACAGGTATACCTAGAGACTGTCTACATTGCTCATTGCAGCTGGAGACAGTAGGAACATCTATGTGTACTTAAGTTATTTTTGCTACCATGGATATTTTAGTCAATGAAGAAGATCAAAAAGAGCCTCAAAACCTCGAAACAATGCTCTTGGTTGAACAGAAGAGACCACTAGTTATCTAAAATGTTCTCTTAAAAGCCTCTTACACAGTCCTACAGTATTTTTCAGCTATTTGTTACCATTTCTCTCGTAATGTAAGAATTAGAGTATTTAAATGTACTGAATAGCAATCTTTATTTAATGAAAACGGTGCTCTCCCATCCCCCCCCCATTAGTATTTTTTTGGATGTTATACCAAAGGTTTAAAGTAAGGGAAAGCATGGCTCACATATGGGGAACACAAATGAAATTTCATTTGCAAAATATCCACAAGAATTAGATTTACTAGTTTTATATTCATTTCACATACCTATTTTTTTGATTTCATGCTTGATAAGCAGTTCTTCATGGCTTTCTCTGTGCCAACATGCATGGAAAAGAAGAACAAAACAAAGTGCTCTTGGAATGAAAATAAAGCTCAAAATGAAAAGTTCTGGCCCATCTGAGGTCTGAGACATTAACAGTGATGGAAGAGGAAAATACAAACAAGTGAAATGATCAAGTAAAGTTTGAAAAATTTACTGTAATATATATCATACCTACTTTTTACACTTTTAAATTCACAATCAAGAGACACATAAAAATAGGCTCCACTGACCAAAATGACACGTTAATGACAATGTAATCCTGTGGGTTTTTTCATTGTGGACGATCTCACAGTCCGTATTAAGGGTCAATCCATCTTGTATTAAGTGCCATTTGTGGCCACTGGGCAATTGACAGGCCAGCTGCCTATTGATCCTTACATGTCTGTTTTCCTGCAGGCAGTACTTCAGAAGCTTTTACCTAATGATGTGAATTTGTTAGGCATATGCCATAAAGTAGTCTAGAAATAATGGGGGTCCTGATGAGGGGTCCAGATAATGGTTCTTATTGAATTAGAGACCTTCCCTCGTATATCAGTAGAAGTACATTCATATGTGAGTGTTTGTGTCTGTGGCTGGACGAGAGCGACCTTCATCTGATATCAAGTCCATACCTGTTTCATGTTTGATCTCTGCTTTGTTTTACCATCTTGGTTTCTTACACTGTAGTCTCCAGATTTCACTGCATATTTAGAGACCTGGGATGTCATCTGTACTACAAACCACATGCATTAAAATGATGGCAGAAAGCCTCAGTGAAAAATTCACGAAATCAAACCAAAATTATATACTTGGCTAGCCCTTTATACCTAAGGTGTTTTTGAGCAATTTCCACCAAAATGGCATACTCAAAAGTAAAGGCTTATTACTCTGAACATATGATAAAGTGAGTCATTTACTTTGTACCAATTGACAGAAAATCTTTTAAATTTTCAGGAAAATGGTTTGCCTTCAAGTTTAGAGATTCTCAGGTTCAACAATAACAATAAAAACACACACAAAAGGCAAACAGAGGGTTTTTTTCAAGTTATACATTTTTCAAAATATTTATTTCAGGAACACAACAAGCCAACTCCTTGGATTAACTTTTGTGATGCTGTTAAATATGTAAACTCTAATTGCTGAAAGATTTAGAATGATTGAACATACTGAAAAAAAGTTATGGCGTTTGGCACTGTTGGTATCCCTGCTTTTGCAAAAAACGGGCACCAGTGTGTCCAACACAGTGAGAAAACCATTATTTTATGCACGGACAAAGCTTGGCTGTTGCTATGGTAAACCAAAGCTGATAGGGCCACTGAGCCATCAGTCAAATCCTATCCAGTCCTTTCTATCCAAGTCTATTATTGCTGTTGCCCTTGGAAGTGATGTTATTGAGAAGCGACAAAGCTAGTGTTAGCTCGGAGGCTATCTTGTGCTTTAATTACATTTATCTCCAGATCGTGTGGTCATAAAATGTCATGCTTAGGCTCATTTTGTTCAGGAGAAGCTAAGCTTTCCATAGATATTTNTGGTCA
Organism: Lucifuga dentata; assembly: GCA_014773175.1. Classification (NCBI taxonomy): domain Eukaryota; kingdom Metazoa; phylum Chordata; class Actinopteri; order Ophidiiformes; family Bythitidae; genus Lucifuga; species Lucifuga dentata. The sequence continues at coordinate 53,206 of VXCM01000017.1, read as the reverse complement.
TAAAATGTCATGCTTAGGCTCATTTTGTTCAGGAGAAGCTAAGCTTTCCATAGATATTTGCACATCTCCATTTTATTGAGAAATAGTGATTATAAAACATTGTGAATGCTACATAGGGACAAGCGTATGGTCTCTGGTCTGTCACTGGAAAATTACGCACATATTACGCACGGGGAATGCGTGCCTGTTGCCATGGCTACATAAAAAGCTGATCGGGCCACTGACCCATCAATCAAATCCTCTGCTATCCTACTATTGAACCACAGAGAGGGATTTTAAAATTTAGACTGCCCTTGGAGGTTATGTAATTGAGAAGCAACAAAGCTATATTTTAGCTCAGAGGCTGTCTTGTGCTTTAGTTAAATTTATCTCGGGATTGTGTGGTCATACAATGTCGTGTTTGGGCTCATTTTGTTTGGGAGAAGCTAAGTTTTCTGTAGATATTCAACGTCTCTATTTTATTGAGAAATGATGATTATAAAATATTGAGGATGCTACAACGGAGTGCTGGGCCCGGTTTGCTGGACCACTCCAGTTTTAAAGGGCTAGATTCCATATTTTGATGATTTTGGTGAACTGATCCTTTAATGATTTTTCAAGGTGTTATGATATCAGCATTGCTTTGAGTTGTTCTGCCATGACACTGACAATGTGATATATGTTCATATGCATCTACTTTGCACAAACAGAAATGCAAAAAATATGTTTTGGAGGAACTATAATATTACCCATCTTATGTTCTTTCTCAATGTCTAATCCAAGACCTCCATATTAAGCATACATTATAAATAAATAAATAAAAATCATCACTGCCAGCATATTTTGAAAACTTTTTCGTACTTTCATGCTTGGACAAAAAAGGATACCAGTAATTTTGCATGTTTGAGCCCAAAAAATACATCCCACTTACGCATTACATTACTACCAACTGTTTCCCAAAAAATACTACTAGAGCGGTACATTTTAAATTTGTTTTTCTTACCCTCCAGACTGCCATTGGTTTCAGTTCATTCCTGTACGCTGTTAAAATCATCTTCTAGAGACTTGAAATGTGCTTGAGATAAGTAATCCAACTCAACAAAATAACATTGTTCTCATTTTGTGTCAAAGTTAGTTAGTTTAACTGGTCCAACACGGAGCTCCACCAGGGAATATAGTCCAAGAGAAGATGGCTTTTGCCGAGAAATTAAAACTGACCGTGCCTTCTACATTTGGACATACATGTTCAGTCATCTGAGTATTTCATTTTGAAAGATTAGGGGATTTGGCAAAATAATATGTCCTGTTTTAGTCCTGTTTCCTATAGGTAGTATTTATTGGACTTAAACATGCAAAATAATTGGTATGGTCTTAGAAGGTTAGGGAAAAAAAATCATCTTTGTCATACAGTAGTTCTTTAAGTATGATTAAGGTGTGGCAAGATTCGATAACCAAAACCATTGACTTAAGTTCTGGGAAAATAATTTGTTTATTTTTGATGTTTGTGTAGCGTGGTTATACTTTTTTCACAGAAAATGAAAAATGTCTCCATCTTTCCAATGATGTAAAATCTACTTTTTTTTTTTTTNATTTTTTTTTTTTTTCTTTCCAAACCTTAAAATTGTGTGCTTGTTTATGAACACTTGGATTCCCTTTCCTCCTCTTACGGCAAGGCAGCTTTTTTTGCTAAAGTAATTGTGGCTTGGTTCATTAGGCCCATGAGTTGTGTTTTAGAGGCTACAGCTGGGAGATTGTTGACAGCCCCTGGCTGTCCTAGCAAAGAACAGAGAGTAAATCACAGAGACATAGAGAACAAAATGCTTCCACTACTCAGCTCAGCATCACCAATAAGGGTGAATAAACAACAGCCTGGAGCCAGGAGGATAATGTCACCAAACGTGGTCATAGAAGTTATTATTTAATATATATATTGCGATGCTGAATTTACCTTCACAGGGCCATGGGGTTAATTGGTTGTTTGGGGCCATCAGTGATGGCACAGTGATGAAATCATAACCCCACACAGGAATGTGTGGGGTTATGATTTCAGTAAAAACTGAATCATTGGCATATCTTGGTTGTAGATTTTGTCACCCAGCATGTGCATGAATACATGTGTATTCATATCTCTTGGTGCATAGCTAGGCAATTAGCTAAAATAACTGAGTCAAGATTATGAAAAAAACAGGAAATGTTATATTAACTGTATGTTAATGTGTTTCACATAAATTATAAAACTAAGAAATACCTTGTATTCTGGGAGGCCATGCTGGCATATAGCATAGGAATTGAATAAGAAAAGATTCTTTCAATCATGTAGATTCAGCTACTGTTGCAAAGTAGCTCATGGTTCACTGATTCTAGCCTGGCATTGTGAAATTCATTTTCCAATAATTTGGGCTATCCAGGATTGTATAAATATGAATATTTAAGTTTTCAAGGCCCATCACAGTGAAAATCAGAATTTTGAAAATAAAACATGTTAGCTTTGCATCATTGCATTTTGCATTAATTGACTAAGATTAGTAATTTTTGTAATCTTACATTTAAGATTATTTATCATAAATTAATCTGGTTAGATGTATTTTTTACTTAATCTTAATGTGAACAATTGTGGACAAATAAAATTTGGGTTGACTTTTGCATGCTCTCTGACTCACAAATAACTCACAAATACCACATGGTCATTTTTTAAGACACAGCTTTAAACTTTAGATTTACTGAAGAAAGAGAGAGAGAGAGAGAGAGAGAGAGAGAGATCGACACTGAAGCTGTCTGATTTTGCAGGGAACACCAATGAATAGGAAATATATTTCCACTAAACATCAACATTTCTTCTGATTTCTGTAGTTTGAAAAAGTCAACACAGACTGTCAGACTGTCAGACTTGGCTTTGCTTGCAGAGAGAACAGTTGATGGGATTTTAACTGAACTGTGGCTCTAACCGTCAGCTCTCGATGACAGGAGGCTGAACTTCATGTCCAAGTTTGCTCTGTAAGTCATTTAACTTTGTCTGACTGCTCAAGCTGTTTTATTTATCGAGCCATTTATTATTTATTTTTTGAAATGATGATCACGTTTTCTTGTTTATGACTGCCAAACTGCTTTTTGTAGCAACACAGCTACTTATTATTTGGACTCACAACAGATTGTGGCTCTCTTGCTCTGAAATATGCTCATTGAAAGTTGTAAGATTAGTCCAGTGATTTTAGGTTGTTACATGCTTATTAGATACTTTTGATTATGCTTTGCTGTGGATCACTGATCTCTCTAGCTTTCTCACATCTTTGTGTGCTGTGCTCTTATTTTTGGTTATTGAGAGTAGAGCTCAGCATGTGGTATTTCATGCACAGTTAAAGCTAAAGTCAAAGTGTAAGTGGCAGTCTTATGTGTTGATTAAGATGTTGCTAACTTTGCAGACTATTTCTGTGACTAATGTGCTTTTGTTTCAAAGTTCAGACTATTCAGCTTTTTTGCCTACATTGATGCACAGTCGTTTACAAATAACCTATATAATTAGCCAATGGTATTATGTAAAATATGAGCTTACTGTATATATTTATAGCCCCAAAATGTAACAAAAATGTAGTTGACAAACATGGCTAAAATGTAGGTTGCTTTATTCTTGCTGGGGTGTAGGCTAATGGAGGTCCTATCGGGATCATGTGTATGGTCTACGACTGCTGGAGTAACTAAAATCACGACTCCACAGTAACATACATTATTCAAGCTTCAGCTGACCTCTGGCTAACATCTTGTTGGTTGTCTCTGGGGTTTGTGGTGATCCTCATCTCTCCCAACGTCAGACTCAGGATCATTTACCATCACATCTCAGTGTCATAGTGAGTTCTGTCTCTGTCAGAATTCCATGCCTTTTTTTTTTTTTTTTTTTTTTTTGGGAGGAAGGAATGCATGAGAAAAACTGATTGTTATCATCAGCCAATCAGGTGTATCAGACATTATAATATCTAATAATATCTGAACAGATGCACACAACTACTTAATCTGGATTAGATTTCTACTAGGGATAAGGGTTAAAATGTAATTTAAAGACAATACATTAAATGATTAATACAGCCTTATCAGTATCACGCATTGACCTCTTACATAAGAGAGATATGTTGTAAATGTAAATTATGGTGAATGTAGTGGGACTTTAAATACCACAACTTCTCATGTAGTTGTTTTCAGTTTAGTTAATTCAGCAGAACAGATAACCATAATTTAGTAAAAAGCAGTATTTGTTAAAAGAGAAGCTCATAGGGAGTATGTCATTCCAATAATTGAGTACTGATCAAATTAATGTCGTGGAAATTTATATTACACATAATTTACCATGGCCATTACACTACATGTAGTGGTAAGTTCTTTCCTTTTTCCAATGTTTGTTTGAGATCAGTTATTATTTGAGTACCAGCTTTTGTCTGAGGATTATGGTAGTAATACTGTATATACATGTATATGTATATGTATTTTTTTTACACACACACACACACACACACACACACACACACACACACACACACACACACACACACACATACAGTATATATACTGTATGTGTATATATATATGTATATATGTATATATATATATATATTTGTTCAAGTTATTCATTCACTGGAACAAATAACAATCAGAGACAACATTCACTCTAACAAGTTGTCACCAGTTGCTTCCCTATCAACTCTTTTCTCTACAGTGAAAGTCCTGATGTTCAGAGTTTATCAGAGTAATGTAAACATCTAGTTGCTTTTATGTTTCCTCTTCCTTCTTCATTCAGTCCCCACAACACACAAATTTTCATAGGAAGTTTGAATCACAGCACAAGGTTAATCAATGTGGTAGCTGGTAATAAATTACGTTCAAGTGACAGGAGAATGTCCATACCTGTCTCAACTGCTGGTGATCTGTGATTGGTGACAGCAGGCCCAGCTCCCTGGCTGGTGTTGAATCATCAAGAGGAGCTGATTTAGTTACGGCAACTCTGACAGGGCCAATCTATCAATTGATCTGGTGAGTAATGCATTACCAGTTTTGGTCAAGGAAGCCCAGACAGAGTATAACCATAGCCAGAAAGCAGAGCAGGTGAAAAGGGGAAACTAGGCTAGACAGTAAGCAGCACTGAGAAGGATTTAGGGAGTGTTATAGTGAATGCACTAATCTCACTGTTAGGTGGATGTGGCACATAAACCTAAACAGGGCTTGTGAGGTAGGAGGATCATTAGAGGGAGACTGATGGCCTTCTTGCTCACACAGCTCCCCTGAGAGTTGCAACATAGAATGCTCAATCAGCAGTTGGGGTGAGTGATCACATGCTGTTTAATTTGTGTTTTGTGTGTGTGTGTGTGTGTGTGTGTGTAATCATATCATCTCCTTTCTTTTCCTGCTGTTGTCTTAAAAGTGACAAAGAGAAAAGCCCTTAGATAAAGCTGCTGTAGTATTTGTTTGTCCATCTGTCTTTCCAACAAAACTTAGAAATACACAAATTCAAATGTGTATATCAATATTTCATAAATGAGACATGGTGTCTTTGTAGACATCCTTATCCCATTTGAGACTTTTGTCTGTAGTTCGGCATTAAAACACAATCAATTGATAACTCTTGTTGAGAAACTTCCACGCAAAACAAAATTCCATGGTAACACTACCAAAGGCAGAAGTGTCTGCTGCTGTTTTGAGGAGTATTTACAGTCCTCTTAGTATCAATAAAGTCTGGATCTGAAGAATAGAGCAGAACAAAATAGACCTGATCAATATTCCCCCCCCCCCCCCCCCCCC
>VXCM01000017.1:0-47397 GCA_014773175.1 Lucifuga dentata | reverse complement strand
CCCCCCGAAATACGCCACTATGATTCACCCTGAACTGGCTGAAGGACACAGCTAGAAGAGATGCAAAGATGCTGAATTTACCTTGACAGGGTTCATTGAGGTTAATTGGTTGTGTGGGGCCATCAGAGGAGCTCAAAGGATGATGCCACTGATTAGGTTTGTCATACGGCTTAAGTGTAGGGTGATGATTTTAGTCCAAGACTTTTATCTTCAGTAAGCCTTGGCTGTAGCTTTTTTTTTTTTTTTTTTTTTAAACCAAGTGCGTTGTGGTGTGCAAATGAGTATGTCTATATATGGTGTGAGTAATTGTACAGCTTTGCAATGAGCTAAACACACTTCCAGTTAGGATTCAAGGCAGCAGCAGACTTTTGACTCCTTGTAGGAAGCTGTTAAATTGTTACAATATGAGATAAAAGGCTGCTAATTCAATAATAATGACATTTTTGATTATACTACAGAGATGCAATAGAACAAAAAAAAAAAAAAAAAAANAAAAAAAAAAAAAAAAAAAATCAACAAGCACTTCCTCAGGCTATATGTGTTGTAATTAGTAGCTGGATACATAAACCAGTGGGCGATGCCAGATTTGACTTTCTCATGAAATGTAAGATATGAACTAATCTACAGTACTAAAACACAAATGCATTACAACTAAGTGGTGTAATTAAAATATGAGTGATTGGCACTGTCACCTCACAGCAAGAAACAAGTCAATTCCAACTGTGGCCTTTTGTATTCTGCCAGTGTCTGCGTGGGTTTGCTCCAGGTGCTCCAGTTTCCTCCCACAGACCAAATACATGCAGGTCAGGAGAATTTGAAACTCGAAACTTAGCTGTAGATATGAGTGTGAGAGTGATTGTAGTTGTCTTCTGTGACCCTGTGATAGATGAGCAACCTGTCCAGGTTATATCTTGATTCTTGTCCAATGAGTGCAGGTTTAAGCTGGGATAGGCTCCAGCGCTCCATACCATTCACAGAATAAGCAGGTATAGAGGATGGATGGATGGTTAATCTAAATATAATAGCAGATAAACCTTTTTCATGGCAGATATTTTGACTTGTGTCATTACTGATGCCTTCATTGGATTTACTTGTGTTTGCAGCCACGCTAATGAGCCAGCAGGCACATGGAAGGGAATGTATCATTATGAATGTTATTAGTTACGCTTGTGTTTTTCCTGCTATGACATTTAACTTAACATCTATAGACACACATCCACATATACGTTGTTAGTGGATTAGTTACATATGCTTCATTAGGGATCATTAGCAAGTGGGTGGAAGATGATTGTATGTGCTTAGTCACTGAGCTGTTAGAACAAAATGGTGGATGAAAAGTATTTTTCCCTCCACCAACCTTTCCCAGCTTGGATCATGAAGCTCCCTTCTGTCTTCACTTTGTCATGTCGTTCTCAATTTTCTCTACCAGGTAGCCAATTCAGAGTTCATGCCTCTGATAAGACTCTAGTCACTCCAGATAAATGAGGACAAAAGCTCACTTAAATACTCAGTTTTATGTGCAATTACAAGCTTACACAAATAATTAAAGATGGAGAGCACATGTTTGGATTGCCATCTCTTTTTCTCTCTTACATATATTTGTGTTTCTCTTGTTCACATATTTGCATAATAGCTGAACAATTTCACTGAGCAGGTCTTTACAGTAAATGTGTAGAAGCATTCTTAATTAGCATTCTAGAAACAGAATGCTAATTAATCCAACACAATCAAGCAACAGGAATTCTTCACAATTAAGACATTTCTGTCCTACAGTTAGCATAGCTTGACAGTGCAAGTGGTCTCTTGAGTATTTATTGATTCTGCTTCTTATCTTTTGTGTTTGAGACAGTGATATTTGTCAGCTCAACCACACAGTGAAAGCAGAGTCTGATGAACTTTGGAGCAGTGGACTTGAACTTTGGTATGGATAAAGCTAGTGCCTATCCATGTTTTATGTATTGTAATACAACAAGAAATCAGACATATGTTTGTCCCTATACCCACATCTGTAGTGGTTTAATATTTCATGTGATCTCAGTCTAGTTTTAACATCAATGTTGTACATGATGGCCCATATATAACTGTATTTTTATGGACATACAGTATATGAAAAAAGTTGGGTTGTCTTATATTTGAGGATTGGGCATGAATGACATTACACATTCGACGGTCTTACGTCCTCTATTTGTCTCTCTGACTCTGTTGCTGCCTCCGTCTGTCCGACTGTCCCGCTTTCTCACACGCTGCCTCTTTAAATGTCACTGTTTGTCTCTCTCTCTCTCTGACTGCACGCTGTTACTCTAATTGACACTGTCTCTTTGTCTGTCACCGTCACTCTCTCTCTCTCTCTGCCTGTCATGCTGTCTTTGCAGTTGGTGCTCTCTCTCTCTCTCTCTCTCTCTCTCTCTCGCTCGCTGTCTCTCTTTTTGATTGTTGTGCTGCCTCTCTGCCAATCACAGATTTAGATTGACAAATGGGTGAGCTAGCATTCACCCTCTCTCTCTCTCTCTCTCTCTCTCTCTCTCTCTCTCTCTGTCTCTCTGTCTCTCTGTGAAATTGGCACAGTACTGCTACTACCTCAGATAACCTATCCTATCTGAATGTACCTGCACTGGCACCAAGTGGGTGGACAATGGTCGGTTAATAGACTAATCCAGACTAATCCAATATTTATCACTGGATGGAATTTGAATTACTAATAGACTATTGTTTGTCATCTTTACTGTCCTTTATTTAAGCAACTATATTTGATGTTTTTTTTTTTTTTTTTTTTTTAATATACTGTCACAGTTAAAATACATCAAATATAGTGCCTTGGCCAACCTTGCTTTATTCAGTCTTTACCCAATAGTTTCAAAAGGACTGGTTGCGTTATAATCAGGGTTGTCATATATTCAGTTCGATACGGTGTTTTCCCAGAGCCATTCCTGTCACACACCAGCTTTTCCCAGCAGCAAAGTAGCAAAGTGTGGTTTTATATTGATTCTGGACTAAGACTAAAGATTGAATGAGGAATTATTGATTTTTTTTTTTTTTTTTTTTNATTTTTTTTTTTTTTTTTTTCTCCGTCCAAAGTTTAAAGAACTGACACAGACCATTGTCCTTTGCTACTTAGGACACTAATCAAATGGAGAGTGAAAGGCACACAAATCTACTAATACAGCTGAGTCTCCCTGTTTCAGATTAATATTAAATTTCAAGTTAAATCAAATCGCTCATTATAACAAAGTTATTTTTCACTTTATGATGATACAATATGTATATAAAAATGTATTTGTAATTTTAAACAAATTACTCATTTAGTACTTGGTGTCATAAAACTCTAAAGTCATTTCAACTAAAATGGCTTTTCTAGACTTCTCCATAAGTACCTGTATTACCACTGGTATCCAACAGTCATGCAATTGACTGCATGGGAGTTATCCCATGTAGTCAGTTGCATAACTGTTGAAACCCTAATTTATATTTTCTCCTTCATTTGACAGTCTGTGAATGATTTTGGAGGTTTTTCTTTATATTTTGAGGAATCAAATATTGCAAATATGTGATATTAACCCGTTGTAGTACTTTATTTATTTTTGTCATTTTCTTTATTTATTCCACTCTTTCTTCCAATTGTCCTCCCATCATGGTCCCTCCAGACTCAGCACTTACACCCCGCTAAATGTCCCAGGCCCAGCAATAAATCACTGGTTACCCACAGCGTCCCATGCCCTCCCTCCCATCTGTCAGCACCTAATGTGTCACACGACAAGCTGCAATCTGCTGCTTCAACAAAGTTGTTGACTCACTTTGAACAACTTAGCTTTCTCAGCCATTGAATGCTGCCTCAAAGACGTAGCCCCTGAAGAGAATTGACCAGAAGTCCCAGGTAAAAACTGTGAGTCTATTTTAGACCCTTGGGAGGCTCAAAAATCTGCTTTATTCCCATCACTTTAGCCTGAAAGACAGTTACAGACCTACAGTGAATGTCCTCTTTTCAGATACCACGACCACCTGCCTGAAGATGGAGAACAGCTCAAAGGATACCCTGATGTGAACCTGAATTGAACCCTGAATTGACAAAATAACTCCTAGTTTGTCCAGACTACAAGGCAGCCTAATTCAGACTGCAGAAGGGGTGTATTATGTTTTGATGACACTTTAGAAGACATTTTACAGAGAAGAACTGTGGAGTTTTGCCTAAATTTTTTAACACTATAGTCACACTATCAAGGCCAGAAAAGAGGACATATTACAATGATTAGTATTTTGACAAACATACTTATTATAGGCAGTACATGTTAATTCAATCAAATATCACATGGTTGGTGAGGGCCAAGCCGACAGAGCTCAAAATCTCCAAACCTATGTTTTTGGTTCATTCACTACCTCCTCTGCTGTTGGAGCAACACTGCTAAAGTCTGAATTTGTAGAAAAAAAAAATTCTTTCTTCCTCCTGTGATTTAAGAATGAACATATCGTCTCTATCTCCATCTTCTCACAAAATGAACTGTAGCCACTGCCAGCTCCTCCTTCTTTCTTTATGTTTATTTCACTGCCACTGGAACATGCGAATGACCACTCTGCTCCCCTGGTAACATGCGAATTGTGACCACTCTGCTCCCCTTACCCATTTGAGGAGCATAAAAATAGCTCTAATTCTTGCTCTTAAGGACGATACTGCACCCTTTGGGAAAAGTGAGTCATGATAACAATATAGCACCACTTTTAATACAGCTGGCTCATTTGCAGTTACCTTTGCTGTATTTGTAAGTTCAGCAGAGACTTTTTCTGTGAGGGATATAACTTGTGCTCATTTGGTAAAATCTCATACCGTATTCAAGCTTGTGACTATCATAAGCAGCAAGGGATTTACCCTTGTACTCCCTCAACATCTGCATTGGATAAAGTTGTGTCTGAGCAGAAGGATGATTGAATCTGGCATGATTTTTGCAGCGTTTTTCAAACTCTTGCCCAAATGGGATGATAATTGAAAATCTCAACTGTATGGCAATCAACATGTTTAAGAAGGAACCCAGTCGCCTAAAGGTTAATTGTAGCTAATCTTGAAGTATTTTAAAATCCTATTTCGTTTTTATAACATTTTGTCCTAGCTTGGCTCAAGTATATTAACTAATTTCTACAGAGTATGTGTGCGTATGTGCACTCACCACACTGTTCAAGCAGTGGTCATAATATCTGCAGCAGAATGCCTCCGGCCTTATTGTCCCTTTCAGTTATGCTTTGCTCATTGGCTTAAGAAACAGAATCCTCTGTAGGAGGCAGCAAGCAACTGTCACGTGGCTGTCAGAACACCCTCGTGTCACCATCTCTGATTGAGGTGATTGGATAAATGAGAATGTAATTGGGTTTTAGGCTAAGTCATATCATGAGATGAGATAGAATTATCCAGGAACATATTAATGTAATAAAAAGCTTTCAGATCTTGCAGCTCTATTACATTAGAAAGCTGCCATCCCCTCTCCTCTGTTCCTTTCTCCCTCCAATGCCAGTCCCCCTCAAGGGCTTGCAGCTTTGAGCTGTGCTAACATGATTGACATTGATAGCTGGATCAAACTATAGAATCAACCCTAATATCATTAAGTGACCAGACATGGAAGCGGAGACCTGGGCTCTAACTGTATTAGCTGCTACATATGTTGGGTTACAGATGCAGGGGGCTAAATGCAGCAGGAATTCAAGCATGCAAGCCAGAGTTTGTATGAAAAATGTGTGTGTGTGTGTGTGTGTGTGTGTGTGTGTGTGTGTGGATGGGTGGGTATGAGTAACCCTGGTGCTTTTGGTTGTAGATGGCTGTGTGTGAAATCCTGTTTGTGCCTGCTTCTCACATTGATCTAGTATTTATTGTCAACTCTGCTGTCCCATTTCACAACAGACACTTTCTCTTTATGCTAATCAGCTGAAATGTGTTTCAGTGTTTGTCCACAAATCAACATAAGGAGCTTCATTAATTTATTTACTGTACATGTACCATCTTTTTCATATTTATATTCAAATGGAAAATCATCCTGGGAGAGGGGAGCAGTGGAGAAAGATAAAACATGAGTTTAGCTAAGGAAAAATTAAAATACAATGAGCTTTCATGTCATTTTATGAGCATCAGTTGCATTACAAATTGCACACACTGGCACTTTATTACATGAATATTCAGCAGTAGCTCCTGCACAGCAGCAGTGCAGGTCCCCCGAGAGCCTCTGTGTTGAGGTCAAACAACTTGTTCTCCAGAACTGTTTCACAGTACCACTGGGTACAATCCATAATAGCTGCTAGTTGTCCTCCAGTTGCCAAGTCATGCACTCTCCTGACGGTTCCAGGGCTTGTACCACTGAGCCCGACACCCTGAGGGTAATTCATCAAAATTCCAAGGATCATTAAAATAAATAAATAAATAAATAAATAAAAGTATTACTCATTCCCACTGTATTTTCACTATATTCTACTCTTTTGTAGATTGCAAACTTTATATACTAATGTGTCATTTAACGTTTTATTTAAACACAAACCAGGGGTGGAAGAGACAGACATGGAGGGGCACTCATTAGAGCACATACCTCCACCAAGGCCGAAAAATTAGTTAAAAACAAAAATAAAAAACACCTAAAAATTATATATATATATATATTAATAATAATAATAATAATAATAATAATAATAATAATAATAATAATAATAATTCATTTGTCATGAAAAATAGTAGTTTTTAAAGTTTGTGTGATTTTGGACCATATTGCACTCATTGATAGCTTGTTTTGGGATTTTTTTTTTTTTTTTTTTNTTTTTTTTTTTTTTTTTTTAGATTGATGTATTATTAATATTGATGTATTTAAAGTAACAAAAGTAGCACATATGCACACACACAGATACCCTGCCAATGGTAAGAAATTATTTGAAAAATGTACCCTGGATCTGTATCTGGATTGGTGCCAGAATTTAAAGGGTTATTTTTTCCCCCCCCCATGGACCATGGTGCCACCCTTCCACCAAGTTTCATCACAGTCGCTTCAGAACTTGTTGATGAATTGGAAATAAAACATGGGTACAGTTATGAACACTTGATAAGACAGAAAAAATATGCAATTTGTTTTCTAGCCACCAGAATAAACAAATATTGGAGAAATCAGATGACAAATGCACAGGCATCATGTACAACCTTTTTCATATTTTCTTGCTTAACTTGGTTATATGGCCAAGCTGTTACTACCAAGTTGTTGTAAAGGTAAAAGTAATGTAGTAGAGTAATGAGTCAGCAATCAATTGGCCTTCCTTACCATAGCAAATACAAATCCAGAGTTTGAGAATTGCAGCATCCTGTGAGAAAGGTGCTGCTTAAATAGAGTTCGATTGACATTGACATTGACATCTGTGTGCTTCTTATTTAAAAAAAAAAAAAAAAAAAGAAAAAAACTCTCCCTCTGGTGCAACAAAACATTATGGGTACGGAGTGGAAAGTCATCCTTTCCTTCTCTTAACTCAAGCGTCTTTTATGAAACGTTCAAGTGCTGTACCAGTGTGTTGGAATGTTTAAGCTCATATTATTTGTGCAGTTAAGTCTTTGATGCATTCAAGTGCTGGCGGGAAGCTCCACAAACACCACATTATCCTTTCCACAATGTCCACATTTGCTTATTGTTTGTCTTTTGATTTGATTTTCCAGCCACATAGCTTTGGCAGACTCTCAAGTCTCAGATGACAGAACACATTGTTTCAACAAATATATGATCAGAGAATTCTGAATCATGACTATGACATAGTAGGCCTCATCAGTATAAATCAGAAATGTTTTTATTAAATGAGATGCTTAATCTTCCAGACATCACTACATTTGTGACAGGTACAAGGTTAAACATGACATGGAATCGTGATGCTTTAGGCAAAATAGCTTTGGGACGTCCACCTTGAGCTTTTCAGTCAAGTCTAGCCAAATCAAAAAGAGACAAGGAAACACAGCACCTTTGGGAAAGAAAAAAAAAAGCCTTGGGAGTTTCAGTACTTAAAAATATGAATAAACATATTATTTGAGTTCCCTTCCCTGCCCTCCCCTCCCCCTCCCACTCCCCTCATCGGCACATCACCATCAGAGTGTTAATCAAGTGTTAATTGTCTGGAGAAATAGTTAGAATACCACAGTTGTGTTGGAGCAAACTGTTCTACCAATAAACAACAGATATGTTCATTATTCAATAATACCTAAGTTTTTAAGGTTGATTACTCAGCATAAAAAGAGAATTTGTGAATATACATTTCAAGTTAAAAAAAATACTGGTTACAGCTCCACTCTTCTTNCCACACACACACACACACACACACACACGCACAGTCATCTATAAAAAGGGGGAAAAAACTGCAGCTATAATACTTATTGTCTGCAGGTTGTGTAAGTGTTAACATTGCAGTAGATATTACATCTTCTACTTATTTCTTATGGAAGGCAGCATTGCCATCAAGTTGACAATGCTGATGCTATTACGGTCCTACAGGGGGAGCACAGGCTGGCATGGATAGAAATGAGTGAGTGGGCAATTTACAGGCCAGTTCCATTAGTTGCCTCATGTCTTAAAAAAAAAAAAAGAGGAAAACCACAAGACAAAGAAGAAAAAAAATTGCCCTCCATACCTCTGTCATCAGTGTTTCTGTCCTATTTTTAGTTTCTGATTATGTTTTCAGGTTACGATTGCCATCTTCCTCCATAGCCACCCAGTAATTAACAGACATAAGTCTCTTTTATCAGGGCCACTCCTGTGTCTTCAAGACAAATCCTACTGTTACTCTCTCTCTCTCTCTCTCTCTCTCTCTCTCTCTCTCTCACACACACACACACANTCTCTCTCTCTCTCTCTCTCTCTCTCTCTCTCTCTCTCTCTCTCACACACACACACACAAACACACACACACTCTCTCTCTTTTTTTCCCCTCTCTCACTTCAGTGTGATGATGAGACCAAGAAGCAGTATGAGCAACAGTTGCTCTTAGTTAACATTCAATCATTAATGCCTGGAGCACAACAATCAAATCAATTGCTTTGCTCTGAACAAAGTTCTGTGTAGCCTACTAAAGGTGTTGAATGAATGAGTGAGAGAAGAGATATGCATGAAGATATGAAGAGATAAGAGAACGCATGGATAAACTTTTTTTTTTTAGAGAGAGAGGAGCATGACTGCGTAAGCTTGGATGGGAGATCATTTTTTAGGATCGAGGAGAGTAGGAAAGAGAAGGCAATGGGGCATTGTGAGTTATGTTAGCATGGAAATTAGTGTGGAATTATACTTTCAGGTATTTCAGTGAAATAGTAGAGATTTTTTTTTACCCTAAAATTATGTTGTTTTCCATGTTTATCTGCACATTATTGAGTCTATTTAAATATGTGTAAAAAAAAAAAAAAGCAGTCTCATTTTTTCTGTTTCTATTCTATTACTATTATCTAATAACTTAAAAAAAAAACTATAGTAGGCAAACAGATGGCGCATGTATCATATTGATTCTTCGTCTGCCCCTCCTTTTTATTATATTGTTACTCTGCAGCAGAATCAAATTTAATTACATCCTCTGGATCCATATAACAGCAAAACCTCATCTTTGTGTCCCTAATAAAGTGATTATTTAGACAGAGAAAAGGTGTAAAATGCCTTTTTTTTATGGCTTCTTGGTGATAATTCCCTGAAAGAAAATATGAGTGACTAGTGTCAGGGAAGAGAGGGGGCCGTGCTTTTTGAGCGGGGCTTTATAGCTCACTGACCTTTAAAGAAATAGATTGTTGTTCTCTGAGATCATGTACTTTATAGACACCCAATTTGTGCTTGTTCTTTTATAATGCAGTATTGATTTTTGTTTGCTTTATTACTCTATTTAAAGGCCAAAATAGCGTGTGCATCTCTAGAAAAGGATGGACATGAAAAATGAGTATATCAAATCTTTCTGATTTTTCTACACATTTGCAAGAGATTTATTTGAAAGGGAGCTTGTTGGTATCACGTTAACTTTCATTCTTCACACATTCTTATTACAAGCTGCTCGAAATGTGTCGTTTTAAAATGTTGACTATGATAGATTTTGAAGCCTTTAAATTTTATTATTATTTATATGAATTTAGTTTTACAAGGTTGACAGTTTTCCTGCATTTTTACATGTACTACATACTCTTGGTTTAAATGAAAGTCAGGAAACAGATTGCTTCATGCTCTGGTTTCTCACTCTACTCTGTTCTTCTGGTCTATGATTGTCACTGCTAATGGATTCTACAGAGAACCCCCCCCNCACACACACACACACACACACACACACACACACACACACACACACACGTGTGCCACAAAAATGTTTATTTTTTTTTAATTTGTGTTAGTTTGTGTTTTTAATTTGTTTTAAGTTCTTTATAAATCAAATTTATCCATGTATCTGCTCATTGTTCATTTCATTTTGGCTGTTGTGGAATTAAAGGGGTCACTGTATAGCAATGATGCAGAACTTCAATTTGTCAAAAATCTGGTACTGTGTGTGTAAATGCATACAGACACAGTTTAGGTGAACTGTAAAATCAAATTTACCTTAGCTGTGCAAAAAAGTGTCAACATGGCTGTCTTTCTATCAGCCCTGAGATAGACTGGGGACCTGTGCAGGGTGTGCCCTGTCTCTTGTCCAATGCATGCAGGGATAGATTCCCAGAACCCTGCAATGAAATTCAATCCAACTGTATTGCCTTTAGTGTGCAAAGAACATGTCCAATGACAAGTGTCAAAGAAACTTTGGAACTTGCACATCTGTAATACTTGTGCCACATGGAAATCAAACCTAAGATCTCATCAGGCAATCAAGTTCTGTATCATGAGGGACACACAAGTGGATAAGTAGATATAGATAAGTATGGATGGAACGCTAACAGACCAATACATACATAAAATATGAACCATTACAATCTAAAATATTTGTTTCTCTAGACATTGGTAGTTTGTTATTAATGGAGATAATGAAAGCAGATTATGTGAAAAAAATTCACTGATGTACAGTACATTTTTCTATGTTATGTTCATAATGGATCAATCAACACTTGTATTTCCAAATTTCTAATATGTTCAGTTTTTACTTTCATTGATTTGCACACAGCTGCTAACATTTCTTTACGTATGCAGATGTTGAACATCATATTAGGATGCTGAACGTCAGGCATTTACATGTACAAGGGATAACGTGAACACACAAAGACAAAGGCAATACACAAGCAGACAATTAAAAAAAAAAAAAAAAANAAAAATATATATATATATATATATAGTTATACACTCCATCCACCTCCACTTACAGTATCTCTTCATCTCTCTACGTTTCCTCAGCAACCTCTAACCACTCCCCTTCAGAGACACCACATAACTGAGTGTAATCGTGTGCGATCAACATAAATGGAGCATGTAAAAACATCACACCACTAAGTATGTGAAAATCAGCCTCAGGACATGTGTTGTTTGCTGTGAAAGTGGAGCTGTCAGATAGTTTAACCTTACAGCAGCCTTGGCTCACAGCTCACTACAGCCCGAGAAACAGTTTGAGGCAAAGCTTCAACTGCAGCGAGCTTGGCCTTAAGTAGGACAAGAGAATTCTCCAGGCTCCCGTTGAAATTCATACAATCCCTCTAGGATTTTTTTTTTTGTTTTGTTTTGTTTTTTTTCTATATTTGCAACTGAGAATTGTTTCCAATCCACTCTTCATTATGTATATTACAAGGATTTGCAGTTTTTATAAATCGATACTTGCATTATTCAAACAGCTATCGTTTTTACAAACCCATTGCAATTTATTGCAATCAGTAGGTATCCCAAGACTTATTTTATAGAATCATAGTGCTATCATATCCAGTGTTGCCCCCTTTGTTGTTGTTTCCCAGAAATTATTCCTCCTAACAAACGTTTGTAGAAAAATGTTGGGGAGTTGGGGAGATGAATCTGAAAAAAAGTAAATTTTGAGTTATTTTTGCAGTTAACACAAAACTGCTCATGACAGCTGACAACAGCCATCATCTATTTATAAAGACCGTTTCTCTGTCTGTCTCACTGTTCTATCACTTTTGCTATTCCTCCTCCCATCAGCTAGTGGCGCCACTTTCTCTTACTTTCTGTTTCCAGCTCCTTCCTTCCTCTGTTCTCTTTCCCGGCGCTACTTAAACCCTGGCCCTGCAGTTACTGCTTGCCAGATTGTACTGTGCTCATACCTGTCAGTCCTACCCTGTTATTCTGTTTCTGACCAGCCTGTTTGTGTACTGGATCTGATCTGCCTGTTTATGGACTCTGACTCTGCCTATCTCTACTTGGATTTGTTTGCCAGTTTGTGTATGATCATTGCCTAGTTTTAGACTAGGCAATCGCTTCTGCCTGGTCCTTGTGGAGTTATACCTCTCTATATACTGAATAAAGTGTTTTAGACTTCTTACCTGCAAGTTGGTCTCCACTTATGGGTCCTCACTATTCTGCCTGGTAGTCTGTGGCACCAATACCTCTAGAAGCCAGCACTGTCTGAAGTTGAAATTTGGCAGGTTCATTGCTCAGGGCCCAAGGACACGTAGTGTTGCATGTAAAATTGTTTGGATGAGCGGTTCTTGAATTGAACTGTGCCGGTAAAAAGTAGTCCGCACCACAGATATGCTCCAAGCACGGCAGTAGGATACGCTCTGGGCCTGGTAGCATATGCACTGTCCAGTGCCACTGTCTTAACCCAACCCCAAACAGCAAACAAAGCTAGCTCACGAGGACGTGCAGAACAAAATTATGGCATGACTCGAAGACTGTCCTTAAAAACATGCTGGATATTTTCCAGATACAAAGTTCAACTGAGTTGGTTTCCCACCTCTTGAGGCACCATAGAGTGGGAGTAGTGGGAGGACAAGCTAGTGGAATTGGGTGGCAGGCAGCCTCGACCAGTCTGCTGTACCTGAGGTGATCCATCACCTGGGCAACAAAACAAATCCCATGTTGTTACAGTTGCAACACATCGTTTCTAAGGTGTGCTGCTGCTGTGGCACACATCATAAAGTCTGGCCCGTTCCGAATAGGCACGTTTTGAATGTGCACTGCACTAGTTTCTAAAAATACAATAACAATTTGCCTTCTGTGCCACCAGTTCCCTGCTGCCATCGGCCCTGCATGGCCCTTTTGAACCCACTGCCTGTTCTGTCCGGCTTTCCCCAGGCCTCCATGCCTCCAAAATCCAGGGTTGTGCCCTTTCTGTTTTTTGCTATCTTTCCGTTAAGCCACAATATATTTTATTTTGTTCATTCCCTCCTTGTCTCCAGTGTGTTTGTAAATAAATATTTAATTGCCTCTGATTGTCTTCAGCAATCACAGGATTTCCTTATCTGCATTTGGATCTCTCTGAGTCTGGTTCTGGGTTACCTGTCATCTCTATGTTATCTTGGTCTGGATCTCATTTTTGATCTTCCTTTAAAAATTGAAATTTATATGAGTAGTTAAAGCATCTTTTATGGTTATGATTCAGCACTTCCATGCGTATAAACACACACATTATGAACAGTTTTTTTTTTTTTTTTTTNTTTTTTTTTTTTTTTTTTTGCTGTAACATTTAGGATTAATGATTTTCCAAAATCCCTTGTGCAGACATGCGATTGGCAAATTTCTTATTTTTGATCAGCCTTAAAAATTTTAATTTACATAAGTACTTAATACTATATTTTGATTCAGCCCCCATTATCCACATTCAGCTCTTACAAAAATAACTCTGTAACTCAAAGTGATTCCTGCCTTCTCCACCTGCGGAAATTTGGTGTTGTATGTGCTAATGTGTGTTCACACATATGCAGTCCAGCTTTTGCTAATGGTTTTTCCCTCCAGTTACTAATAAATTATACTAACAGCCTTATTAGTGAGTACAAACACTGTTTTTGCTTCATAGATGCATTTGTAAAGAATGCCATCTTCTTTTTTCAGGAAATTTCCATCATTATATATTATATACTGTATATTATATCTTATATTTTCTTGCATATTTTCTGCTTTAGATGTAGCTCTAAATAAACAAATCCCAGCACACAGAGATATAACAGGATCCAGAGAATGTTGACTGTAGGTGTGGGTGTGACCGTATGGAGATAGGGGAAAGCCATTTCTCCCAGTTTCTCAGAAGCTTCATCCCAGTAGTATAAAGTTTGGCCATTGTAGGTTAAGATCTATTATTGATATCTGAAGCCAAAAAGACACTTTATACTCTCTATATAAATGACAAGTTCAAAATGTTATTGACCAATAGATAGATTGTCATTCTTAGTCAAAAATTACCTGTTCATAGTGCAGCTGTGAGGTGTGGAACTTAATAGCGTGACCTGATTTGTAGCCCTGCTAATCTAAAATGATTCAGCAGTTTATGAGGTCAATTATGTAGAGACCTACGGGACTCCATTGGTGTTCAGTCCTCAAGTTCCCTCTCTTCGCCTCCTCAGTGTTTCTGTCTGTCATCCCCCCANCCCCCACCCCTCTCTCTGAACACCTTGTAAGCTTAGTCTAGGAAAATGTCGAAGGCAATAATAGGCTGACATGAGAGGAGAAGAACACACAGTATTGCTGGAGAGGTGCCAGCGAACGAAAACATGAAGGTGAAAAAGATGTCAATCTCACACTTGCAGTATTGATGCAATCATGTGTTGATAGACCAATATTTTGACAGTTGGATATTTTAAAACCATGAGCAACCCTACAAACTTGGTAATGTAGAAAGGATAAAACTTCAGCGCATTCTATCGCTAAGGTTTATGTTTTTGGTCTCATACTCAGGAGTTTCCGATAATGTCACAGTTTGTTTACACCACCATTTTCGACAGCAAAACTTGTAGGGCAGGATTCATGAAAAATCATGCTAACTACAAAGTGTCACTCTAAATGAGCACCATGAAAATTGAAGCTCATTCATAAAAGTTTCCCTTAGGTTAATCAGTGCACCGTGTCCTATTTAAGGAGTGTTGCTGTAAAGTGTGGCTCAGGCAAAAATCAATGAAGATCAACATATTAATGAGCAGCTTCATATTTAAGAGCCATGTATTATACTGCTTCATCTGGTGTCAAAGCGAAAGCAAACACAATGTAAACCTATGCTTTACAGCTCCACATTTTAAGAGAAACATACATCCATGCACCAGAGCCCAAGATGATATATATATATATATATATGTGTGTATATATATATCTATATATATATATATNCCCAAGATGATATATATATATATATATATGTGTGTATATATATATCTATATATATATATATGTACACACACACACATACACCATATATACTCGACTGTAAGCTGAGTTTTTTAAACCAAATTTCCGGCCCCCCAGTGCAAATTGGGGGGCCGGCTTATTGTGAGTAATTCAAATCAGACCGAAATTTCCAGGCGTGGAAATACTACCATTTACCACTACCCATGGAAAATAGTTTAAATCATACCTTATAATGAGATATTTCCTGACTAAACATCTCATTAAGCACATTTTGCGAAGGCCAGTGAGTGCTAACGTAATCATCTGCTGAAATAAATATCATGTTTACTGGTATCGGTGTTAGAGCCATTTCTTGGTTAATTATCAAATGTTTAAAACATTTAATTTGGAAAAAGTGAAATCAAATAAGTTATTATATTTTAATATACTGATTGATCAGAGCCGGCTCCGTGAAGCCACTATGATCCGACTACGATATGTACCGGCTCCATCACAGAGGATCTATAGATGCTCAGCTGGAGGAACGGGCAGCGGTATAGTTATTTACCTCACGTCATGTTTTGTTGTTTTGATTTTGAAAATAAATAATCCATGAAAAGAACAAGAGCGCGATGTTATCATTCCGGTGTGCGTCAGGAAGAGAAGCCCCGTTAAAATGGTGAAGTTTTAAAACTACCTCCATAACACGTATATGGATTATTTTCAGAAAATCACAGGAATACTATGACGATACTTGGGAAAACAGGTAATTTGCTAAATGGAACAACATCAGGGGGTCAACTGAGGAAATTCCAAAACTCCATATCGACAAATGTCCAGCACATAGACAGACCCGCATCGACTCAGGTACAGGATAATTACTGAAAACACATAACGGGTGAGATTCTAAAAAAACTCACCATAATTACGCAGCTAAATATGCTAAATAAGCACCGTGATAATTAAAGCTCATTTGTAAAGCTTTCCTTACCTTCANGCTAAATATGCTAAATAAGCACCGTGATAATTAAAGCTCATTTGTAAAGCTTTCCTTACCTTCATCAGTGCATTGTTGGCGATTCAGAAGAGGAAGAGGAGTCCGAAAACTTAATGTCAGCTAATGTTAGTTATGTAATCAGCTGTTTACTGGTACCGGTAGGTAGATTATTTTCAGAAAACCACAGGAATACTATGACGATTCTCAGAAAAAAAAAAGGTAGGCTAATTTGCTAAAAAAATAAATTGATGGAGCAACTTTGGGGGGTTGACTTATATGTGGGTTTCTGTAAAAAGCTAAATTTGCAGGTTAAAATTGGGGGGTTGGCTTATAGTCGAGTATATACGGTGTGTGTGTGTGTGTGTATGTATATATATATACATACACACACACACACACACACACACACACAGAGAGAGAGAGAGAGAGAGAGAGAGAGAGAGNCACACACACACACACACACACACACACAGAGAGAGAGAGAGAGAGAGAGAGAGAGAGAGAGCACAGGAGGCTTGAGGAAGAGGCACAGTGCTACAAGAATGTGTACGAGATCGGATCAAAATTCGTCATTTAAATAAACTCATTGATCACCTGAGTGGGCTTAAATATCAGCTTTATTGATCACTAACACATGAGCAAAATACAATTTAAAACTTTTCCCAGACTTTGTGCCACTGTAATTTACCACAAGGAACAAGTCTTAATTTTGCATGACATTGTGTTATATATGGCTTCCCCAACATGTAAATAAGCAAATACCACAGTAACAGCCCTTTTAAGGCAAATGCTAAAACATGTCAGGAACAGGAGTTAATAGAATAGAATAGAATAGAATAGATTAGATTTATGATTGAGAGAACATGGCTGTGTGACGATATTTACCCTTAGAGACATGTTGGCACTGTGTTTTATGAATTCTGCCCATACTGTCAGTATAGCCTCCACTAGTAAATAATGCTGAGTTAGATTCATCTGTATAATATCCGGTTTAATGAGAAAATAAAATTATGAAGGTGTACAGACATTGTTACCCTTAACCTATTTCATTGACATTTTCTACTATGATTATAACTCTCTGCCATCTATTAATTATCTAGATCTATATCACAACTCGATGAACACCCCTCTCTGATCTTAGTATTTAAAGGCTTACAAAAATCTAATTTCATTCAAATATATCATGACTGGGAAGTGGCGAGGTATGGACCTTTCCATGCTGGCCCAGGGCCGATCAGGGTATAATAATTAAGAGGAAATGCCCCTGCTGAGGGCCAGCCAGTGCTGGAGAGAGGTCTTCTTCAACAGAGCAGCTATCTCAAGCCTGCTGACTTCAATCCTCTGAGCAGACTGCGCAGACCCCATCTGTGTACCTCTCATTTGTATCATGCCCTCTTGATCTCTTTTCAAAATTCTTTTAAACTTTTCCGTCAATTTTGTGCTGGTATGTAGATTTAGATGGAGTTTACCACCCAGTTTGGGCTGCATTTCCAAAAGATACAGACTAAACGATAATCATTAAAGGTACAGGCAGTCCCCGACTTACGAACGTCTGACTTACGAACAACCCGTACTTACGAACCAACCGCCATAAAGCCTATTAAATTAAAAATTCATACATACAGTGATTTGTAATAATGAACAACCCGCTACTTCACGACGCACGTCAAAACAACAGAAGAATGCCTCTTCCGACGTGCAAGACATCAAGGAGCGAGTGTAAGTGTTATTCTACATGTTTTTTTNCCCCCCCCCCCTCTCTCTCTATGTTTATGATGTTTTAGGATATCTGGAAGTGTTTCTTTAAGTTTCTTATGCATAGAAAGGTAAAGTATATACATTAGATATGGACCTTACGTAACTGTTCCGACTTATGAACAAATCCGACTTACGAACAGCCATGGGCATGGAACTCATTCGTAACCCGGGATGCCTGTACCACAAAGATATCCTAGTATATAAAGAAAAAAAAATGATCAAAACATCAGGGAATACATGTTAATATACAAATACAGTTTTGAACACACTAATATATAAATACAGCTTTGAAGACCCCGTGCTAAAACTGAATACAGCTGACATCAGTGGAGGAAAAACTTGGAAAATCTATGAAAAACAAACAGCAAAGGATTTTTTTTTTTTTTCTTAAAATGGGCCTAAGCTCAGGGACGCACCAATTTACGAACAGCAATATTCTTTAAGAAATAGACTCCTTCTTGGTGCTTCTATAGTGGATGATAAATGCTGCCAGATGATAAAAAAAAGACCAAGGTCAATTGTCTTTTTTTTTTTTTTTTTTTTNTTTTTTTTTTTTTTTTTTTTACATCAAGGCTAAGAGTGTGCAATTGCTGTCGTTGAAACCTTTAGGTAATTTTGGCTTGACATTTTTCCTGTGCAGTATATATCTGCGTGGTACATTTTTCTCTCCTGTACTGGAGTTATTGGAGTGCAGGATGTAGAGCAGCATTTTTCCCTGAGAGAGTGTCAGGACCTCTTGTTCAATGCAACACATAAGTATAAACCTTATGTTTTCCTTCTTCCTATAACATGACTATGTCTAGAAAATAATTAAAACACAGTAGGTGACATTGCATATAATTTTGTTGTTTGTGGTTGAAATAATCATTTTTCCTTGTACCTTCAGTACATGATTTGACTCTTAATTAACCATTTTTAAAGTAATCCTACCAAACAAAGCATTGCATATTTTATAACTGCCCAGTAAATGAGTATCATTCAGACTGTGTGCAGTTGGTTGAGATGTGATACAAACAGCCTAAATGTCTGTTGCCATTGCTTCCATCCATTCTTACCCTTTGTGTTCTGTTCACACTGGAGACAGCCAAAAATACCAAAATAAGTCAGCTTGGATAATGACACCCTGACAAAGATACAAACTCGATGTCTGGTTTGCCAGCAGGCTGAATAATTTGTAATCTGAATGGGCAAACGGGAGCAGTGGAAGATTGTTTACCCCAGCAGGCTTGACTGAAAAGTCCTGAGACCAGAGTGGTATGAGGCAGAACTATTAAGGTACCTTGTAACTAAGCACAACATAGTTTTAGACCTTTATTTTAATTAGATTTCATAAATAACGTAAACTTTGCAGTATTTTGTTGTGAAAGATATTCATCATCATTTGACAGTTGACAATCAGGTTACACAGCCAATATAATTACAAAGTGTATAACATCTTCATTTTCTGTGATAATTTCAGACTGGGTACAATTTTCACATCCTTTCAAAATAAATAAATAACTAAATAAATAAAAACTTAAAGGGGGCTCCACTGATTCTCTATATCAAATTTATAAATTTATAAATTTGTCATCTTCAACACCAACAGGAAGTAACCATTGTGATATCATGAGGGTCAATTTTCCTGACTTTGACATGACAAGCTTTCACATGATAAGCTTTCACATGATAAGTGGTATTTGTGCTACGGAGAGCAAAGTGCGTGTTGCTGACCTTGCTGCTTACACTCCCAATGCCCTGTGCCTTGGTCAGCGCATGGAACGAGTGCAGACATAGAAACAACCATCATGAAGAAGCGCTTGGGGTAGACATAGCCAATACTACCGCCAATTATATGATGGTTTACAAACTTAGTAGCCATCTCTGCTGACATTTTGCCATGCAATCGCCTTTCTGCCCTGATCACGGAACAGTTTTACAGTTGTGTTGTACAACTTGGAAAATTGCTCTATGCATGTTACAAGCTTCTCCATTGTGATGCCACTTCTACTTATTTCACATGCACACACCTATTCTCTCATTAGTTGCGTGTTGTAAAGGTCAGTAGTGGACAGGTCAACTTTGAGCGCAGCAGCGAAGTGGAGAATCTGAGCAGTGCACGTTGCTGGCGGTAGGTTGCCACGAAGTTGGAACTCACCATTCAGCTCCCAATGCACAATAATGGAGTGCACTGCTCACCGCTTATCATGTGAAACCAGCCCAAAGGTGTGAAATCAAGTATGAACCATGCAAACCCACACCTCCATGGTTCTGTATAGACCCAGTACTGCACATGCTAAATCTAAAGAAGTACAAGATGGAGAAATTAAAATGAACCTCTGCACACATTTTTGCAGCTCGCCTAAAGAACCAATGCTTATCTCTGTTTAAAATATGAAACATAGTATTCCAAATACCTCCAAATTCATCCTTTTGTAGAGCTTTTCCCAAACCTTAGTTTGATTTCGGACTTGCAAATGGAGCTAAAGTTATTTGTTTTTTTTATACGGAACACACCTACAGGAGAGTCATGCTTTCGTTAGCGTAGTTACAAAAATCCTCAATAAACCTGCTGTGGGTTCACATTGCATTTTAAATTGTGTTTCCTTACTTAATGCAGTTATCATGCCTTTTCTTCTTTTCTGTATTTCCCTGCAACAAGCAGTTTTAGTGATATGTGCATGTTGCCACTGCTTATGAAGATACAGTTGGACATAAATTATTCTGCCCTGTAGGCATGCAGCTCCAGAATTACAGCGCAATAGGATGAAGTGAATTGTGTAAGAGAACAGTTTGTGTGTATAATATTTATATATGATAGCTTTGTATTTTACATATGAACCTTTTCCTTTGAAATATAAAGTAGTTAAATTTGAAGGGAAACTCACAACTTGAAAAATGCAGACACACACACACACACACACACACACTGGCACCACAGGTTAATTTCCTGCTTCATATGAGTAGATCTGAAGGATATGATGAAGAAAAATGTAATCCAAGCACTGTGACACTTTACCCAAAATTATTTTTATTATGTTATAGTTACAAATGAACATAATTCATACAGGTACAGATTCATAACAGATAGGCAGCTCACACCATATCAACAAAAACAGAATATTACTCATATTAGAGTCACAAAGGCAAATATTCATAGCAAGGCTATTGTAATGGATATGATTTTATTTTAAGTTCTTCTTGTTATTTTCCCCCATGTTCTGTATGTTTTTTGGCGATAACTCTGACTTTGCATATGAAAATTGAACCAAAACAAAAAAAAAAAAAAAAAANAAAAAAAAAAAAAAAAAAATAGATACATAATATAGCATGCCTGAGGTTTCATTGTAGAGTGAAACTGTATCATCATTATCATCCCAACATTTTATATTCACTGCATGAGCCTATGAGCCTGAAGCTCAATGCTCTATTTTTCTGTAGTAGCCACTAGGACTTGTCACTGAGAATAGAGCAATGTCTGGCCAACCCAGAGAGCCCGCAGCCAAACAAAGGCCGTGGGTAAACAGGCAAAATGAGAAGGGAGTGGGAGATAGGACAGCGGTGCGTGACAAGCCGAGAGAAGGGGTGAAGCAAGGGGCAAAGGGAGAGGAAAGAATAAAGGTTAGGGAGAAGCTGTAGTTCTTGTGACCTACCTCGGGGTTAGTGCAGCAGGAGAAGAGATCTAATTAATGGTTTTAAGAGGGCATTTCTCTGAGATTCTCCCTGAGGGTGATGACTCACCTCTGGGCTATAACCTCCTCAGAGACTTCCTGTGGCCACTCGTGGCTCTTAGACCTAGTCACACATGCAGGCTACATCAAAAGTCTGTTTTGCTCGTCTTATTAATCAGTGCTAGCTTCATTAGCATTATGAGCATCAGCTGCAAGCAATTGTGAAATGAGGCTTTTTTTTTTTTTTTTTTTTTTTTTTGTTATTTCTTTTTTTTTTGTTATTTCTTTTTGAGATTATGCCTAAAATTATGCTCTGGGGTGGGATGAATAAGTCACGCATGTATAATTGTGGAAGCATGCACAGTTAAACAGCATTCTATCAATAAATACTGAATGAGTATGCCTCCCCTGGGCTATGGAGGAAAAAAAAATCTTAATAAATATAAATGTTATTGAAGGAGATAAATGGTGTTTTGTTGCAGCTTAGAAAAAGCAAATCTAAACAGAAAATGTATATATATATTTGGTTTCCTTGCTTTCAGATTAGGAGAGATTCTCTGAGAGATTCTCTTGTTGAGATTAGTAATCGCAAATGACAACTGAACATTTCTTTTTACATCCAAGTGAATTAAGCAATGCTTTGCTTTGCTGACAAACCTCATTTGTGATTTTCAATGTGTCAATGATATTTTCGGACTTCATTACAAATTCTGCTATGAATGAGGGATCAGTATGAGGAAAGAGACAAGAAGAGACATTTTGATAAATTTGGCAAAAATGTGTAATACATACAGATAGTAGATTTGAGAACGAGAAATCAGTCGTGTTCTGCCACCTAACTGTAATTAGTAGTGCATGCATGTAAGCATGTAGAATCAGACTGTAAATGACCACACACACTACACACACCACACACACACTGTAGAAAAGCACATCTGTAGATAAAGCAGTTACAAAATATTTGTCAAAAATCATTTCTACATCTAAACAACTCATAGATTTTTTTATACATGGCTGAAATTTGCTGTATTTGGTTGTTCACACAATTGAAAGTCATCTATTAAAGATTGATTTTTAAATCTGAGATCTGAAACACATGCCGACTGTCAGCATTTTCATCTCATGAGTGTTTAGAGTTCTTGACATAAAAGCTTCTCTGTTTTCTGCGTTCACCCATCCGTTGATTCTTCTGGGCCGTTTGAGTGAAAGAATAGGATGAGTAACCCAGAAATCCTTTTTCTCACCCTTGTCCTCCAGCTGGAGAGATTCTCGCACATCCTGAGGCATTTCACAGACATGCATTGGTAGCTTGTTTCACATTTGGGCTTCCCACACGATTCAGTGAATCACTCCATGCTTTATGTATTACCTCCACCAAGGAGGCTTTCGGTCCTGGATGTTTGTCTTGTAGCCAGCAGTATATCTCAGAAATTAGTGAACAAATTTTAGTACAGCTTGGTGAAAATGAAGGCAGTGGACCAAGGGACAAGTGATTAATTTAGGTCTAATTTAGTTTAGATGTACAGGCTGTTTATGTCATTTAAATAGTTGGCAAACACACATTTACAAATGAATATAGCCAAAGTAGTTTTTTAATTTTTAGTGACTCATTTCCAAAAAAAAAAAAAAAAAAAAAAAAAAAAAGTGATGCAAATTGGCATCTCTGTAATTGGGAGCAATTTTTAAACTTTTTTTCTCACGGAGTCTTTGGTTATTGTAAGCCTTTCTTGTACATCTTTACTGATCGATACCTGTGAATTTTCTGTGAACATTCCAATTGTTCCTCAGTAGTATAGAGATCCACTTAGAGAAACATCAAACTGAAATGCAGAATAAAATCCGGAAAAACCCAAGAGATCTGTGACAAACTGTTAATTATTTTGCATAACCTCTTATCACCCATGCTAACCCATACTGGTTAACTAGAAATGAGCAAGAAAAGTTCTGCCAGGAAGCTCTTCTACAGCTAGTGGGAATACCATATATGATGACAATTCTTGGGATTTGAACAAAGTCTGTATAATACTGACTTTGTTTATCTCGTGCAAATGCGCCCACACAAAATACACATGTGGAGGTACTTATTAAATCGAGGTCCCCAGAAGAACAAGTACAGACTGCTTTATTTGCATGATAAATTATATTTTAATGTACATTTAATCTAAATGCACTCAAATCATTTCTGTTAATGTGACAATCGTAAACTGTAATGGGGTTTATGTGGTTTGTATCTGAGTTACGGTTTCCCCATTCCTGATCTCTGTAGGAAACCCTACTAACTAAATTTACTTAGTGCACTTGGTTTTAGGGCAAGATGTGATTTAGTGTATGAGTGTGCAGGTGCACATATGTAGGCCGCTCTGCACCCTCCCATCATCTACACATTAAAACCATATAAACAGAAATAAGACAAATACACAGTATGCTGGGATTTAGATCTACGCTACTTCCAATTAAATAAGGTATTGTTAGTAAAATACAATTCATTTGTACTTATATATTATTACTATTACTATGAGATACTTACTCTATTTTTATAGTATTAATGATGAATTGTCATTGTGTTCAGAAACTGATTTTATAGCTTCGTGCCAGCAGATTGTGTGTGAGTTTGCTCACTATTGTAATGAAGGGAAAAACCACAAACAGCTGGATGAGTGTCTGTGTGCAAGTCAGACTTAATCCTCTCCACATCAAATAAGACATCTGTCCAAACTTCGTGTGTGAGTGTGTGTATGTGTGTGTGTCTGTCTGTCTGTCTGTCTGCTTGCACACTGTGTACATGAAATACAAGGTTATAATGTATCAGTGTTTTAACTTATTTTCCTCTGCATCAGCAGAAGAGAAGAAGTAAATAAATTAGTTACGACTGATTTTGCCTCATGTTTATCTAAAGATAAATTTCTCATTCTAATCACTGTTTATCTTTTTAAAGGACATTATATGTGGAATGGTGATGTAAGAAGGGCTGAGAGAGGTCCATCAGTGTTGATCTAAGGTCAGGCGAAGTTATTAACCTCTCGGCTTGAAACTCTGCCACGGGTAAACAAACAGGAGTAAATAATCACAATCTGCGTGGGTCACCTCTGACCTCTGACCTATTAACACCTGCTGGAGTAAATTCTAGCTGCTTTGTTTCTAAGCATCACATGTAGGTATTCTTTTACAATAACACAGTGTTGTGGAGTTGCCATGCTGAAGTCTCATGTTGTTTGTCTAGAGGAACTGCAGCCATAAATCTCATGCTTCTTATTACAGCACCTATCCATACAGCATCTGACATCCTCCTCTTTGAACTGAGTGCTCTCTGGAGACACCTTCAAAAAGTGATTTATCATGAAATATGGATACAGCTGAAATACTAAATCACAGTTATGATGTGCGTTGGTTAATAGATCTTGGATGAGAATGGAGAGTGATGTCATGCTCCCACTCAGAATCACTAAAGTGTTGAAAATTTCATGCATAGCAAAGTATTCACTTCAACCTGCATCATCTCATTTTTCAAAGGTCATTATGGACCCACCGTGTATGCAGGAGCATATACTTTTAGCATAAAATACACACAGATGAAAACAAAAATAAATGTATTTTGCACATACAGTATGATGTGCACAGTTTGGTGGGTATTTTTATCCAAAGCCCTTAACGGTACCATTTGTACATACATTTTAGTAAGAAGTTTTTGCTTAGGAAAGATGTCCACTGCTCCACCAGTATAAATCATTAGAAGCCTATAATTAATTTCTGTCTCATTGTTTCAGCATTTCTTTCTTCCTTGCAAGAGCTCCTTTTGGGAAATATCAGCTACTGCTCTTTTTTTCCCAGCAGTAATCAAGGATTTGGGTGATGATATGAATTTTTAGTGTAATTAGAAGAGACCTAATCAGTGTTACTTTTTTTTTTTTTTTTTNTTTTTTTTTTTTTTTTGCTCTTGTTTTATAATTTTCTTTATGTGGTATTGTTTAGACAACTGATAAAGATTATATGAAACTTTATGATGTTTTGTTTTTCTCTGTACTGTGATTAAGGCAAAAATGCAGAGTAAGCCGTATACATGGATGGAATAAATAGGATTCCATAGCGCACTGAATATGCATGGATCATTGATGCTAATGTAGTGTAGCTTATGGTTTAGCGTCACACTAAATGAGAAATAATAAACTAGAAGATGTTACCTTTCAAATGTGCCTCCTCACATGCATTGTGTCCTTATGCTTCATTGTACCTTGGAACTGGGAAGCTGTACCTCAGAATTACATCATTCACAACCGCTGTATGTCTAAGCTAAAACAAAGTGGGAGACAACATGGATACCTACATGAACACGTTTGTTTTGTTTGCTCTGTCGAACCAAAAGAAGCTGTTTTTTTAAGATTTATGAGCTATTTACCTTTTCAAACAGCTTCTGCATTGCCAGTGTTATATGTTTAACCTGTTACTGTGTCTGCATGCTCATTGATTTTAAGAAAATGCTTCTAAATGTTAATTTATAAATGGAGAAATTACTGTTTACGGTGTGAGCACATATTGAAATGACATCAATACTGAACTTGAGGTTGAGGAACCTTGACCGACTTTCCGAGTAGGAATTCTGAGTTAAGGGGGTGTTTTCTTTGACTTTTCCCAGTCGGAGATTGGAAATCCATGTTTATGTCAAACGTAGCATTATATTTCTTCGTTTGGGTATGCCAAAATGGGTGGGAAAAAAAATGAAGGGTTTAAAGAGGTTAATTGGCTTTTGAGAGGAAGTATTCCAGATGAGGAATGCATGAACAGAATGATTATGCTGATTGTAAGGCAATGTAGCATTCACATGCTTGAGTATATTAACTAAATTGATGTTGATGTATTTTGTATGTGAACCTGATCATGGTGTTGTTATGGCCTTAGGGAAACAAAAAATCTACCTTTGCCTTAATTGAAGTAGAAGTTTAAGTTTTAAAGTTCATGTAGCTGTACAAACATCAGTTTTGCATCTATGCCATAGATGCAAAACCTATGCCATAGAATCTGTGCTATATAATCTATGCCAAAATCTATGCCATAGATGGAAATACACTCCATAGATTCTATGGAGTGCACTTCCATCTGAATTCCATCTGAACTGAATTGCTTATTCCACTTGAAACCATGACTTTATTAGCCCTTATTCTGAAAATCAAACTTTGCTTTAGATATGTTTTTGTAACAGTCATGCAACATAAACATTCTTACAGTTAGGACTCTTATTTATGCAAGAGAAAATAAAACTTTAAATGGAGGCAAATAAAAGACAGAAATGGCATTTTCAGAATGTTTTATAAGTGATATGACAGGCAAACGGGCAACATCAACAATAAAACCATGGCAACTGATCTGTCACGCTTGAGGATAAACTGCTGCACTTTTACTGTGTGTGACTAAAGGAGTCAAAAAAAAAAAAAAAAANAAAAAAAAAAAAAAAAAATCACAACAAAACTCCAAAGTAGAGACAAGTTCTTGTTATGTGAGACATATTGATTCTCCATACTGACCCTTCAGGCCATGCTCAGACTGATGGATCCTTGACAGGAGAATATAAATTGAGGAAAATAGAGGCAAAGAGGCAGGGTATTATACAGATGCCTAACATTTCCTTTTCCAGACTTTCTCAGATCCTCCCACCCAAAGCCATAAATCAGTCCACTTTCTAATCATATTAGATTTAATTGGATAAGAGCATTTCATTATACTTTGCTGACTCCTAAATTGAACATTGACTGGGGAGACTGGGAGAAAGAGAGAGAGAGGTGCTGCGAAAGGACAGTGCAGTGCAAATCCAATGCAGTAACTATATAACATAAACAGAACCATCTCAGCTGTGCTCACCGAGGCAGTATGATGATAACTGGATCATAACCAGATGATCTGGCTCCTTTACAAGTGATCCACACTCATTTGAAGCTGCAGAGGCCTGGCCAAAATGGCTCTTTTGCTTCTGAGCAGAGCATCACATCCTTCCTCTTTCCTCCCAATTATAATGATAATTGATGTATGGGCATCATTATGAATGCTGTGAAAAAGCTGATGGCCCGCATTCTAAGGAAATAACAGCTTAGAGAAAAAATCATATCTGGCTGTCTTTATAATGTCTGGTTACCTTGTATGGTCCCATGAACAGATGTCCAGGAGTTTAACCATACGGACACATGAGTTTGTATCATAAATCATTCAGTGTGGAGTAAAGCCATTGAGCTTACCAACACTGCAATCCTAATCTTTGCATTGCTCAGGTTTGTTTGTTTGCTAGTTGGTTTTAATTTTTGGCAGTGTATTTTGGTGGTAAATAGTCTTTTGTGTACTTTTCACTTCCTGGATAAGTGGGAATTGATAAGTGCTGCAATACTGTCTTTTCTCTGAATTTTCTATTGAAGTTCATTCTGTTCATGTCAGCTGTTGCAGATCTTGCTGACTATGCTATTAACAAGCTATAACAAGCTATTGTTATGGCTTCTGTAAAGGTAAAAGATTTACAGCAAGATGCAAAAAAAAAAAAAAAAANAAAAAAAAAAAAAAAAAAATATATATATATATGTGTGTGTGTGTGTGTGTATATATATATAAGAAATCAAATTTTTGCCTGGCTTAAAGCTCAATCAATAAAATCAGACACACTACAGGCCAGAAGATTAAAAAAAAAAAAAAAAAAAAAAANAAAAAAAAAAAAAAAAAAAAGATCAATACGCAGCTTGCTTTACAATTCATTACACAAGAAATGACAAAAATGTATGAAATAAATGTAACTAATTAGTTTTCAAGAAGAATTTGTCAACAAAAGCACATTATGTAGCCACTATGGCTNTAAATGTAACTAATTAGTTTTCAAGAAGAATTTGTCAACAAAAGCACATTATGTAGCCACTATGGCTTCAGAAATGATTTTTAATGAAGGCATGGCCAGTCTGCATTAGTGCATTGTCACTCCAGTTGTGTTCCAACTCCCATGCCCAAACTCTCTTGCTTCTGTGTTTTAATATTCTATTCAATAGCCTGCTGTCTGCCTTCTCCCAGATAATTTTGTGATTAACTGCTACACAATCTGGTCATGCTATTGCTCTGCATCTTCTGAACTTCATATTGAGGACTGCACATTTATAGTTTGTGATACTTTATCACCAGTGTAGTATGATACTAAATAAACAGGCAATCCAGCAACAAATGTAAATGGGTATCATTTTGTCTTACCATAGAGAAGCTTCAAATAATTACTTTACTTTGGTCAACTTGAGTTGTAATATGCTATCTGTAGTTGTATCTGGATTACAACAGAACAAAACTGCTAGTGCTGGGAAGATTAAGATTTTGCTAAGTTGTGCTCTTTCTTCTTTCTTACATGTGCTGTACAATACAAACCTCTTTATTCTCCATAACAGGTAAGTGGCTTTGCCATGTTTGTCCCATTTATCAGTGTCACTGTGAAAGAAAATCAGATTTCTGTTTCTATCTATCT
Organism: Lucifuga dentata; assembly: GCA_014773175.1. Taxonomy (NCBI): domain Eukaryota; kingdom Metazoa; phylum Chordata; class Actinopteri; order Ophidiiformes; family Bythitidae; genus Lucifuga; species Lucifuga dentata. Next base: position 18,330 of record VXCM01000017.1, on the reverse strand, counting down.
ATCTATCTATCTATCTATCTATCTATCTATCTATCTATCTATCTGTCTGTCTGTCTGTCTGTCTGTCTGTCTGTCTGTCTGTCTGTCTATCTATCTATCTATCTGTCTATCTGTCTGACCGTCTGTCTGTCTGTCTGTCATATATGGCATTTTCTTCCCTTTGTGACACTATCTATTTATTTATTTATCGAGTTGCAGTTTTCATTTTGAGTGACAGTTTGCATTTTGGGAAACAGCTGAAACTGTTTTTGTCCACATTTTTTGCCCTCAGTGCTTTAGTTATGCTTCACTCACAAAAATATACAGTATATTTTCTGTGAAAAAATTGAAAGCCACCATCATGACTAAACTCTCAATATAACATTGCAAATAAATAAATAAATAAATAAATAAATTCCCTTAATAAAGATATAATACTTTTTGTCCTTCAGCATTTAGTTAAATTATTGAATGGATAGTAATTGAATGATTGAATGGGGGTTAATAGGAAAAGGGAAACGAAAACAAGAGTTTAATTAAAAATATTATAATACAACATACAATACATGTGGTTGTTGAGCCAAAGAAGAGCCATTAACATGGGTTCGTGACAATGACTTTTGGAGAAGTACTGTGATAATTCATTGTGGAAAAACACAAACAAAAAAACATCTATAATGAGATAAAGAACATGTAGTTCTCACGCAGTTCACGATCTCTGTTTTTTCGCATTTGAGGATATTTTTCTTCTACCAACACTACTTACAGTTATTTGTTCCTCCACTTAAGAAACTACTTATCTAGTTAGTGCCATTCTTCACTTTTGTAAAAAGACCTTGACTTGAGGAGCTGTGTTAAAAGAATGCGTTTGTGGAGAAGGTTAGACTTTCTTGAACATAACGTGTTAAAGAAGCTAAAAAGCATCTAAAAAGTAATTTTTTTTTTTACTTACAGTCAAAGCCCCATTTGCTTAACCTACAATGCCCAGTACTTGTTTCAAGTTTTGCATTCTGCACCAGATCATGATTTATTTATATATATATATAAAGTATTGGCAGATTTTGGCTGAAATAACAGGAGAACAACTGAGAAAAGGGACATAAATAATGTTCAATACAATCTTTCTGTTTTCATCTTTAACAGTATAATTATATCATTTCAATCACACCTATGATTTATAAATTTGTTGACAGGATAGGTGTAATCAGAAAATAAGGTTGGAAAGGTTGGTTAAAGCGATAATTTGTCATACTAATCATACTAACTAGTTTAACTAACTAATTTTAGCTTTGGCATATTTAGCGACCAAGTAAACGGCATTATAGAATGGATCATGTGTTCTTTTAAGCATATGGTGTCATATAGATTTTCCCTGAATGAAAATGCATGGTAGTCAACTGCTGTTTTGTTCCTGTGAGTTCCTGTTTCTCTTAGTTTTAAGCTCCCTTGTCATACACACTCTGACAATGAATGGAGTGTGACAGAAAATTAACCAAAACCTGAGGTATTTTTGTCTTTGAGAGCACGAGTGCCACTCTGTTCCTCTCAGTCTGGAAACTCTGCCAGCAGTACGAACAGTGTGACATATACGCAGCAGCATATATGTCACACTGTCAATCATAATTCTATGCAAGGGACTTTAAAATATGTTTTAAACCAACTCCTAAAAATAACTGAGAGACATTGAGACACATGTTTTCAGGCAAGCTGTTCTAGCTCCAGGTGTACAAATCTTTTCACACCAAGAAAAAAAAAGAAAAAAAAAGAAAAACATGTTCGAATTAAGCCAAATTACATGTTCTCCCAATGTTTTTTTTTTTTTTTTTTTTTTTTGGTTTCCTCCCACAATCCAGACACGCAGGTTATGGGAATTGGACACTCTAAATTGCCCATATGTATAAATGTGAGTGTAACTGAGTTGTGTGTGTATATGTGTGTATACATCAGCATTAGCCCTGTGACATGCAACCTGTCCATGTGTATTCCCTCTCTTGCCCAATAAATTCTGGGATAGGCTATGTCCTTTTGTTGGCTCTCCTATGGGCAGCATCATAAACTATGGTTTTCCATTAGCACCATAAACAAATTAAAAAAAAAAAAAATGTTGGTGCTACATGATCACTGCAATTTTGAAATGTAAAGCATCTCCTAGACTATTTATGTGGATTCAGTGTTTCCCAGCTTCTAGGTTTAGTTTTCAAACTTGTAGTCTTGATGTCATAGAGGTCAGTTTTTCTGACTTTGCACATCTCCTTCTGCAGCCACAGAAGCTGTTGTTGTTTTCATGAAGTGCTCCCATGACCCCNCAAAAAAAAAACAAAAACAACAGAAAAGCAAAAAAACAAAAAACAAACAAACAAAAAAAAACGTAAAATTAGTGGATTGGTCCCTTTAATAAGTCTGTCTGCTTCATATAAGTCAATATGAGGTGGACAAACCATTTGACTTACACTTGATTCAACAATGTTAGTCTCATGCTGATATTCAACTTTCTTTGAAGTGATTTGAAAGCCACCAGAAAGTCCAGGCTAGAGGTTCAGATGATGCTCACAATCATATCAGAGCTAGTGGTTGGAGGTTGGAAGATTTAAATATAGATTAAGGTTTAGGCTAAGGACACGGTTACACAATCTGGATGTCAATTTGTTAAACATCAACTTTTTGGACTTGGTAGCTTAGTACAAACATCACACTGTTGAAATAAAGTGTTATTCAGCTGCTACATAATTAAGCATCATAACTAATTCAGCATCAACTATAAACCCGAGAAGACAGATGAATTGGATCAGCTGAAACAAATGAATTATAGTCACCATGTTGTTAGTTGTTATTTCTCCTCATGCATCTATTGCATAAGGGACTCATCGAATATTCTTCTCATGAAAGATCATTTCAGAGTCAGCGCTGCGAATCAGTGAGTCAGAGTTGTGAGATTGTCAAGAATCTCAGTTGGTTAGTTATTGTTTAGACACTCCATCAAAATCCGTACAGGGATTTTGAATAGCTTATCCTGCCTCTATTATATTCAGTGGATATCAATCTCCCACACTGGGGCCAAGTCTAAAGTAAAGAAATATACACCCTGCCAGTGCCTATCAGACTATAGATTCAATGGAAGGAGGCCCTGGATGCCATCCCTGCAGATTTGAGGCAGCTGTTTCCTTTTTTGTCTGGAGGAGGTCCCAAAAGGCTGCCGTGTATTTAGTCTGTTGTAAAAGTGATGCTTCCATTTGGTCAGAGTCGTTCGTCTGGATCACTGCGAACACTTGAATGATGTTGAGTGATTCAGCATTCGCTCTCTGTGCAAGTGTGATGAAACCGTGTACCTTTTTAAAAAACGGCTTCTACATAAAATATTGAAAACATGATTGAATTGCATTTAAAGTGTATGCATTTTGACTGGTAGCATGTAAACAAAAATCTGTTTCCTTCACCTTTTATTTATTAAAGAGCAAAAAGCAGACATGTCGACCTTAATCGGAGATGTGGACTGATGCCTTCAGGTGTCTGCATAAAAATTCAACCAATCATATGCTGTATCCCACCTACAGATTTTGATGGCTGACTGATAGATTTCAGAAAACAAGCAGGCTAAAATCACAACATAATTAAAAATTCAATGCAAAAGATAAAATTGGTGAAAAGCAAATTTAATTTTATGAATTTATGGCATTATGGCAATATGAATATGGCAGACTTATGCTTTGAAATACACAAATATCCAGAAACGTGTTTTTCTTTTCAACTTTAATTTGAATTTGGCATGGATGATGTGTTTTAATTTTAAACTTTTTCAATTTTTTTATTTTATTTTTTGTCCAATAAGGTTCCTATCAGGTCATATCATATCATGGGGGGCAGCCACATTAGTTTCTTGGTGAATTATTTTTGGATGTGTGGTTTTGAATCAGTGTAGTCACCCTTTTATAGATTTTCTCACACACTGGTTATTCTTTACATTCCACTCAACTAACATTTAAATGTTTATGTTCTTTGATCCACATGTCTTCTTTTGTCTTTGAAGCTGTAGCTGACACCATCTCTCCTTCAACAATTAATTAGATCTAAACTGGGTTCCAGCTGTGTGGTCGTCTTTGATATAATAATTAGAGTGGATCATGTGGTAATCTGAGCTGGGAAATAACACATTAATAAACATTTTGGCAGCATAATGCATTCAATGATGCTTATTGCTTTGAGTCAGGCCCCAGTTAACATGACTTATTTGTCAGTATTTTGCTCACATTATTCTGGATTTTGACCTTTTTACCCAGTGGCAGTTCAAACCAAACTAGCTAGCTAACTAGCTGTTATGCCTCATGCTAGCTTATTCGATGTAGCCCTTGTCAATTCATTAGATTTTATATATTCCATCCTGCTTAGCCTATGTAGATTGCCCCTTCCTTATCCATTAAAGATTGCAAAACAAACAAGATTAAGTGTGACTGATGAAACAACTGTAACGAATGAATGAAAGCACACTCATACAGTGATATGGACCACTGAGAGTGAAAATACTGAAGGTGCAAATACTGCATGGCTCTGTGACCGTGTCGGCTATGAGTCATGGTCAAGATCTGAACCATAATTCACAAGAGCTACCTCTACAACCTTCCACCTTAATTCCTCTTTTTAGAAAGGCACCGCTGTAAATTTGGCAAGTTCTGAGTCAGCAGGAAGCTAAACTATGAAACGACAAACACTCTTCCTCACGATTGCAGCCATTTCCACAATCTCCCCAGAGCCCAACAGTTTCTTTTCTATCAGGTATCTGTAATAGGTCCAATAACATAAAAAAAGATTAACAATTTAAACTTCCAATTGTGAGCCTTTCAGAATTTTGCTGTTTTGAAAAAGGTGGTGGTCTTCAGCATGTGTGAGGCATGTGAGTTCACATCAAGAACACTGAAGAAATACTATATGATCTACTTTATCTGCTTGTCTTTAATCTGTCTGTGTCTGTTGTCAAAGACATAGTGACATTTTGTCCTCTTGTAGAAGGAGTGTTATCTCTTGTGCTGGTGTCAAAGAGAATATAACATACAGTATGTGGAGAGTCTGGATGCTCTGGGTTTGTCATAGACAAAGTCTTGATTGGGAAATAATAATTTTGATTAAACTTTTTTGATCATTATTATCTCTCTTCTTTTCATTTAACCAAGTGAAAAAAAAAAGGATTTTTGCTTTAGGCTTGAATTAATGTATTTTACCATCTGGTCTGCCAGTTTATTATTTTTGCAGTTATTCACAATGGAGAAGGGATGTATTGGGAAATATAGACATATGATAAATGTGTTAAAATTGTAAATTCATATATTTGGTGGACACATCTTATTAACCAGCTGCACTTTTGATACAGATAAGATGTTAGTTGTTTTGATAGACTGCATCCAGCATTGATGCAGTTTACAAAGTAAACTGATGGCAGGTTGATTATAGAGGGGTTTTTTTTGTTTTTTTTTTCAATATTATAATTTATATAGTTTTTAGATTATATAGTTTTTCTTCAGGTTTGAAGAGTTCAGAATACACAATTTGTTTCTATAATATGTGTACAAAACTTGTTTTCCTCTACTTTAGTTTATTTTATGGGGATTTACAGAATCTAGCCTACTACACATCTGTTAATATTAGCAAAACCCTCTCTGTTTTTTTTTTTTTTTTAAATGGAATATAATCTGGCATCATCATCAATATGACTTTCACAGTCCTCTTTTGTTTGCATGCTGTCCCGTTTAGTTGCCCAAAAGGTCTGACGCACGACATTTCTGCAGCTCTGTGTAGCTAATTTCAATGAATGACCTGTTTTTAAAAGTTAACACCACAACAGTTTATAATGCACGTCAGGCTTTGTAGTCCATCATTGTGACACTGACCTTGAACTTATAGAGTGCAGGGGCAGTCTCTCGCTCTGCATCTCTCTCTGTCTCTCTTTCTCAGTGAGACTGTGTGTGCTTTGGGAACATGAATCTGGAATGATGTATGAGATTAAGATGCGGCTTTCAGGCAGCACCTACAGTCTATTTCAAGCATACAGAAAAAGCTGGAGCATCTCCAGCAGTGCTGAGGGGAAAGTAACTCAGTCTGCATGGCTTTACTCAGTCGTCTGGCTACGAACAAATGATCTGGCTTTTTATTTTGTGTTTCTTTGTGTCTGGCATGTTGTTTTGTTTGATTACAACTCATCAGTATTGTCTTCATTTGCATATTTGTTTAAAAATATTTCACTTTAGCTATTGCAGGTACTTCTGAAACTTCCTTAGCTGTTGACTTTTGGATCTTAAAGGATCATACAAACGTTTGTGCATGTTTGAGCACTATTTATACAATCCACATACGTTACCTTACTGATAACCATTTCCTAAAATATACTAGTTTAGCAGTAAAGTTTTGAAATTTTTTTTCCTAACTTCTAGACTTCCATTGTTTCAGTTAATTCCAGTACTCTGTTAAAATCAGCTTAAGACTTGAAACATGATTGAGATCATAATTTTTTTGTTTTTTATTGAAGTAACTTTATTTAACAATCCAACACGAGCCGCAAAGAAAACAATGTATGTATGCCAGGAAATATAGTCCCAGGAGAATACAGCTTTTACAGAGAAATTAAAAAGAACACACCGTCTACAACCATGCCCTTATTGTAGTGCAGGTTGTAGACGTGCACGATTGTGCAAGTGTTTATGAAAATGGTTGGCAGTAATGTAATGTGTATGCGGATAATATTTATTGGGCTCAAACATGTAAAACTACTGTCATGGCCTTTTACCAGCAAATTAAATAAAAGTGACCTTGCTCAGGTTAGTAAATGGAAGAGATTTGGATTTAGTTTACATATACTGGGTAACCAATAACTAATGGGAACTGACTGAAGAGGCAGGCATGAAAAAGTTTTTGGGAAATTTAAACTGAACATGAAAGATGGATGTCTCCTCTGTGTGAATAACAATTCATTCTAAGTCCTTCTGTGAACATGTTTTTGTTCAATCTATAATTAAACTTAAAAATTATGGCCTAGTGCTTTGCAAATGACTCAAGGGTGAAGTTACCTTTTTGTTGCACTTTAAGTGGGCGTTTATTAATACATGGCTGTTTTCACAATTTTCAAAACACATTTTTGTGAAAACTACTTTTTATTTCAAGACACTGTTTCCCCTAAAAGGTTCAGGAATAAAGAACAGCATCATGCTTATTTCACGTTACATCTTGTTTAACCAGAGAGATTATCTTAATTTACTTGCAAAGGAGCATTCAAGGAAGCATTTTCTGTAATACATGTTGTCCTCTGGAAATTATCTGTTATTAAAAATACATTGTGCACCTCTTAGCGTGACAAGGGCCATTGAAGTCCCTCATTTCCAGTGCTTGCTGTTGCCTGCAACAAAGTTTAGTTTAGGCAACCAAATGCATGGGTGCCTCAGGGACCTTTGAAAGAGAAGATGGAGTTAGAGCTTAAAAATATCTTAGAGCTTGATCTTTAGGACATTTCAGTTGTTAAATTCAGTTGCTGTGTATCTTTGTGGAATTACTAGTCCCTATGAAGGAAAGTGCTTTGTTCTTAAAAAAAAAAAAAAAAAAAAAAAAACAAAATTAAAGATGAGCAAAAAAAAAGAAAAAAAAAAGAAAAAGAAATTTAATGATGTTGCCTGTCAGTCCTGTCTAGAAGCCATTGTTTGTTGAGACCATGATAACACAAACTTCCCAAATCCACATTTGGGCAAAGCTTCCCAATGTCATTGACGGTTTTTGCCCCAAATATGTGAAAAATACTAAGACAGGATGTATATAACTAAAGGTCATACTGCTCACCATTTGTTGCTTTTCTCTGTTAAGTTGCTCATTTCTGATTAAAGAATACAACCATTTGCTGCACATAAGACTCTAGGTAATCAGTTCTGAGTTTCATATTCCATTTCTCCTTCTCCAGTTCAGAGTAACCTTGTCCTCTCAACAACAGAACTACTCAAATTCTACAAAATGTTCCAAAACTTTTTGTGAGGTTTCACCTCTTTGTGATCAAACAAGCTGAAGTATCAAGTACAATTGAAAGTTGTTTGTTCCCTTCACAAAATCATACAATCTGACATGCAGCAAACTTGATTTTGATTTGATTTTAAAAGATTAGGGCATTTGGTAACATAACAGGAAAACCAAAATTTGGTTTTGGTTTTATGTTTTGGAAAATGTTGGCAGTAACATAACTTGTATCCAGGGACTATTTACTGCACTGTAAAAAACAAAACAAAACAAACAAAAAAAAAAAAAACTTTCTTTGGTTTAGCTTAAAAAAAATGAGGCAACATTTTCCAATCATTTCTTATAAGTTGGGTGAACTGGTATTTTAGAGTAGGACAAACTCAATAATACATATTTGACTTTAAGACGTAAAATTAAGTACAACCTATGTGGAAACAGCCAAGAAATTGAGTTGAGCCAACTTGATAGTCGTCAACATATGACCTACATNGTGGAAACAGCCAAGAAATTGAGTTGAGCCAACTTGATAGTCGTCAACATATGACCTACATTAAACTTTAAGAAACACTATGAAAATGAGTTCCATGAATTCAGACATTTTTTTTTTGACAAACTTTTGTTTTGTGTGTTTGAGTCAAACTCCTTCACTTCCCCAAACCTGATTTCTCCTGCCAGTCCAAGGATTGAACTGGTGACCCTTTGGTCACAAGCTCACATCTCTAACCTTTAAGCCACCACTGCCCCATTACAGGAAGTACAGACATGCTACATTAGCACTTTCACTTTAACCAGTTTTATAAATTGTAATCTGTATTCTGGTATTACTCCACAAATATAAACATGCCAACAAAGAGTCCATGGTAAATACATCAAATGTAAACTTTCTCCTCTGAGGCTCCACAACAAACAGCCCTGTTGTCCCCTTCAAGCAAAAAAAAAAAAGACCAATTCGCTTGCATTTAATGTCATACATCAGAGTATTTTGTTCAGTTTTGTACTGAACTTTTACTCAAAGTTCAGTAAAAACTAAAATGAGTTCTTACTTGTCTTAAGAAGCTATTCTGAGATATGTGCTGCTCCAAGGTGCACAGGTGCAAGTAGGTGGAGTCACGACAAAAAAATTAGATTTAAGAACTTTAATTGCGTTCCATTAACTCAATTTTTCACATTGTTGTGAAAAGCTTTAAAAAATGTTTTCATTACAAAAAAAAGTTTTAAGAATGTTGACAGTTTTTACTTAGATGTGATATAAATAAATCCAGTTGAAAAGGAAAATNTTTAAGAATGTTGACAGTTTTTACTTAGATGTGATATAAATAAATCCAGTTGAAAAGGAAAATTATTATTATTAGTATTATTATTATTATTATTATTATTAGTAGTAGTAGTAGTAGTAGTAGTAGTATCATTATTATTATTATTGAGTGAATTATGCATTTTAAATTTATGTAGTATGGACTAACACACTGAAGGACTTTTTACAGTGTGGGCATAAACATGCAAAATCACCAGCATGAGCCTTTAAGCTCATTATAACAGAAATAAGTCTTATCAAATCACATTTTTTTACTCTGTCATTTCTTCCTCTACTCACTCTTTTGTCTTGCCTATGAACAGTATATCTGCAGGTAAAACCTTTGTTTATGTGTGTGTGTGTATGGGGGGGGGGGGNTGACTAAATTTTTTTGTTGTTAGTATTTTTCTTTTTTTTTTTTTCTTTTTTGCTACTTCATGTAGCATCTTATGTCATTTTGCTGCATTTATCACAAGGACATTTCATTGCATAAATTAACGTTGCTTTTACAGCAGGTGACTTTAGAGCCAACAGAAGCATATCATAGTTATTGAGAATATTTCATGTCAGCATTCCTGACATTAGGGAGCTGCTCTACTTAAGAAGGGTTGTAATGCATAACACAGGCAATTGCAGAAGCTCTGTGGGGGTGTGAGTTCACCAAAATGATGTAGAAAGAACAAATCATCATTTCTGGCTACTGAGAGAGACTAAATGTGTAGGAGGTACAGATATAAGGAAATAATTTTTCACATCCATTCTTGACAATAACAGTATTACTTATACAACATTTTCAAACATTATAAAATAGGTTAGTAAAGAGTCACAAAGAAAAAGTAGAACATGAACAGTAAGAGCTGTGAATACAAAGAAAGACATGAAAGCACAGAAAGAACTGACAAAGGAATTAATTATAAAGAAAAGTCCAAATGTTGATGCATCATAATTTAAGAAGTCTACAAAATGATTGTCATGCCAAATTTTTAACATTGTGACAGCAGATGTCTGATCACTTCTTATCTTATCTTAAACTCATATATTAACTAGTTTTGATGACAGTGGCCTTTTATGAAGAAAATAGGAGTTATGACACATTGCGGGTGATTCATGAAACACAGTGTCAGATTTAAAGTGTTGACAAGGGCAAATAGCTTCACGCAACCACATTCCATCATTCATACTGCTAGTTACTAGCCTCTTTTAGTGTTCACCTTGAAAGAGGAGTTACTGCAGTATTTCCTTCCTTCCTTGTTTCCTTTCCTTGCTTACTCCATTGCACACCTAGCTGTTTGAGGAAAAGGAATCTCTTTTTGAATGCATTCTTTTTTTTTGTTTTTTCTTCTTCTGGTGTTTTTCCTTGCCGTCATAAAGAGCTTGAGCTGGGTCAGTAACTGTTAATGTGTAAAGCCCTTCGAGCCATTGTGCAATGTGATATTGGGCTATAAATAAACTTGATTTGACTTGACTTGATGAGTAAGTGATTCACAAAACACACCACTGTGTAAAAAGTAAGACCCCTTTCAGTCTGGTAGTAAATTTCTGTGGTAAGAAATCTGGGCAAAGTTTGTAACTGTATTTGTCTCACGTGCTAGTGATCAATCTGACATATGAGCCCAGTTAGTTCATCAGTCAGTTTATTTAACTAGAAGGTTTTGATGTGATCTTGCACACATTCTAGTGGTACTACAGCTCTTTCTCAAGTGTCAACCTCTGCGTCTCTCAGAGTCTGGATCTCTCTCTTTTTTTTATTTTAATGTCATGCTCTTAAAATGTGAAGATGTAAAGCTGTAAAGCAAAGAATTTAGATTTAACTTTTGCCAATTTAATTTGTAAATTTTATTTTGACACCAGTGGAAGGAGTCTAAAGGGTCGCTCTTAAATATGAAACTACTCATTAACTTGTCGATTTTCATTGGCTTTTACCTTGTACAACAACGATGGGACAACGATGCGCTGATTAACTTGCTAAAAACTTTATGAATGAGCTTAAATTATTTAGTGTGGTGCTACGTGGTTACTTTTATTTATTTTAAGAAATTCACCCTCATCCTGGTTTTATCTAGTCTAACTAAACTAGACTTGAACATCATAACTATGTTGTGCCAATATAATCGCCTAGGTACTGTAAGATTGAGAGAAGATTAAATTATATTGACCTATTATATACTGTATAATAAATTATATTTAGCTTTTCCTTGGAGCAGCTAAATTATAACTGTTGTGAATAACTTTGTGAGAGCTAGAATCAGTGTTAGCTCAGTTATTTATATGCAGAGGCGTTTGCGCAAAAACAACTTCATACATTGACTGCTTTAAGACGGATACTGAACCATTCACCCCAAAATGAACGTTCAGTCATTATCGTCTCTCTCATTTGAAATTACTGTCAAATCCTTTTCCTCTCCTTGACTTCTCTTGTGTGTTCAATGCAATTAAGACAAGAGCACTCGTGCAGAAGGATGAGTTGGGGGTGGGGGGTGTGTGGGGTAAATATTTAATTAATAGTGTAGTATATATGTGCACACTTTGAATGCATGCTGATGAGTTTGTTTATTAAATGTTGCTTTTTAATTTGGAGAAATGGAGGAGGCCTCATTTGGATTTGAATGAACAATGGCCAAACAGTGTAAGAAAGAAGTATAATCTTTCTTTCTTTCCATTATAATAATCAGAAGACAGTTTAGAGAGAACAAAAGTTGTTTAATCATTCAAATAATATTAATGTTCACACTGTTTTTGGTTCAAAGGAGAAAGTTGTATTAATGCAAATGACTGTAAATAATGTGAATTATGGATTGTTTTGTCAGTGAAATGTGGAACGTAAAATATGGAATGAATGCTGTCATCCTCTGCTCTTCGGGCCAGTAAAAATTCTGCCGCCTTCATTTGGTTACAGCTACTGATAGCTACTAATCAAAAGCACAAACACATGTTCCACATAATCTTTAACCTGCTGGAAAAAAAAAAAAAAATCCCTGCCTTTCCACTTAATGCACTAATCTAAACCATTAGGCCCAGGACAACCCAGTTTTTATCTCAATTGATCAAATTCTTCAACCAAGGGACAAAATATTGTCTGGATACATAGGTAGAACTAAAATAAATTTAAATAATTGACTGGGATATTTTTCTTCAAGTTGTTTTCTGTTTGTTTCTCTAAAAATATGCACAGCAACACTTGAGACAAAACCCCTTGCATGTCTTTTATGACAGCAACTTCAGGTTGCAAGCGATAAAGCCAAGCCTCATTTAAATCCTATACCACACATTTGTAAAGAACCTGTGGACTTTTTACTTGTGACTTTAGCTAGTTCTGATTACTTTCCTCTGAGAGGCTATAAGATTAACACTGTGATTGTTGCCCACAGCAACAGTAGATGAAAAATATACAGTACCCTCACAAATATTGGCACCCTTGGTAAATAAAAGCAAAATGAGCTATTAAAAAAATGTCTTTATTGTTTATTCTCTTGATCTTTCTTTCAAAATATTAACAAAAATATAACCTTTAATTAAAGTAAAACAATTGAAAGGAAAAATAAATTCTTATCTTGAAACAAATATTTTTCTCGAGCTGTCTGGTGGCGTCTGATCGGAGTTTTGGAGACTTTCAAGATCCAACTAATGCAGTTCTCCAGCTGTGATCATTGGAGATTCTTTGACCACTCGAAGAACGTCCTCACTGTATGTGGGGTCAACATAGAAGCACATCCTCTTCCAGGCCCATTGAGGACAAATATTTGTTGCAAATATAGGTATTTGTGGAGAGCACTGTAACTCTACAGCCCTTACTACAGCCACATGTGAGAGCTGTTGCAGTCACCTGGGTGTAATTGGTGTTACATGAGACTCAATGCAGAAGGTGAGAAATGCTGTGAAGCTGCAGGTGGAGATGCAATGATGTCGTTGGGTAGCTGAAAGATGACGTGAAGGTCTTCACACTGTGCAGGAATATTGTACATTGTCTTACAATTCCGTGTAATTCTGAAGTGATTTTATTCTGTTATTTTCATGTGTGTGTGTGTGTGTGTGAGATTTTCTGAGAATATTTGGCAGTGTTTAAAAAATTGCAAGAGAAATTAAAAAAAAAAAAAAAAANAAAAAAAAAAAAAAAAAAAAAAAAAAAAAAAAAAAAAAAAAAATGTATTGGCACAGAAGGTGGATTGTTGAGGTGGGGTATTGGTTTTTGAGTTAGATTATTTTACTTGTAAAAGGTGATGAATAAGATTTACAAACATTTTTCTTAACCCTCCTATTGTGATGTCATCTGGATCACTTGTGACACACTTGGGTTTGTTAAATCAGCAAACAAACAAACAGGAAGAAAACAGTATCTGCTGCTGACAGAAACATCAGTACAAGTGTGATCAAAACACAAGTGGAGAAACAATGTTGGTCTGCAGCGCGCGAGCACACACATACACGCACACACACGCACATGCTCTCCTCCACTACCACACAGACACATACACAGGCAGGCACTGTACTGAGAATGACATTCCTAATTTGTCAGGTTCTGGATTGGATCCAGCAGGGAAGGAGGAATGGATGGATTGGATTGGATTGGATTGGATTATGTTATGTCATGATTTAGCCTGTGAAAATCCGGAGAATATTTGTGAACTTTGCTTATCATGTATAGTACTAGTTAAACCAGACAAAGTGATGAGCCATGGTTTATCAGGTAGTCACTCTATGGTTTATGATTGTTTCAGGGATTTGCTTGTATTCTTACGATGATTGGCTCATGAATGCCAAGTGACAAAGCTACATTATGCCCATTTATGTGTTATATTTACACTTGACTCATTAGTTATTTAATGAGGATGGATGGCTGAGATCAGGATTTAATTGTGTTATTGCACTGCAGATATATTTTATACTAAGAGCATGTGCACAAACTAGGGCAGACTTCCTACTTCACAAATTGGCATGATAATGTGTGTGCATGAGAGAGCGAGTGATGTTTTTCTTTATTACATATCACTTGTCATTATTCAGACAATACTAAAGGCATCTCCTTTATTAGTACCGTATAAAAGAAGTACCTGATCCACCCCAAATCCAGCTCCTGATTGTAGAGCTTGTTAAGAAGACATAATAGGATTTTTACCTTACATTCAAGAGGGGTATGATGTTGTTTTCCAATTTTGTCTCAATTAAGGTGATCAGAGGTTTGTTTGTTTTTTTTTTTAACCTTTGCAACTCTATCATTGGAAGTTTAAACACCTGCAGAATGAAAATTAGAGTGATACTGTTTGTCTTTTAAATAGACTTAGTTTAATATTGCCCAAGTCAAAATCCCTGACCTCATACATTCTCCTTCCTGCTCTATCAACAGTAAAGGTTTTTTTTGTTTGTTTGTTTTCAACGTAGAGTATCAGATGTGACACATGGTTTCTACTTCTGTAGTGTACAAATTTGTTCAGTGGTCACTTGTGTTTAACATGATGCAGCATTGTGACCAAATACTTGTTACACATGTTTTTTTTTTTTTTTTNTTTTTTTTTTTTTTTTTCTGATTCAACCTTAATCATTTTTGTTTGCAAAAAGGAGATTGTAGGTGGGTCTTGGAATTCTCATTCACAGTTTGCTGGTTGTCCACATTCCAGATGGGATTTGTGAATGAGTTGCCTTTTCTGGTCTTCTTGTCAGGCTGACGAGCAAGGTTGCAGGCTTTACTTGTCTAACTGTGAAAAGAGAGAGACACCATCAGGGACCAAGAAAATAGGCACGGGATTCACGGGTGAAGGGAAGGATTTATTTATCCTAAAAAAAAAAAAAAAAANAAAAAAAAAAAAAAAAAACATAATAAAAATATAAACAGCAAAAAGTTAAAAAAAAAACAAAACAAAACACATATCTAAACAAAATCCAAAAAAGACCTGATGTACATTCACACTAACCAGATTGACTAAAACAGAAAATAACAAACATTAAGCACATTTAACAGCTACTATTTATGTCTTTCTCTGAAAATACAAAAAAAAAAAAAAAAAAAAAAAATACAACATAAGTAAAAGTCACACTATATTAAATTAAAGACTGCCATTGACAACCCCACAACATACTGTGGGCTACCTTCAAGATAAATAATTCTTAATTAAAAAAACAAACAAACAAACAAATAATAATAATAATAATAATAATAATAATAATAAATCATTAATAAAACCCATTCAAACTGTGGCAAATAATTTCCATAGATTATAATGGTTTGATTTTCTTCTGAAATTTTCACATCTTGCTAAAGGGGGTGCTTTGTGTGCTATTGACGGTACTTGTACCCCAGTTTGAAAACCACAGCTTTACACAACGCAACTGCGTCTATCACCATAATACATATAACAGTACTCAACACATGCTGAACATTCTGAAATAAATAGGATTCAGTCATATCACTGTAAAATACAGAAACTTTACAGATTTGATGTACTTTTTCGTTCTTTCTTTCTTTCTTTCTTTCTTTCTTTCTTTCTTTCTTTNTTTACAGATTTGATGTACTTTTTCGTTCTTTCTTTCTTTCTTTCTTTCTTTCTTTCTTTCTTTCTTTCTTTTACTGTCTCATTTTGCACTTGAGTCAAACAGAAGATTGTATCAGCATGCTGCATGGCAGAGAGGATTTGGATGCTATTTGATTCAGGAGACGGCTCAGATCAATTTCAACCTAGCCAGTTCAATGCTTGGGTAGCTCGTGTGGCTGCCAGTTCAGGGTTCTGACCTGGATTACAGTCCTCAATCAATGCTGCTTGGGAATTTTACCCAAAGCAAGCAAGAGATAGAAACTTAGTCCTTCAGCATACACACCCAATCTGTCTTTTGTTCACATCTGCCTTTTTTTTTCTCGTCTCATGTTTTAAGCCCCAGTTTTTTTTTGTTTTTTGTTTTTTTCCCCCCATAGAGTTATGATTAATTGCTGATGGTAGAGGCACATATTATGCATAGAATGGATGCACACAGATTCACAGAATTTGCCAGTGTGAGATTTGGTTTTGTCTGCAGCACATACTGTATAAAGGTAAAAGAAGAGCACCACCCCTCAGTATGTGTATCACGGCAACACTACAACAGTAGTGCAAATCATTCATTACAAACTTGGCTGCATTAACATTAGAAGCAGGGAGCAGGTGGAATCCCTAAACCATATATCCACGTAACTGAATCCCTGGTTCAGTACAATAAATGTCCCATTAGCAGATCTTGGTGTTTTTACATGCACACCTGCAATTTATTGTAACCTTCCATTCCCATTGTTTCTCCCCCTTTGTTCTGCTTTGCGTCCTGATGACCTTCCATTGGTGCCTTCCATAGGTAAGTAAAGTTTTGCTTCTATCTATCTATCTATCTATCTATCTATCTATCTATCTATCTATCTATCTATCTATCTATCTATCCATGTAGCTATCTGATAACCTGTCCTTGTTAGCTTAAACAACACAATTGCTGAAAAAATGCAGTAACATATGACACAATAAATATAAATATTTACATCCAGAACAGTTTGCCACAGTCTCAATACAAGACTGATACCAGTGCCAGCATTTGTTTGTTGAATAATGGAGTATCCTTAATGCCCTGAAATTAAAGTTAAAAAATGAAGGAACAAACATGGTTGTGACAAATAATGTAGCTTTATTACCAGACAGCTGATAATTGATTTGATGTGACAAGGCATTGATTTATACTGTCAGTCTCATCTGCAATGACATTGTTGTTTCTACAGCATCAAAAGTAAAATTAATAGCCTATAAATTCAAATGAAGCACACAACACTATACCTATATGATTCAGAATGATTCTCATCAAAAAATAAAATCCCTCAGTGAAACGCAGGCAAGTATAAAATTGTGATAAAATACAATGCCAATGGTTTTNAATAAAATCCCTCAGTGAAACGCAGGCAAGTATAAAATTGTGATAAAATACAATGCCAATGGTTTTGGACGTTTGAGCATAATAAATATTACCTGCATACGTATATTACTGCTAACCAGTTTCCAGAATATAAAACCATTGTTTTTAAAGGTTTTGTGTTATTTTCCCAAATCCCCTAGTCTTTCAGAATCAAATGTGCAGTTGCAACGCCTACTGTAAAATTTAATGTTTTGCTAACTAACATGCATGTTTGCATATAGAAGGTATGGTTTTAATTTCTCAGGTGAAAGCAGTTGTTTCTCCTGGACTTTTGTCTCTGGGACATACAGTACATTTTCATCCACGTAGCTCTATGTTAGATCAACTAAATTAAATAACTTAAAATAAATAAATAAATAACAGATGTTGTTTACTGTGATGTGTGCCTAGAAGTCTCTACAAGTTGATTTTTATAATGTACTGGAATTGAACCAAAACCAATGACTGCCTGAAAGGCAGGAAAAAAAATCAAAACTTTACCACTATAGTAGTATTTTTTGGGAAAATGGTTCGTAATAATATAACATGTATGCAAGTAGTATTTTTTGGGTGCAAACATGTAAAACCAATTGTATGGTTCTTTAAGTTTTATATATGCATATACTGACTTACAGATTAACTCGTTGCACCTGTACAATCTAATTCAATCCACTACAGCAGAGCTGTGATAAACCCCACTGTGTGAAGCTTACGGTGTTTGTTGTTGTCTTTGCCATCATTAGCAGTGATGCTAAATTGGAGGAAAGGGTGCTGAATGTTTTCTCCATCCCCATTCGAAGCACAAATGTTCATGTATGTAACTGCTTTTGATTTGACACTAGTCGTAAGACCTACCATGTAAATAGTCACTTAACATGCAAACTATAACCTGTTCCTCAGTTAAACAGATCAATCAATCAATCAATTTATTTAAAGTGCAAAATCACCATGCATCATGGTCCCGATACACTTTACAGTAAAAAAAAAAAACAAAAACAAACAAACAAACCAAAAAAAAAAACCTGCAACAATAAAACACTAAAGCCCCAAAATTAGAATAATTATAGTAAAAGTAGGGACATTAAAAAGATCAAAGCAAAGTTACAGTAAAAACAAAGACATTAAAAGAGCAAAGTTAAAAGGATGCTTGAAAAAGTGATAATCTAAGGTAGGCTGTAAAATAATGA
>VXCM01000016.1:168042-268179 GCA_014773175.1 Lucifuga dentata | reverse complement strand
AAAATCACACAAAAAAAGAAATTGGATGACATTTTTTTTTATTGGTTCCCAGGAGGATATACATGTCTAAACCCATTTTAAGCTTTTAAGGCAACTATCCTTATCTGTCTTGGTGTGACCAAACTAAAGAAATGAAAATCACTGAAATGTGTGCATGACTTTATGAGATTAAGGCTTATTCTTGATTTAGTCTAAACTGTGTCTGAGAAGGCAGCTGTTAGCAGGCCCAGTAGTTTAATCAGAGTTGCAGAAGAAGGCACAGTTAATTATGGTATGTAGTAAAACAGTAAACTCAAAAGGAAAAAATCCTGTGAATATTGATATAATAAATATAAAGTTTTCCATAATTTACAAGTAAGCTTGTGCCTGCTACAATATGCAGTCACATATATTTCAATTTGACATTTTTTCTATTCACTCTTGTAACTCCTTTTAAACTAGAAACTTGTATGTGCACATCGCTGAGGTGTGTATGTAAGCACAGTCAGATAATTTGTTGTTGTGGAGTTTCCCCTCGGTTGGTTATTTATTTATTTATTTTTTTCTTCTGTCTGCATATATAGTTGTGGTATATGCCAAGATTGGCACAACCATTTTTTTCCCCTCGGTTGGTTGTTTTATCTTTGGATTAGGTCTATATCTGTACCATGGAGATCATCATGACTCCAGTCAGCAACGTGGTTCACAGCAGTATCCTACAGTATCATCCAGTCCATGGCACAGGACTGCGAAGGCCCCTCATATCAGTCAGAAGTACATCCAGTGTTAAAGCATCTTCTATGTAAGAAATTCTGAGCTTCACAGTATCAGTAGCATCTCCTTAGCAGTGAACCTCACTGCTGACACTTGTAAGTTACTGTTTCAAAAAGGCACTTTCCAGTCCTATGTCCGCAGACTGAGGCTGCACCTTCAGTCAGCAGGTATTACCATTAGCTGGCAGGAATCATGGTTGAGGATTAAAGTGCTCTGGTTGCCATGGTCGTAGCCACGGCGATATCATGGTGCAGCAGCAGGTGTCCCAAGGTTACCTGTGGCTAGGTGATGTGCGCCGGTTCCACATGCCACGTTTGGAGTGATAGTAGTGGAAGAAGTTCCTTAAGTAGAGCCTTTCCACTTCCAGACCTGCCTGGAGGATCCTGCGGCAAAGAGCAGGAGATCGCAGCTTAAATAAGCCTGTTTTTTTCTTGATTGTCAGGCTTGAAAGGAAAATGTAACTGAGCATACTCACACAATGTTATTCATCATCAATCTGTTACATCCTGTGCCTTCCAGCGGTTATTTTGTCATGAGCTTCTTGTTACCTACTGCCTCCCTTAGCTTCAGGTAATATTTAACTTACATTTCTTAGATTGACACTGACAATTCTAAGGGACCGTGCATGAACTTGTTGTACACACAAGTAGAATGATCCATCAAATCAGTGACAGCAACAGTAACCACACCAGTTTTTTCCCCACATACTGTAAAGTTTTTCCAGGCAAAATCATTCAGAATCACTTCTCTCACTTTATGATGATTTTCCCAATATAACTGTTAGCTTAGTATAAAACTGTTCTGCTATTAATCTCCACTGTAGCTGTGCAGTACATGCATTTTGCAGATACAGGAATAAAAAAAATATGCCTAACCATTAACAAAGGGCCAGAAATACAATTCATCAACAGCTTTCATCAGTATTAAATGTTTTAGAGTTAAGTTTTGCAGTATGTTCAAAAGCAACCAAAAGTGACCTGCATTCAGAAAACAAGAAAAGCAGCACCTGTCGAGGAGCTCCCAGTCTTCTCCTCCCCAGCGGTCTGTGAATTCCCTGGTGTTCATTCCTCCCACAGCATCCAGATCAGACTTATAGATCCCCAACAGGCCAAATCCATTGACCTCCCAGTAACCTGCAACAGTCCACAGTCACACTTTTACATTTGATCTGATTATAAAGATCTAATGATCTAATTTTTAATTTAAAAATGCTGTGAAGTATTGCCATTGTGATGCAACACTGAACAGCACACTGATAAGGAGTTCATGGTCACGTGAGAATAAATAATGCTGTTGGTGAGTGGGGCTGCCCTAAAGCCTGTAAATGAATTAACATACATACTGTATATCTGTGGATCTGCACCCACCTCGGGCCTCTGAGGGTGTAGCTCCACAGTCCAGTCTCATGACTATGGGAGCAAAAGCCATGTATCCTTCCACACAGTGCTTCCTGATGGTATCAATGATGGAGGGAGGGAAGTGGATGTGTAGGTCACAAAGAAACACAATGCTGTGGTCATCCTAAATAAGAATGTAGAGGGAAAGATCACTGAAATATAATTTGTCTAAGTACTTATTCATCCATTTATCAGTTTATTGTCATGTTTTATTGCTGAGTGATGTTGCAATACTCACAGTTATAAGGTTGATGCCTGCCTGGAGACCAGCAGATCGCTCAAAGTTTCCACTCAGCTTCACATACTGGTATCTGATACATTCCACACACACACACACACACACACACACACACACACACACACATACATTATAGTATATATATATATATGTATATATATTCAATACTCAGATTCTTAAAGGACCATACTGGTAGTTTTGCATTTGGAGCCCAATAAATACTACCCACATACATGTTTTACATTACTGCCAAACATTTTCCAAAATATAAAACTGTATTTTAGTTTTTGTTATTTTGCAAAATCCCCTTATATTTCAAAATCAAATGTTCAGGTGATATACTGTACCTACCTTAAAATTCAGTGCTTTGCCTGCTAACATGCATGGTCACAAGCAGAAAGCAGTGTCATTTTAATTTCTCTGATAAAAGCAGTTTTCTTCTGGGACTATATTCCTTGACAGAGACATACATTGTCTTCCATGTAGCTCCATGTTGGATCAGTTAAATTAAGTAACTTCGACAATAAATAAATAAATAAATAAATAAATATTACAGTGCGTGTGGTTTGCTGTGATGGATTACTTATCTCAAGCATGTTTGAAGTCTTTACAAGTTGATTTTTGTAATGAACTGAAACCAGTGGCTGCCTAGAAGGTAGGAAAAACAAATCTAAAATATACTGCTCCAGTAGTATTGTTTGGAAAATGGTTGACAGTAATGTAACATATGTGCATACCATTTATTGGGTTGAAACATGCAAAACCACTGGTATGATCCTTTAAGTAGGTACTCAGCATTTGTAGCAAAGAAAACACATATACTTGTGGAGTGTGGAGGTGTGTAGAGCCTTCTCCACATCCATGTCACTGCTGTTGTAATCAGCAATGATGAGGTTGAAGTTGTTGTCTCCAGTTTCTCTGTGCAGTTCCTCCATGTCAGAAATCAGCTGCTTTACCCAACGGGCCTGGTTTTTGACTGAGAAAACACACAAATATATAACCAGTTATTTATCAAATCAACTCAATTTGTGCATAAGTAAAGTAGACCAAGTATACACTCTTGAATAACAGGCGTCAGAATCAATTTGGTTTCTGTTATTTACTCTAATAGCTTGTAAGTTGGCTTGAAATAAGGTATAACATGTTGTGAGTTTCCTAAAAATTAAGAATTTAAAAACCAAGCAAAGGACTCAAAACAAGTAACTTATGACAGAAAAATAATTAATACAGAATCAGTAGTCAACATTCACTTCCTGCACTGTCAGTCTCTCGTATAAAGTATAATGTTGACATTAACAGGCTTGGCCTGACAACATATCTTTGCTAAAATCATAATCATCATGCTGGTATGATGACAATGCTGCTGCTGCTGATGATGATGATGATGATGATGATGATGAGGATGAGGATGATGATGATGACAACAACAGTGAGGATGATGATGCCAGATGAAATTAGTAAGGCAGAAATGTAGGAAATTTAATAAACGGACCTGGTTATTAGAGCTGTTGTTTCCTTTGTTTGAGCAATTCTGAAAAGGACTGTGTAATTAAGACCAGTCTAGTTATGTCAATATTGTTCTTTCTATATGTGTCATACTGTATGAAGTGAAATATTGGCATACTATACTTTAACTTTAAATATTTTCTGAGAATTTATTGGCACTTTATATTGTTTGACATCCTTTTCTACATCATTGTTTTCTGTAAATCAGTAAGTTAAATTATGGTCACATGTCAAGGTGATAATGTCATGTGACTGTACTTAAACACTTGAGCACCTTGATATTGAATATTGTTGAGAGTGCAAAGTTTCATGTCAGGTATTGCAGTATTTTGGACAGGTAAAATATTTAGTTGGTGAATCCATGATGTGTATCTTGCATTAGGCTGAGGGTGGACGTACCTGGCACTATGAGGTTGACAGTGGCATCAGGATTCCAGCGGAAACCCACTGGGTTACATAGCACCAGCTGAGCCTTCTGCTGCTTGAAGCTCAAGTCATTGATGCGTTGCCTATTATAACGAATCAGAGTGTAGATGTAATGTGACAGGCACAGCAACTGGCCATTCACATCTTTTAACTCCAGCTCCAGAAGGTACCGGCTACCCTGGATCCCATCCACACGCTTCACCACATTAACCACACGCACTAATGTGAACTGCCTAGATAGACAGAGAAAGAAAACATGATCGTATTTGCTATTTTATTATATATGAAGTGTGTTTGATTCTATTAGTTTTTGTTTTTTTTTATAGTGAAATTCCTTCCACAAGAAGCACAGACATATGTGCATACCCACACACTTACCCATGGTGCTTGTTGTTGAGGTTCTCCATGAAAGCTTTGACCATGGGCTCAGCATCGCTGGAGCGGAGCACGATGTTTCCAGAAATGTTGCAGCGCAGGTCTATCCAGTCTAAACGCTCTTCCTGAAGGTCCATATGACTGATCTGGAAGGTTTGGCTCCAGTTGACCTCAGTGTCAAACTCCAGTGCAGGAGAAGTGTCATAGGCCTCATCTTCATCACTTTTAGCATCTCCTGCTGGTTCCCATAAGTCTCTATCTGCCTCCTTGGTGTCTGCCCTTTTCTCAGTCGTGTGGTGTATCTCCTGTTCCTCTCCTACACTCACATCTGGCCACTTTTTGACCATTTTATCTCTAGAGATTACCTTAACTCTATGGATACTGTTGTCTATATTCTTTTGTAAAGGCATATTCCTGTGTATCTCCCTCTCCCTAAAGCTCTGTCTGCTAACTGTAACCCTCTGGTCATTCCTTATTGAAGGGGAGTTGATGTCTAGGTGTGAAGTGGTGAAATGCCTGGTAATGTGTGGCTGCTGCTCCATAGCTTTGTTTAACCTCTGCTGCTGGGCCAGGGGATTTTTAGGCACAGATACATTCCTCTCTAAAGGTTGGAGCTTTAAGTCTTTAAATCTCTGGATTTGGTTATCACTCATTTTTTGAAACCTCTGGATATGATGTTCAGAGGGGAGTTGCTGTGACAGGACAACAGATCTGTTTGCTCCAGGCTGCTCTTTCTCCACTGGTATCAGTGGATTTGTGTGCAGTGGTCTCAGAGTTGTCATTACTGATTTGATTTTTTTTCTCTTTGCTGGTCTTAATTTTCTTTTTGGTTTTATTTGTTCTGTTTCATTAATTGAATTCCTTACTTTCATCTCTGCCTGATTTATGGTTCTTGATGGCACTAACTGCAGAATCTCAGCTGGTTTCTGTGCCTCTAACTGAGGCTGTAGGACATTTTCTATCCCCTTTACCCTAGCTGCATGTGGATTTGCATCAGAAATGTTCTCTGGGATGTTCTCACTTTCTTGCTTGACTAAGGAGAAGAGTTTGCGTCTGCGTTTCAGAGCATAATCATCATAGTCATCGCCATAATCTTGAAAAAGGGCATTATTCATTTGCTGGTTCAACTTGACTCCTTCTCTTCTGGGAGCACCTTCATCATCAATTTCATTCTCCTCATCTTGGATTCTGTGCTTAAAACGTAAATTAAACCTATCCCGGAAATCAAAATCTAACATTCACCAGGAGCAGAAGCAGAAGAGGAGAGTGAAAGTGACACACAGAGTGAGAATTCAAATAACCAAATTCTTTAAAAGAAAGAAGAGCAGCTGGATATACAACCAACCTTTGGCTCTGTTCCCTCTTTCTGGGCGGTCCAGTCTCATGTACCTGGAGAAACCAAACCTGGACATAGACGGCCAAAGAACATATTGTGTTGTTATTTTACTTGTAGTTACTGTAGGTATCAGAAATTGTTTTAAGAAGGAATTCTATTAAAAATAATAACGTTATTATGGTTAAAACATACAGTATTTTCTTGTGACATTAAAAGAAACAGCACCCTCTGTTGGTGACTCTTTAAACCTATGCAAACTTTACTCTTGTATAAGCTATCATGCATGAAGTCTTACTATAAATCAAATCTCTCTACACTTTAAACCTCATGATTTTCCCCACACTCTCACATCTTCAGGTAGTTGGGGCGCTCAGAGTAGAAGCAGCTATCCTCAGTCTCCATGTGGGTGAGTCGAGTGTAGTCATTAGGGTAGATGTAGGACATGTGGACCTGGAAAATGAAATTTAATGACAAACCTTTAAAGCAAAGAAAGGTTGCTGTTAGGTGATGAATGGTGTGTGCAGAGCTAAGATAACAACATACAATATGTGTTCTCATAGCTATCCTGAACCTTCCCGGTGTTGACTAAGAGGTGTGTTTTTGTGTGCATGGAAGCAAGTGTTGAACTAAACCAAACTTCATTTAAGCTTATGTCTCAAACCAATAACTCAGGAGATAAAGCTGGTATAATATATCAAAAAACAAGAAAGAGATTATCAAAGAAGCAAAGCAAATAAGCTAAAGACTTCTGCTGAGATCCATATTTCTATTTCAACAGACTGAGACATTTTCCCAAAAGGTCAAAAATCACAAAATTTTCTTCCAAAGAAAAACAAGCCCTTGAACCTTGAAACCTGTTAACAATTAAAAATCCTAATATCAGCAAAGCAGAATTTTTTTTTTTTTACAAATCAATCATTAATGTCTCATCTCCGATGTACACCACGATACAAAACAACCATGTGGATTCATTGCATAAATAAAATCTCAAGGATGACTCTGCCCCGGAAAGCCACTAAAGACTTAGCATAATGCAATATTCAGTGACTAATACAATTATTAAACGAAGATAAATAGATAGATGAAATTACAGAGAAGAAAAGTAATACATAAACCTTTATATAATGGGGGAACCTTTATATAATTTGGGGGGGGAGTGCACTATACAGAAAGGAGAAGAAAGGAGATTAAGGAGATTTGTGCACAGCATATTTTAAGTGGGCAAATAATCTTCCCCAAAGTCTCAATCAAAATCAAAGCACCAGATACATAACTGTTAGTTATTCAAGATGTTAGAGTCAGTTCCTTATTGCAGATTTAACGTAAGATATGTAGAAGTCACACACCATGGAATAGATTTATACTGAATGTCATAATGTTACTATTTTGTAAAGTATGCAATATGCATACAAGCATTGATAAGTATTAAAAAAAGTGACATAGAATACATGGCTCACTGTGGTTCCAAAATGTGAAACTGAAGTGATGATGTGTATGACAGCTATAGATGCAGATTTTAGATATATTTACACATGACTTCCTATTGAAGGAGATAATACTGTAGTTTCCTGTTAGTCAAAGTTGTGAGCACATCCATAAAGAGGCCAAAGTCCTGTTAAGTTTATTTTTGTCATCAGTTATTATATATAATGTCTACAATGAGCATTACAGACTGACATAAGAAGCAAAACAAGAAAAATAATAAGAAAAGATGTAACGGTTTGTCAAAATACAATCATGGGGTTATAATCCACCAATAATACTGTAGTATGTACATCCAATACTAATAAAGTAAACCTAATTTATTATTATTATTATTATTATTTTTATTTTTTAATCGAATAAATAAAGGGTTAAATGAAATGAGTCCATTGCCTGAGTGAACCATCTGAGTGAGGATACGTCTCCTCAGGGCTATCCCTTTAGCTTGAGAAAAAAAACACAGCTCCATAATACTCAGCACTGTATTCTGTTTGTCTGAGCTCCACAACAGGAAACGTAAGTTATTAAATAAATAAATACTTACAAACTGCAGTCCCTGGTAGCGGAGCAGAGGGAAATCTTTGATTATGTAGCTGGGTTTGTAGGAGCAGTCAGGCAAAACCCCCTGAAGGAACTTGCTGTTTAGCAAAGGCACTGCAAACCCAAACACAACACACAGATCAGACATGATTAGTTTGTGCGCTTAGTAAGGAAATAAGTTGCACAACACTCACGTCTAAGATTACAGGAAATGGAAGACTGGTTTTCTGCCATGTGACCACTGTATCTCACCATGGTGAAAAGAATCTCGGGGGTCTTCCTTCAGCATGTCTGCAGTACCATACTGTTTTGTGGGGGGGTATTTGTGGCTGGCAGCCGTCTGTGGTATGTGGCCCACATCACTCATTAACAAGGCAGACTCATCTGTGGGATGAAGCCTCAGGGCTTTAGAAAGAGGAGATCTGCACTCACTGTGCAGCAAAACTATTCACTTACTGTTATTCTGAAGATATATTGTCAGTTCTATGCTGGAAGGATCTGATTTTCAATAAGCACCAAAAGTCTTTGAGTATAAGATATGACAGAGATTGCCTGTGTGCTCTAGATTATCAGATTCAGATTCAGTGAATGTTTTCAGCCAGCAGTAATGATGTGTGGCCTTTGTGTACTTACTAACGTAGAGGGAGATGTGCTTGGATTCAATAAGCATGAACCTAAAGCTGTTGTCCAAGAGTTGCCACTGTGGAAAAACAAAAACAATGTGCAGCACATCTTTTCTTTTTCATCACATCAAAATGATCGCAAACTTGACATGAGCGTTGGAATGGAAAAGAGAAAATGTCTTTTTAGGTTGGTGCAAATACTCACTGCCACTTCCACATGGTCTGTCCCCCTATTGTTTTGCTTGTGGATGACTTCAAAGAAGTACCTCTTCTGGGCAGACAGCCTGTCAGACAGTAACATTTAAAATACTTCCTAACAATCATATTTAAACACACCCTACAATGCTTTCGTCAAAAGATTCCAATCATGTAGCTTCAAGCACAATATTAGTGCAAAGTCTTGGCTGGCTGCACCTTGCAGTTCCAGATAAAAATCTGAGTACAGCCAACTATCTCCTCATTACAACTACCAATCTCCTTTTCAGGCAGTCCTTTCCTAACATTTCATTTTCCGGGGCCTCTTGAAGCAGATCAAGTAGATTAAGTAGATCTTCTTTAACAAGCCTGTGGCTCATTCTTGTCAAGTTTATGCAAATTCTTCTGACAAGTCAGCATATTTTAGAGATTTTGGAGTATTTGCAGGTCTAAAAAATAACTTCAATGAATTCCATTTTGTCAGCACTTGGAGATGTGCTTTGATTTAGAGAATCACAGCATTAAAAAAAAAAAACAACTATAATGTCTGTTTGATATCATGATCTCCCTCCATCCTCCATTCTGAAATCAGCATTTGCTCAGGAGAATTTCAGGTAATGGGTAACAAGCATTTGCACATTTGCACGGATGATGTGGACTGCCACAAAGTGTGCTGCAAATGTGCACGTCTTCTGTGCAAACATGAATTTATACTGCTTCCCTTTGTTGCTGATGCTCGCAATTTCTAGTTTGTAGTTACTTGCCAAACTGGTCTAGGTTATGTAGTTTACAGATTTTACAAACCACACCCCTTTCCTGCAGTTAGTAATTACATGATAAAGTAGCTTGATCAAATAGTTGGAACAGTACTCTTACAGAGATCCAGTTTTGTTATGGGAATGTTGATGGTTTTAATTTGGTAAAAATTAAATCCTATATTTGACCTAAGAAAGGGAAAAAATATTTCTAAACAGAAATGGTTTGTAATGTTTAAGAACTAGGTAAGATTTGCTTTAGTTTAGGTGTTGATGTGGTTAAGATTGCGGTAATACAAAGCAATAGGTGTTGCTTGGTCTCTCACCTAACAGGCCTCGAAGTCTGACTATCATACTTCTCAAACTCGCCTGGGACTGTCCACTCTGTGCCAGTCTAAAAAAAATGCACGTCACATGTACAAGGAAACGTTAGACTGACAAGTATGTGAGGATGACAACCAGCCCTTCACCTTTTGAGGAAACAACAGACGTGTACCTTGCCAACCCATGCTAGTATTTCTAAGTTGAGGGGAGTGTCATCCTTGCTGAGCCAGAATTCAGAGTTGTCATCAGAGCTCACAGCAAACACAAACTCTCCTGAGACAACAGACAGACAGAGAGAAAGAGAAAGAGAGAGAGAGAGAGAGAGAGAGAGATAGAGAGAGAAAATGTTTTAGCAATTGGGTGACACTAGAAATTACTCAAATTTCCTGCCTGTCATCATGCCAGTGAAAGCCTGTTTGAAAAAGTAGTTTCTCTCTCTCTCTCTCTCTCTCTCTCTCTCTCTCTCTCTCTCTCTGTGAGTGTCTGTGTATGTGTGAGAGGGGAGGGGCATGTTAAGAGGTGGATCAGTGGAGCAACACAACAGGAACAAATTCAAAGAACATACAGTACCATCAGCATAAGGATGCAGGTAGCCAAAGATTCTGAGCCCGTAGTTAGTCCACTGAGGAGAGACAGCTAGCTTCTGCACTGTTGTTCTGACCTGGAGCAGAGAGAGATGGGGGGNTGGAGAGAGAGAGAGGGAGAGAAAGAGAGAGAGATCAAATACATGCTATCAATCTCAACCTTAATACCCATAATATTGTTTTTTTTTTACTGTATATTGTTTATTATTGTTTATTGTATATTCTGATGCTTTGGCAATATTGTTTGTTTAAACTTTCATGCCAATAAAGCTCACTGAATTGAACTGAATTGAGAAAAGGGAAATGCAGAGAATCAGCCATGATGTTTACTCAAAAGTGGGGCTACATGAGGATCTAGCATGTGGATATAGAATGCACCTTGGAGTGAAAACAACAATGTGTGTGTGTGTACCTGTGCAGTTTGTAGTGGGATATTGGCATAAAATATACAATAATATGGGATAGAAAAAAGTATTTCATTCTGATGAACACTTTTCTTAAAAACTTAACAGCACAATAAATAAAGTTAGTAAAAAAAAAAAAAGATAGATAGGAAAAGCCTTAATCTTTAAGTGTTATAGTCCAAAATTAGATATCCACATAGAAAAAAAAGCCATTTCTTTAAGCATCATAGTCCAAAATTAGATATCCACCACCAAATGCAAAAAAATGCATCATAATTATTGCTTAGTCGAAAAGCCATTTTATGAGTTGTCTGAATATTTTCCAAAACATTTCAAGTAGAAATATAGTATTCTGGAATGACATACCTCACACATGTAAATTTGTGCAAATTAAAACTGAAATGATCAATTAAACTTAATTCATAAAAATATTTTGAACAAGAAAGGTTTAGGTGTTTGGCTCACATGGGGGTAGAGTGGGTAGTGCAGGTTCTTGCGGAGGTCTGCTGTCGAGCCGCCACACCAGTCCTCAAAGATGTGCAGATTGGCCTTACCTTTATACTGCAGGAAGAAAGAAGAGAGCGTGACAACAATGCTGCAGTGTTTTTTCCTTTCCTTTCCTTTCCTTATCAGCATTAAAAAAACAAAAAATACACACTATACACACTCATATACAACCTGAAAATGCATATATTACTATTTACACAACATCATTTAATACTGTATCTATAAGCAGATACAGGTGGAATTTTAGAAACTGAGTAACACTCGAAACCAGTCAAATTTCCTGTCATCACGTCAATGAAAGTCTGTTTGAAAAAGTAGAGCATCTCTCTCTCTCACACACGTACACAGAGGGCGAGAGAGAGAGAGAGAAAGCGAGAGAGAGAGAGAGAGAATAAGAGTTTCAGAAGAAGCCAAGCGTCCTGTAAATCTACACCTCTGTGACTTCTGCCAAAGAGAAAATGTTCTCTCAGCAGTGTGTACGTTTGCACACTTGCGCATACATGTGTTTGCATAATTGCAGCACAGGGGCTGAATACTGTAGATCAGAGCTAAAGCCTTGGTAACAGACAAATCTCACTGGTCAATCACTTAGCTGTCATCAGCAGAGTTACTTAAATGTTAGCATGGCCGAGGCTCAGAGGTTCAGGGAAAATGCTGTAAAATCAGGATGCTAAATGCTTCACAAACACAGTTTGCCTGTAAGCTTTATGATCCTCCTTCTTCCGTGAAAGTGAGCATATTGCTGTCAAGCTTATTTTTATTTCATGTTCTGGTCTGTTGACACTTTTCTGACTCTTCCCATCTTATTATAGTGCTAAAATTCCAATGAGGACTCTTTCTGTGTCCTCTGGCTATAGATGAAGTATGTTTGGTTTGAGCGACTTGGCCAGTACTTGTATTAACAGTTCAGATGATTTAATTTAGACATCCAGCAATCGACAGATATTAGACCATCCATCAGCTCAATCTATCTATCTATCTATCTATCTATCTATCTATCTATCTATCTATCTATCTATCTATCTATCTATACATCCACAATCCATCCATGATCACTATGATTTGTTCTGACTCTCCAGCATGAAGTTCAGTCAGATGGTCCTGTACAGTCAGATAAACTACAGTACCACACACAAAAATGATTTGCTCATAACACCAACATGCAGCACAGCTTAAGTTGCTCAGGCACGTTCTGCTCAGGAAGCTCACTGTACACAGACACAAACCTACAGAAGTGGGAGGGACTGGGCAGGCCCAGGCAGGTTAATCAGAGTTCAAGAGAGGCCAGACACTGTTTAAAGCAGGGGTAGGGAACCTGCAGCTCTGGAGCCACATGCGGCTCCTTTGCCCATCTTCAGTGGCTCCCTGTGGCTTTGACAAAAAAATGATATGGAAATAAATAATATGGAAATGAACAACAGTTATTTTTTTTAACATTTTAATTTTCATTCAGCATTGTTAGAAGTGATTCTTACATTCTCCAATTGTAAAAATGTGTAGCCATACACCAAATTAAATTTTTTTTTAAAATATTTTGTCAACCTAAAATATGCATCATAGCCTACACCCAACACAGCACCTTTTCTTCTTAATTTTGCCAAACTTCAATAGCAGTGGCTAATATGGATGGATACACATAAATGGCTAGTCTTGAGTCTCCCTAACTATGGATTCCAAATCCAAAAAAAGAAAAGTCGCAGAGGAAAATAGAGAATTTAATAGTGGACAGATTTGTTTGCTTGTACAGAGAGGTATGCTCTCTTAGTTCCCCTACCTGAGAGAGTTCAAAGAAGGACACTATCATATCAATTATGATTATTTTCAAAGTGTGATCATGGGAATGCAAACTGCATTTGGGGAAAGATTCAGCAAGCTCAGAAAGGAAAAAAACTACACTATCCTTCCCTGTCACACCCCTGTCATCCCATCCCTGTTGAACATGTCCGCATTCACAGGAGTAAGTCAACCCAACCTTGAAATTGAACTGGCCGATGTAGCTGACGAAGACTTATGGGTGTTGAAGTTTAAAAGCCTGACAGCCGAGCTCCAAGATCTCGCCCATTAGAAGGCCATTCTCTCTCAAAATCACAAATGGAGCGATATTGAAAACCTCCCAAAAACCAACAAACTTGTGTTTGAAACATGGAATGCTATTCCCGACAATTACACTGTATGAACATGAAGAAGTATGCATTTGGAGTCCTATCCATCTTTGGATCAAAGTACTTGTGTGAACAGGTTTTCTCAAGCATGAACTATATAAAATCCACATATTGCGCCTGCCTCACATTTGAGAGCCTGCAGTGTTGTGTGAAGATCAAAGTTACATCATACAGCCCTGATATCAAGCAGATCTGTAGTTCTATAATCTATCTATAAAGACAGAAATCTCTGTCTGTCTGTGGCACCAATATCTCAAGAACCCAGCACTGTATGAAGTTGAAATTTGGCAGGTATATTGCTCAGGACCCAAAGACGTGCAGTGTTGTGTGCGAAGTTGTTTGGATGAGTGGTTGTTGAATTGATCTGTGCTGGTAAAAAGTAGGCTTGTTTGCATGGCAGGATATGCTCTGGGCACAGCGGCAGGATATGCTCCGCTCCACAGGCACTTATAGCAGGCTGCAGCACATCATAAAGTCTGGCCTGTTCCAAACTGACACGTTTTCAACCGGCACTGCACTAGTTTCATAAATGCGACAAAACATGGTATTATTGTAGACTAATGAAAATGCAAAGTTAAAAGTACCAAATAATCATAAATAGCCCACTGGAGAGTAGTCACCTGTGTTAAAATATTTTAATGAAAGCCCATTTACACCTAATAGTAATGTTGATAGGCTAATTTAGCCTATCAACATAACTAAATAACTAATATGTTAATAACTATCTAACTTAACAACTTAAATATGGTTTGCAGCTTCAGAGATTTTTTTTTTTTTTTAGCCAAAAATGGCTCTTTTGATAGTAAAGGTTGCCATCCATTGGTTTAAAGCATGCACACACGCACACACACACACACACACACACCTCTCGTTTCCAGGCTTGTGGAGTATAGCTGGAATTCCAAGCAGCTGAATTCTTCGGTGAAGTTGGTTGATTGTCTTTTCTTAGCTGTAAAAGATGCATATGAAGTTTTTATGCCCCTTCCTTATTTTAATCCACCTACACTGACTATTTCCATTTCTCTTTCATGGAACATTCTTACCGTTTCATCAGAAATGGCTCTAATCCAGCTGTTGCCATTGGTGCCAAAATTCATACCTAAGGAATGAGTGAAAACAATGAGCTCCATGCAAGGCTAAAAGGAAAACATTTAATAAAGGTGCAGAGACAAACAGAAACATCACTGTCACTAAAAAACATTTGTGACTTGTTCGTTCAAGGATAAGGTGACTTTGGTGACACCTGACTTTGCATTCAAACAAAATTATTCTAATCAAATCCAGCTTGCTTGATCATCTGTTGTTCACTGATGACATAAGTTAACCCACAGCTTCAACTGCTGTGCTGGGAAATGCGAAATGCTGTTGAAAGTTGCCACAGACATCTTTCTGCTGCATGTCGAAAAACCACAGAACAACGATCTGTGCAAGATCCTATGTATGAAACTTCATAAACTATGTAGCCCATCAACATGCATCCACATTAACATCAAATGCTTGAAAGATAATGCATGTGCTAATTGCGAGTGGAATACTCTGGCACACAGGCACAGCAGATGCAGAAATGTTCTTTTTTTAACTGTCTTCCGTCATCTTCCAAATTATAGACTAGTGTGTATTTAAAAGAAACTCTAAGTGTTAGGTCTATGTGTGTGTGTGTGTGTGTGTGTGTATGTGTGTGTGTGTGTGTGTGTGTGTGTGTGTGTGTGNTGTGTGTGTGTGTGTATGTGTGTGTGTGTGTGTGTGTGTGTGTGTGTGTGTGTGTGGTGTGAGTGGGCTAAGGTTACAGCACTTGTAGAGTGGAGGTCTGTCATTACCACAAGGGTGGAGATTGACAAACACACTCCCATGAGACATGGGTCCAATTTTGGCAACACAAGTAATTCTAGAGTGGTGGTTAAGAAAAGAAAGCAAAGGGTATTTTTAACTGAGATACATCTCCGCTCATCTGGTCTTACTGGGACTAGACTCTAGACCTGATTCACAATATTCACTACATCATTAATACCCATAATGGCTTTTTAATAATAAATGTGTTTTACAAGTTTTCAGTCTCCATACAGTGCACAGATATCACATAACCAATAAAAAGACTGGAGATTTTGCATGTGGCATACTAGTTTTTGTAGTCAATTTTGGATTGCTCTGTAACAGGCTCTTTTTATTATATGTCTGACGTGGCTTCTGTCCTGAGGCAGCATTCCTAGCTAAAAAAAATCTACTCCGCTTAAACTAATGAAGCTAAATACAAACCGTATATATAGTTAAGTGGAATTGGTGTACTGAAATGACAGTATAATGTCAAACTTCTTCCAAATAACCAAAGAAGCAGAATGGGAACAAGATCAGAGTTTGCACCTCCACTTTTTATGAATTCAATGACTATGTTTCCTTCTCTACCAAAGGATTTGTGCCCAGCACGGTGGAGCACCATAGCAATTAAAGTCTTTTACTCACCCCTATGCTGGCAGGGATTTCTCTATTGGGACATTTATTAACTGCAGTATTTCATATGTTATCTATGTTCTCAAGTGCCCACGTGATCTTGATATGAGAACAACAAGCCTTCCTATAAAGTCCCATATCTCGAAGCATAAAAATCCTCCTGTGTTTCCAGTCTCGAGCTTTGTTCCGTGTCCATAATTTATACATTAGGTACTAACATGTTTCTGCCCTCAGTGGAGATGGAAAATTGAACTTTTTGGGTTGCTTTTTTTTTTTTTTTTTTTTTTTTTTTGTTTAGACATATAGAGGAAGAACTGTCTTAATGACGAGCTTGTGAAGTATTGTTTGGTAGATTAATCCTCCTAATATTAGACACTCTGAGGGGACAAATGGTGATTTTTTTTTAAAAATGTTTTTATTTTATTGACAGGTTCATATGCAGTGATTAATTGAGTTGTTATTATTAAATTGGTAGAAGAATCTGTCTTGGCACAACAAACTAGTTAGATGATCAAATAATTAAATACGTATATAATAATGATACTGTAGTTGAAACATATACACACACAGTGGAATGTTTACTGAAAAAGGATGTTTGTAAAACAGCATTTCTGAAGTAATAATGTACATTTGAGCATTGACTGAAGGGATTTGGATATTTTAATTCCTTATTTAAACCCAGGAGGTGATTATATATCTTTATATAATGTCAAGTCAGTATTTAACCCTGGTGTGGGTGTTAAGGTTTCACTGTATTTTGTAATGTCTTGAGCTTCCTGCCTGTTTATGTGTGATGTTTTAAAGTGAGATTTGACTTTGTTTAAAATTACTTATTATCTTGTCAATTCATTGTGAAAGTGATTATGTTGAAGTGTTTTTTTGTTTTTTTTTTTAAACTTCTGCTATATCAACACAAGCATCCACTAACAATTTTCCTTGAGACTGATTGGTTCAGACAGCTGAGGTGTGTTAATGATTCTGAGAGCTACATTTTAATCAAAAAAAAAATTTGAATTGAATTTCATCCCAAAACTTTAAAGGCCAAAGCAACCTTTTGAATCACAAATCCAAATATGCCTGATAATAGCAAACGTTTTCTGTAATGGTAAGAAATTTAAGCTTTTGTTAAGCAATGAAAATTACCAAAATATGTGTTTTTCAGCCCTCAGTATGACCTCTATGAACAAAATATTTGGCACATATGCTTCAATTTTCAGACTACCCACATTGGAACTGTCTCAAAACTCTCTCTATTCCATCTGCTTCTCTTTATCTATTTCTCATCATTTGTGATTGTGAAGATTCTTAAAGGACTCAAGAGAATGCTTGCTTTTGGATTAACCTCATTTGTGTTCTTCATAATATCAGGAAGCATCTATAACGTTTTGTAGGTCCATCAAATCTCCTACACAAGGAATTCCAAATAAGGCTTCATAGAACTAGTGAGACAGTTTGAACCACGCGTTATGATTCAAAAGTATCACTTTTGCATTTGCTATCTAATAAAGTGTAATCAGACAAACTCATTTTGACATCAGAGTAACTACCACACTAGATATCAGTGGTCATTTTTGACACACATTGGTGATTTTGATACCATTAAGTGCCATTTGAGGATAATATGATCAGTGATGACAGCCTAAATTTATGTCCACCCCAACCTGACAGGCATCTTTCACACCTCTGGAGCATCACATTATGTCACATTCCCTAGAGAAGACTCTCATAGGGATGAATACGGTTTTCAGAGCAGGAATGCGTAGATAGGCAAGCCCTATAATGTAGCTCTATAAGGCGTGTGTTTACATGTCAGGCTTTGTTCAGTCTGTGTGTGTGTGTGTGTTGTTGTTTGTCTCTCGCGGGAAGACACAGAGACTATTCTCACTGTTCTCTCCTTTCATGATAGTGTGGTATCACAGTGACTTTATACTTGAGTGTGAATGCAGTGTGCAACAGATGGTAGGCTGAGGTGTAAATATGGTAAAGGGCAGGAAGTTTAGAAACCCAGTGTGAGATTACCTTCCTTCAAAGTGTAAGCCTGTGATCTGATCCCATGACCCCATCCCCCTCTCACTCTCTCTCCACCCTGCANCCCCCCCCACACACACACACACACACACAGACCTCCCCCTTTATCTGTTCTTGTGGATGAGTAAAGAACCTGTTGTTTTATCTGCTGCAGACATCTTTCATGGAAAACATAAAATAAAGTTTTATGTCCTTGTTTGCCAGAATATTAAGTCACTAGTCACTAGATCATTATCTGCTTTGCACTTCCATCCTGCTGTGCTGCTATTTATTTCTATTTGCATTTTGCATCTATTTATTTCTATTTTGATTTTTTTTTTTTTTTTTTTTNTTTTTTTTTTTTTTTTTTTATGCTTGACTTGTTTTAATTTTATCTATGGAATTGTAATTCCCTAATAAAAATCTTAATTCGGATCACTTTTATAATAGGACTACTCTAATTAGCTATATGTTGTTTATTAATCAAATCTCCTATGACAACTTTTACACGCCTACAGAAAGAACGCACCTGTTGAGCAAACCTGTTCTAATAACGTGTGAAGCTGAAACCACAACTTACGGTGCTCAACGCTCCATGATTTTGCAGCAACCATCTCGTGGTAGACGGCCAAAGCTCCGACCAGCAGAATCGCCCCGAAGAGAACATATTTGCCGTTGCGTCGCAGTTTCTTCACGGGGAAAAACGTCGCGATCATTTTGGCTCTCGGGTGAGATCTCTTTGGTTATTCATCAGTCAAGCCACCTGCTTTGTCCGGGGAACCGACCTCACCGTGAGCCCACCCTGCTACTACTCCCGGTGGGTGCGCACTACCGGCACCCTGGGTAGTCCCAGTGCGCTCGGCCCCCGGTGGCTCTCATCCTGCGAATAATCCCACCGTGATCGCGGATAGCCGGTAATCTAAACCTGAACACTCTCAACCATGTAAAACTTTCAGTAGGTTTCCTGTTGCTCGTGATCACGGAGTGCGCCGTGCGCCGCGCTGACCTATGAACAATCGTCCCGGAGCGCACACGAAGTGGCACAAACAACGGAGCGGACAGCGAAATTTCAAGCCTCACACACTGACTCCACTCCACTCCACGACACTTCATGAAGACAGACAGGGAATATCACGAAATATCGGAACAAAGCTTAGCCTTCAAAGTAAAAAGAGAAATTATGACGGAAAAGAAACAAGTCTAATTGGTGCGCACTATCGCTTTCATTTGGTGTAAACTTATAATGAAATAAATACATTTAATATTTGTGTTTCCTGTTTTGTTAAGACTCTAAAAGAAACAAATGTTTCAATATAATTGACACTGGGGGGGCTTTATTTTAAGATGTGTACCGGAAACTCAGTGTGTCCCGGGTAACTTGACACCAGTTCAAGCACCACGGAGACGAGATGAGGGAGGAGGGAACGTGTGCCGCACCCATCACACAGGTAACAGCTTACAGCCAATATAACACTTAATTCGCAAATGTTGTTTATTCTTTTAACGGAACTGAACTTTAATGAACTTTACATGTGGATCTCATGTGATATACTGGAACCATTCTACCACAGAATATGTTGTATTAAGGATTATTTAGTTTAGATATTGAGTCACCCCGGAATTTTTATTTATTCATTCATTTTAAATTTCATCTGTGATTTTATTGACAAGAATGGTCCAACAAATAGTTTCACACAGCATAAACAACGACTGGTTCAGAACTGCTCCACATCCTTAACAGTGCTTTACTTTCCACGTTACACACAACAGAGTTAGAAATGACGGAACTGTTTGCTTTGGTCACAGGAGGGTGAGGCTGGTGCAAATGGGACAGGATTGTATACCTGTAGGGGTTTCAAAATAAAGGGGTGTGTGTGTGTGTGTGTNTGTGTGTGTGTGTGTGTGTGTGTGTGTGTGTGTGTGTGTGTGTGTCCTCATTCTTCTTGTATTTCTCAGCAAATGGCACAAGCGCAAAGATGCTTGCAAGAGATGTTAGTTATTGTATTGCCATTATAAAAAATAATCTTTCTGGGTTTGTTGCTGATCGTGTCAACCTGCGGTTATCGTTCCAGTGGAAATGTTTTATTTTGCCTCCCTGAGTTTACTTATTGCAAATCTTTTCTCAAAATAATGTAAAATAGAACTTTTGGTTTTCTGGCTTGTATTTGCATGCATAGCTAAATTTAACAAACCATGAAACTGTCTAATCTTACCGGCTACTAGAAACAGAGCAATTGAAGCCCATATCTCTGCAGTAAATTGGCCTTATTGTGTTTCTTAATTGGACTATCGAATTAACCCTCCTATTTGTTGCAGGTCAATTTGACCAATTTCCACTTCTGAGTTGTATGAAATACGACTTAACCTCTTATTACCTCCCTGAAATTTAATGACTTTTCCTCATCTAGGGTTATGACCTTAAATGCACAATTTGGCACTGATGTGTCGCATAATGTCTGTACCGATTTTATATACAAAGATGCAAAATAAATGTGTTTTATGCTTATTGTTGTTTTATCTGGTAGCTGTATCTGTAAATATATAAGGGTAAAAAGGAGGTTTCCCATACTTCTTCTGAGAGCTGTATCAGATTTTCTCAGACAAGGACCAAAAATGAGCTCCAAAAGATTTACAGTTGAGGAAGTCCTATCACAGCTTTTTGATAATGAAAGAGAGGAACAGTTGTTAGAGGCCAAGGATGTTTCAAAGACAGAGGACAATGAAGTGGACAATCTAGATTGTGAATTTTCCTTAGCTGAAGAGGAATCTGAGGATGAGTCTGCCATAGCGTTCCCTCCACAAGATGGAAACAATGGAACACAGCAGCCATCTTCAAGAGAAGCAGGGCCATGGAAATCTAAAAATGGTACTATAGAATGGTCACCTTCACCATAACAAAGACAAGGCAGACTGTCAGTTTCCAGTGTCATCAAAATGGTTCCGGGGCAATACAATTTGCTGCCACTCAAGTCCATGAGAGTAAAATAACCATTTGAGCTTTTTTACTACCAATGGAGAAAACTGTTCTGGACATGACCAATTTAGAGGGGAGCCATGTGTTTCAAGAGAAATGGAAGCCACTGGATTGGATTGACTTGAATGCATACATTGGACTGCTGATATTAGCTGGGGTGTACAAGTCAAATGGAGAAGCAACTGCCAGTCTATGGGATGAAGAGAATGGAAGGCCAGTATTTTGGGCAACAATGTCTTTGGAAGAATTCCACATAATTTCTTGGGCGATTTGCTTTAATAACCGTAATACAGACCTGGTCGGTGTGAAAGAGACAAACTAGCTGCAAGTTTTGCTGTTTTGGGCTGATTCTTTACGTGTTTGAGTGTATTTAACTATGCTGGTCAGTCTGACCCGCAACATAATGGATGTCATTTTTTTTCCAATGCAATAGGAAGGTTAAATAACTATGACATTTAATGATCCCATTTTCTCCCCAAATCCCTCTCTGGTCTCTAATCGGCATTTGGACATCTAGTCTACTGCTTTAATATTAAATTACACATATGTAACCATACTTTGCACAGATGATATTTTGGGTTCCTCTAATTATTTATGTTAATCTATTTAATTATATAGTTGCAATTTAGTTGCACTTTACATTATGGTACATTACTATTTAAGGAAACATTGCAGTTATGTTGTATTATTTCTCCAATACTTATACTGATCAATCTGATGTTTACAACTTATTCTATTTAACCACACAGGTGTAATATTGAGTGTCCTTTATGTGCTTGCCCTTATGGTAATTTTGGTTCCTGTTGTTACGAGAAAACTGAATGTAACATGAGAGAGAAGAAAATGAAATGAGACTGTGTGAGTTATTGTTGTTGCTGTGTTGTTGTCTGTTAAAAGAAGCAAAATTACAAGCAACTAAAGCCCTATAATTTACC
Organism: Lucifuga dentata; assembly: GCA_014773175.1. Taxonomy (NCBI): domain Eukaryota; kingdom Metazoa; phylum Chordata; class Actinopteri; order Ophidiiformes; family Bythitidae; genus Lucifuga; species Lucifuga dentata. The sequence continues at coordinate 246,211 of VXCM01000016.1, read as the reverse complement.
CACAGCCCAAGCAAAGCGGGTTTATCACATTATCTGGTTTATCCTAAACAAAACCTTTTGTCCTTTAACTTTTTAACCTTTTGTTCACATTCATCTTAAGCTTTTGAATTTATGACTGCTTTGGACAAAAACATGATCCAATGGAAATGCATTCACTTAGTCACTAATGGAAACAATGGAGCATCTCTTTAACACATTACCTTTGTTATCATAATGGAAAGTGTCAGAAGGAATCTGATACTGAAGAGATAAAATCAGGGTGGATCATAAACAGGAAACGCTGACCTACTGCAGCAGGTGGACAACAGATGCTGTATTTTACTATTCAGAGCATAAACATATTTCATAAAGTAATTGGAATTATTTTTCAATATAAACATGACCAAAAAAAAAAAAAGTCTACATGTCAACATTCAGAATATTTTCCTGACACTGGAAATTTATTTTCCCTTGTGCACAGGTGCACAAGTTTCCACAATGCAGTGTCCACAATGACATATTTGATCAATATGTGAAATGTTAAATTTTTTACACCAAGCCTAAATTGTCATCCTACATCTTAAACTGGGTTCCAAATGAAAATGAAATATAAACTGAAAAAAAATTGACCTATGAGGGTTGATTGATTCATTCTGAGCCTTGCATACTAGAAGTGTCTAGTCCTTTTCTTGTGTGTCCCAACCACAGCTGATTTGACAATCCTCATACAGGTTTTTTCATGTTTGAGAAGAGGTGAAAGTCTGTAGGGGTTGAGTCAGGTGAGTCGAATGGATGCTGAAGTAGATCAACACCACAATGGATGTGTATGCAGGCACATTTGTACCTGAGGTAACAATTCTACTCAGTAACAACTCATATTTACACACAAAATCGTTGCTATTATTTATTTTACAATGGATCCTTCTGTCAGAGCAGACCAAGCAGTGACCCTTCCAACACAGATACGCAGTAAATACCCACAAAGCCTTGTTTTAATTTAGCNCCCCCCCAGTTTCTGCACTGTGTTGTACACTTCTCCCCCAACACACACATATTTATACATTTTTATATCTTTACAGTAAATTAAGACTGAACAGCTTATTGGGTGTCCAGGAGAAGCTAATTGTCACTTCTGGCTGCTTTGATGTGCATATTCCAGTTAGTTATTTTGTTGTATTTCTAATTATGAGAACAAATACTACAGAAACCACAAGCACAATATAGAAGAATAACAATTAAGTACAAAGTCAGTATTTCCAAACCAAAATTGAACAGTCCTGTACCCTGGGGATTTTTGGGGAGCTGAATTTTAAGATTGAGAGAGAAAGAAGCGTAACTGAGAGCAATTCCAGACTAACATATCAGCTCCACCTATCTACAGTGCTGCTACATAAGTATTTTGGGACACGAGCACGACACCATTCAAACACATCAAACAAACACTCACAGCGATCTGATCTGGTACTCCAGAAATTGATCAGCAGGCCCATGAGGAGGAGGGTTGCAGTGGGATTGATAGCAAAAACTAGTGCAAAGGGTTGAAGGATGGAGGATAGTGCAAGGCAAATGGTCTAGCCCTTGACGGGTGAAAGTTTGAGATTCTGCACATAACACTTGGATACACTTTTTTTTTCCTACCCAATATCCTGTGAAAACACATGCACAGTTCACAACTGTGGGTTGTGAAAGAGGTGGGGTGGTGGTGGCACAGAGTCATTTAAATATATCACGTTCCACGGTGCCATCAGCTAGAGGAGCCCCACCATTAAGCTAGCTGCCACAGCAAAAGCCCAGACACAAAGAAAGCCAGCAAAGACACACTTATGATCAGTGTTCTTATTCACACATACACGCTCTCACGCAGTCACATCTTTAACACAAATGGCTGAAGTTACAAAAGTCTGATATTCAGATGACCTTCAAGACAGTCACATCTTCATCTGCAACATTTACTCCTTGGCTTCGCTCTCAATTTCCTTTTCACCGTTTTCAGTCTCCATCTCATCGCCGTGATCCTTGTTATCATTCTTCACCTTTTCTACCTCTTTCTGTTCATAAGGAGACAAAAAGCACATCCAAATACGTTGGTTTTACTGACAATCTAGATGCATGCTTATTCTGCCCCCTTGTAGTTATTGTAGAGAAAGACAGTCCCTCACCTTAGCATCTCTCTCTGCAAACTTCTGGAACATGTTGGCGTAGATGCGTTTGTCCTTCTCATGCTGCTGCTTGATATGTTTCTGACACAGAACCACCTGGCATAATATAAAGCAGATATAAGATAACCACACACAGATCTGAACATGTGATAAAGCTATAACCAGGAAACACGGCAACTCTAGATTTTTACTGCATTTGGCCCAGATCGCTCTTCAGTCCATGACTGAACTAATATGTTTTAAAGGCATATACTCCATAGGTGGATTTCAGACTGGACCTACAATATTGACTGAGAACAAAATTTCTTAATTCGAACATATTAACTACAGACAGACAATCTTGCAAAAAGTTTTATGATCTAGCAGTCATAAGTGCTACCTAGTGCTGTCTTTACTACAAAAACTAGCAGCAGTTACCCTTTAACACCAGCAGACTTGTACCTGGCTCTTGGCAGCTTTGTTAGCAGGATACAGTTGAGTAACTCGCTGGAAGTCGTCTTTTGCACTGTCAAACTCCTTCATACCAAACAATGCCTCCCCTCTTCGGAACAAAGCCTTCTCATTGGATGCATCTAACTCCAGAGCCTATGATTAGCAGCAAATGTGAAAATCTATTGTGTTTACTGTACTCATAAATATCCAGCAATTGTATTTAAAGGACCCTACAGTTGCTTTGCATGTTTGGGCAAAATAAATACTACTCTCATACGTACATGTTACGCTACTGCCAACCATTTTCCAAAATGTAACACCGTATTTTAGTTCTCATGTTACTTTGCCAAATCTCCCATTCAAAATCCAATGTTCAGCTGATACACCCAACTGAAAATTCAGTGTTTCACCTGCCAACACGACGTCTGAATGTAGAAGGCACATCGCTTTTAATTTCTCAGTGAAGGCCATCTTATCCTGGGACTATATTCCCTGGCAGATGCATACATTTTCTTCTATGCAGCTCCATGTTGCACCGCTTAAATAAAATTACTTTGACAAAGAATAAGAATGATGTTTGGTTTGTTTTGATGGATTACGTACATTTCAAGTCACTACAACTTGATTTTTATAGCGTATTGGAAAGAACCAAAACCAATGGCAGTCTGCAAGGTCGAAAAAAAACAAAACAAATCTAAAATGTAGTGCTGCAGTAGCATGTTTTGGAACATGGTTGGCAGCAATGTAATGTGTATGCAGATTGTATTTATTGTGCTCAAACATGCAAAAATCACTGGTATGCTCCTTTAAACAGCATCCCCAAAACACACATTTGTATTAAACCATGGTCTGATGTCCAAATAACACAGAATGAATGCCCTGCACACTCCAACACCCTATCTGAGCAAGGGGGAGGGAGGGGGGGGAGAGGGGGGGGGAGAGAGAGAGAAAAAAATAGAGAGAGAAAGGCACCCTGTAACAAAACTGATAAAGTTCTGTGACAAAATGTGCTATTTTTATCTGTCATCATCCCTGAGCATGGAAGATTGATAATCATGCTGTTAACAGAGCTTAACTATGAGTAGAAAAACAATGAACAAATGAGATGGAATAAAGCAGCGTTTCCACGTACTGAATCATCTTGATCTAAGGTGAATGTAATAATAAAAAGTGGATATTTGATACCTTGTCACAACTCTCCAAGGCTTTATTTGACTCTTGTAGTTTAAGGAAGCACATTGCCAGGTTCAGATGTGCAGCCAGGCGTAATGCTTTGGCTTTCTTCTCATCCTCCTCTGACAAACCAGACTCATGTTCCAGCCATGACACAATCCTTTTGTACTGCACAGACGCTTGCTTGTACTTTCCTTCCTGATGTGCACGAAACCATTAAAAAATAAGAATCAAAGTCAAAAAGCTCAATGTATTACTGTGTTCTTCTTAAACGCACTCTACATACCTTGAAATATTGTGTTCCCTTTTCTTTGACAATGCCGCTCTGTTCCAGTTTCTCTGCTGTGTTCATCTCCCATGATTCCTTTGCCTAAAGAAAAGAAAACTGACATCAGCCACTTCTTAGCAAGGGAAATCTATCTGTACGCAGCTGATATCTAACCAGACAATGAAAGCTAAGTTGCATTTGCAGCCGTAACAGCCTACCTTCTCAAAAGCTGTCAACTTGATCCTGTATTGCAGCGTGGCTCCACCAGGAATGTTATACTGTGCATTTCCTGTATTTCCAAACCCATATCTACAAAATAAAGAGACCTATTAGTTGAACATGGACCTATGTATGATACAGTAGAATGGCTCATTCTGTGGGTGACAGCCATTTCGTTTTAAATAAAAGGGTGTCAGTTTAAAAATGTTGTAGCTGCTGTATTGGCAAAATCTCATTCTTTTCATTTATTTGTCTTCATCATGAATGTTTTATGAACAAATTCAACCTTTACTAAGGAGCATCAATGGATTTTTATATTTATTAAACCAATAAAATGCTTACTATAGTTCTGTAAATAATAGTTCAGCATGAAATATTTAATGAACAAATGCTTTACAGACTCCTAAAACACATCATTACAGTCTCATAGTGTGTGTCTTGGTACAAATGATCATACTTAGGCTTGACAGTGAAGAGTGCCTCCTCTTCTTGCTCCATAGCCATAATAGCTTTCTCTACTCCAGTCGGCAAGCCGAGACTTTCTCCATCTCCAATCTCAAACTTCATTTCCCTCTGGTCAAACACACGGCCCTCATAGGTGCCCTCCAATGTAACTACGAAGGGGGAAAAAGGCTGGGGTTAGCTCCGTCTTCACAATAAACTACATCCAGCCTGTTGGTATATAGACTGACCACTGTGGATAATTAATGAAATTTCTATTAAAAAAAAAAGTGTTGTGTCTTTTGGTGATGAGCTGCTTTTACACTCTAAAAGCTAGATTATACTTTCCGTGTCTGTGGAGTCGTAAGGATCTGAAGTTGTCCGCACATACAAAAACCAATCGCAATATGCACAAAACCACATGTGTATCTCTTGTCCACGTTCACTGCTGTCTATCTATCTATCTATCTATCTATCTATCTATCTATCTATCTATCTATCTATCTATCCATCCAAAATATGTGCAAGATGTGGATGGAATTAAAAAGATTCTGTTGTTTTCCAAATATACATGACTTGTTGCTTAATCTAAGTAAGAGAGAGTCTGCCAGTTTATGAAATGCCTGCGGAAGTGACTTATTGTGATAACACAACGGATTGCTTACATGCTTGATTAAATTGATTTCCAATCACATATGTGAGGTCTATTACTTAGACAGAGTAAGACTACACCAATTTGTACCAATTCCAATCTAATTATGGTGTTTACATAATGTTTGGAAAGAAGAAAAAAAAAGATATATTACCCTAATTGGAGTACTATCAAAGTTTTAGCTTTTATGTAAATGTCCTGAATAAGGTGTCACTAACGAAACCATTGTGCACTGGGGTGTTACCTTCAACAACAGCTCCTTCGTTTGGCTTTGAATATCTCTCCCCTTTATTGATGATGCGACGGATAATTCCCCCATCCTCATCTTCAGTTATATCCTCCCCTCGGAATTCAAACAGTTCCACCTGAAAGACGTGTAGACATGAAAATAAATATCTAGAGATAATTTTCACACCAATACAGGATCAACATATTACTCAACCAAACCACAAGTCTATTGTTTAAAAGATTTATCAAGCTAAGCTGAGATCAGTCAGACTTACCTCAAAAACAAGAGTGGCATTGGGGGGGATCTTGGGGGGGCTGCCTGCAGATCCATAAGCATATTCTGGCTTACAGATGAGCTGGCATAACTCCCCCGCTTTCATTGTGGCTACACCAATGTCCCATGCCTTTATCACCTGACCTACAAATAAGAGAAGGTTATAAGCTAATGTTGGGTCTGCAACAACAGCAGGTGAATGTTCATGTCTCTATTAGATATAAACCAACCTTTGCCCAGCTCAAACGAAAACTTCTCTCCTCTGTCTCTGCTGGAATCGAAATGAGTACCGTCCAGAAGTGTGCCCACATAATGTACAAACACTTTGTCACCAGTCATAGGCAGCTCAGTGCCTGTACCTTCCCGTTTCACCAGCTGAAAAAAGACAGACAGCAAAAACATAAAAAAAATTAAAAAAATCAGCAGGGGAATTAAGGAAGGAAGAAGTACTCCTCTGAAACAGGAAATGTGAATGTCACTTTCACATATCTGCACCTTGTACACTCATTCTGCAGTGTGCTGTTGATATAATATTGGCAATTTAATTCATTGTGAACTAATTTCAGTTGTAAAGTAAAATGCAAAATTGTACTTGTGGATGCTTGAATGTTTAATATTCCCATCAGCTATAAACGTTACCGTTTACATCATTTGCATGGATTAATTCTCCAAAACTCCAGACCCCTTCTAGAAATGTGCTCGGTTTAAAGTGCTGACAAACCATGTGATAGCCTCTCTAAAGCTAATTGACTGTCCAGCATGACATTAACTTCAGCTATGAAAAACCAATCTTAGTAAAACTAGCTTTCCACAAAATAGCATGACATGTTGTTGACAGTGCAGTTAGCTCGCATTAGCTTTTTATTGACTGTGCAAGCGATAACCTAGCTACCGTGCTTAGCCAAATGGGCATACAAGCGTTATAGTAATACTGAGCTAGCTGCCTTAAAATAGCCGTTTGAAGCATTATGTGCTCTTGTTACCTTTAACACCCCCCCGTCCTTTTTTAACGTGATATCCTCTACTTCCATTGGAATGGTGTGTTGTCCTTCACTTGTCTGCTCCTCTGCAGTCATTGTAGCAGGTTTCCTCCTCCTTCTGACCTGTACCACGATTCAAAGCAAACTAACCGACACTTGCTAACAGTTGTGGCTGCTAATGCTAATGTTCTCAATGAACGCCGAGTGCGAGCTAAGAAACACTACAAACAGACAAGCTTTCTGGTAGCCTAACTTATTTATTTATGGTTAAATACACGTTACAGCAGGCAACTACACTGAAATTCCGTTATCGTTGTGAACCATTCACAGCACGCTTATTTTTTCAGAACTTGAGCACTAAGACACGAGAAATTCACATTGCTTTGCAGCCTGGCACCTAACCGTATAAAGGAAGGGCAGAGAACTTTCCAGACATGGTGGGAGGAACCAACCGTGTTATCGATCCCACTACCGATCGGTAGGAGGGCATGATGTTCCACCTATAACGCTTTGATTGGCTCAGCTTAATCTATGACCCGCCCCTTATACTGGTCGGCTTCAATGATTGGATGGTTGGTAGGCATAGAAGGGGACAGCGATTTCTTGGCTTCGAAAAGTCTCGAAACATCTCACTCAACATTGACATCTACTGGCAGGTGTTGTAATTGCAGCAGTGTTGAACTGTTCCAAAACGTGGTTTTCGTGTAGATGCAATCAAACCACAAATTATTGAAGCCTTGTATTATGTGATCAAAGAGATGCACACTTTGTGCTGATGGTATATAGACCTTATGACATAAATATTTATCTAATCACATCTATCATGGGAACTGTCGACAAGTTTTTGTTTATTATACTTATAAGATGATGAATATGTTTGTATTTTAATTTGTGCCAATTGTTCTTTACCATTTTTCAATGAATCCGTCCCCTTGATTCATAAAAGAAAATTGTGGCGCCTGTGGTGGCGTTTTGCCACGCCTCCTAAACCATCACGTGATGATTACGTGAAAATTTCCAAACAGTTGTCGAACACTTATTGGAATGAGGCGTATCAGTGTGTTTCGAAACCGTTCGAACTTCCCAGTGTCGGTATCTTCTGACACCGAATACCTTGAGAAAGTGGTACTGAATTTAATATCGTATCAGATAAACAAGTCAAAAAGAGTGTTTCAGGGAATGATACGCAACAGTTCGCTCACTCACTGTGGTACTGACAAGACAGCTGTAGGGGCGGGTCATAGTTTGGGATGAGCCAATCACAATGCCAAATGTACAGGGATCGATGGACCCGGGTTGGTGCGTTACTTAATATATTCTCTGCAGCGCAGAAAAGCGGCGCACACTACAAATAAACCATTTTAAATTAAGTTATACAATATGTTGCAACAATTATTACGTATTTAAGACCAAAACGGTACAATAACATTGTATTCCAGTGTAATACTACAGAATGCGGTCATATACATACACGATTTTCTACACAGGGACAACCTGGTAAGTTAATCACGCGGTCTTTGGTTTATCTTGCTCGCTATTGGTCGGATTCCACGTCTGCCTCATTTGTTGGCGCGGTCGTTGAACAGCCGGGAATCGGAAATAACACTGAAAAAAACATTTCTGAGTGAGTATTTAGCTAATGATAATTGTCTTTTTTCATTTCTGTTACCAGTTACATAAAAGACTGAAACTAAAGTGTAGGGATATGTAATATTATTAGAATTCGAGAGTCTTGTTAGTTTTCATTTTGAGGCAGTTAACAGCTCGTAATCTCAACCTAAAAATATATTCTCTGTAATAAGATTGTTGATAATCTACATTAAAGCGTAACGGTTTACACGCGATCCTGTTTCAGACATAATTATTGCTTCTGTTTTAGAAGTAATATGAACAACTTGAGGCAAACATTATATCTAGTTCCAAAGTGCTGCTCTGATCCATGTGTTACCTTCTAGGGACGTTCAGGAGAATGGAGGATGGCATTCGTAAATTTCCATTTCCTTACCAGCCCTATGCCATCCAGGAGCAGTTCATGCAAGCCCTGTACAGTGCACTTGACCAGGGCAAAGTTGGCATCTTTGAGAGTCCCACTGGAACGGTGTGTGCATGTGCATGGGAGAAATCATGGTAAATGGTATAGTCTGTGTGTTTTTTAACACGTTTTCTCTAACCCAGGGTAAGTCTTTGAGTCTGATATGCGGAGCGTTGAGCTGGCTAAAGGATTATGAGGAGAGGAAGAGAAGGGAGGCAGCTGCCCTCCTGCAGGAAGGGGAATCAGCCCTTTCCACATCCCCAGCTCAGTCATCTGCTACTCCTCAGTCCTTCGCTACATCCTCGTCAGCAGAACCTGACTGGATCACTGACTTTGTGCAAAGGAAGGCAGAACGTGACTTGGTCTCAAAGCTGAAGGTAAGAGTGTCAAAGTCCAGATGTTTCCTGTGACTTAGTGTGGATATCTGAAAATTTAGGCTTTTCAGCTGTTTAGCTTTCCTGTAAAGAGAAAGCTAAATATTCTTGAGAAATAAAGGTTTAAAAGAAAAATATCAGATGTTATCAGAATATCACGTTTTTATGTGTCAGGAGGACAAACTGAAGAGGAAGAAGCGGGAGGAACGATTAGAAATGATCAGAAATAATGTTCAGCTCAAGTACGCAATGAAAAGAAAGGTAAGTAATCTACTAAAATGCTGTTTTTTAAGAGTCAACATTATTTACTAAAAGAAATATTGTATGGATATCACTGTACAGTATGAGTCTCAGATGCAACTGAATAAATGTGTAGAGCTGTGAAGAGGATGAGGCATTCAAATTGCTACAACTTAGTAAAGAGGAACCAACAGAAGCATCAGGGGATCCTGAGGATGAGGAGCTCATCATTGCAGAATATGAGAGTGATGATGAGTCAAAAACCAAGAGCAGGTGAGGACAGGCAGTAATGGAGACAACATATGTCAAAGGGAACATCATACTAAGAAGTATAAATGGATAGACTTTGAAAGCAAGGTATGTTTTTTTTTTTTCATGTGCTCAGATTTGGCAGTGTTGAGGATGAAGAGGATGATGACCTGGTTGAAGAACATGTTACAAAGGTGTGAGTGTGTGTGTGAGGTACACTGTAAGAATGAGTGTCCCACTTATATAAAGCCTAATAATATCACACATGACCCTGAGGTGATGTTTCCATATTAATGTTAACAGATTTACTACTGCAGTCGCACTCATTCCCAGCTGGCCCAATTTGTCCATGAGGTTCAAAAGAGCCACTTCAGCAAGGATATAAGTCTGGTCACACTGGGCTCACGGCTGGTATGTTTACCCTCACATTAAATATCTTTAAAGTTTATTTATTTGCACATGGGAAAGGTAAAAAGAATTTAAAAATTGTGAGAAAAATTAAATGTAAATAAAATAAAGATGGAATACGTAGAAAAATGGCATAAAAATTTATTCAGTTTTTCCTCCTATTATTAGACAAACAGCTTTGCTATTTGCCAATTACTATTTGTCAATTACTGGAGAAAACAATGTAAAATATGGCCTGAAGGTGGCACCAGAGGAAAGGCCACTCCAACAGAATATTTAATCGCTCTATACCATTTTAGACTGAGGTTGACAACAGTGGCTCAGCTGTGCTTTGTCTTAATGCTAACGTTAAAGGACCATATAGTCCATTTTGCATGTTTGAGCCTAATATATTCAATTTTCATACACGTAATGTTACTGACAATCATTCCCCAAAGCATACAACTGCAACGGTGAATTAAAAAAATTTTCCTACCTTCCAGAGCGCCATTGGTTTCAGTTCATTCTGGTACGCAAGTATCAACTTGTGGATGCTTGAAACGTTCTTGGGATAGGTAATCCATCATTGCGAACAAGACATGTATTCAGTTTTTTTTAGAGTTTTTTAATTTTAGTGTTTAAGTGCAATAAAAAGTGTGGAGTGAATGTATGTCTCCACTCGGGGAATATAGTACCAAAAGAAGACCTGTGTTTATCGAAAAATGTAAATGACTGTGACTTCATAAGGCTGCATAACTATGAGCAGACGAAACACTGATTTTTAAGGTGGACGTATCACTTAAATATTTGATTTTGAAAGATTAAGAGATTTTGCGAAATATCAGGAAAGCTGAAATATGGTTTTATCCTTTGGGAAATGGTTGTCAGTAACATAACATGTATGAAAATTGAATATATTAGGCTCAAACATACAAAATGGCCAGTATGGTCCTTTAACATGCTAACATGCATAAAGTTAACAAGCAAAATGCTATGATTATATTGACTTGTTATGTTAACTTTTAGCTGAAAGTACAGCTCAGGCTGATGGAAGTCCAGTCATTTGTTTTAAGGTATACTGGTGCTAGATGAAAAGTCAGTGGATCACCAAGTCATTGCCATGGATCCTGTGGATACCATGAATGCCTGTACTAAATTGTATTGCAACATATTCAGTAATATTTCATTCTAGACCGACAGATGAGCTGAGTGACCACCATCATCATCATCATGTAGTTACAAGACAACAATTTTACCTGTTCTTTAATTACATTTTCAGATTTTAAGGAATGTTCACAACATATGTACAGCTACATATCTTGATACTGAAGAAAAAATTTTTTTAAAGGGTGTTCAAAAATAGCACAGTAATTACCATTTCTACACTCCCCATACATGAAAGCATACTCAGCAGTGCACAGATACTATAATTTGTAATCAGTCAGAATGTCACGATTGTTGAATCAACAACAACATCTGGCTTTATTTGTACTGTGTAAATGACAGTAAACATAAAATTGTGCACTTTCTAGAATCTGTGCATCAATGAGGAGGTGCTTCGCCTGGGCAGCATCCAACGCATTAACGACCGCTGCATGGAGATGCAAAAAAACAAGCATGGTGAGAGCCTGTCTGGAGCTACTGATCTTACAGAATTAAATTTCTATCCAACTTGTATCTTTAAAGACGAGCTTGTGTTTCCGACTGTTTTTCCAACTAGAGAAGCAGCAACATGAAGAGGGTGTGAAGCGTAAGAGGGGCCCTGCAAAGAGCGTGTGTCCCTATTATAGGGCTTCAGGACTGCAGCAGTTGAGGGATGAAGTTCTGGGGTCAGTTCATGACATAGAGCAGCTGCTCAAGCTGGGCAGGGAAACACGTTCATGTCCGTACTACGCCACACGCCTCGCCATTCCCCCTGCACAGGTAACCCACCATTAACACATCATCTGCAAATGTACTGAGATACATTACAGATTCCTCCAGGCCTTCAGCTCATTACACTGTTCTGTGCTTTGCTCTTATTTAGAGACACCATCACTTGACAGTTTTTCTAAAGTTCCAAAAGTTCAGTTGAAAAAATATGTGCTGTCATAATTTCATATTTTATTATTTTATGGACTTGTTGTTTGTATGGTGTGTTTTTGTGTCTGGGTAGCTGGTGGTCTTGCCCTATCAGATGGTACTTCGTGAGGCTACAAGACGGGCATCAGGAGTCCAGCTGAAGGGACAGGTAGAATTATTGTTTCAGTTTAACAGTTACTTATGCAGTATCACGGATAGGTTTTGTTTGGATTGACAGTATTTGTTGGAGTATAACTCTTTTTAAAAAAATTAACTGATGTTGGATTTAAAAAAAAAAAAAAAAAAAAACACCAACTATAGATCACAGGAGGAAACTGGAGCGCATATAAGGAAACTATTACAAGCAAACTACTTAACAAAAATGGATCACATGACCAGTATGATTGTGGATCTTGTGAAACCCTGTAGGTTTTCTTATTCTGCCAGTTTCAGTCAGAAGATGTGAAACTGAATCAGCACATTTTGATGCTCAGGTTCTTTTTTTTTTTTTTTTTTTTAAATACAGGTGGTGATCATAGATGAAGCTCACAATCTTAGTGACACGCTATCTTGTATACACAGTGCAGAGCTCACTGGAGCACAGGTAAACATATTCATACCCACACATTTGCAATGTAGTTTCATTCTGTATGTTTCCTGTGTTACGCTTAAATCTACATCTCCTGCAGCTTTGCCGTGCCTACTCGCAACTCAATCAGTATGCAGACCGCTACAGGTAAGCATGCACAGACACACACTACACTCATTCACAAAATAAATATAATCTAGCCCCCTGCTGACTTGATGTGAACATACCTGTATCATCAGGAGCAGGTTGAAGGCAAAGAACCTGATGTACATCAAACAGATTCTGTTTGTCATTGAGGGGCTTGTCCGGGTGCTGGGAGGTGAGTGTGTTTGGATTAAAAAAATAAAAGAAATTTTAAATTATTGCCAGTCTGCAAAATCGGTAGGCTTGGAAATAACAGGCCAAAACAATCAACTGATCAGGGTGTAAATGTTATCCCTGCAGGTACAGTGAGGCAGAATCCACATAGCCAGGCTACACAACCAGGTCAGTATGCACACAATTATGCACGCACACACACACACACACACACACACACACACACACACACACACACACACACATACACACACATAAGCTGAATTTCCATAACCAGGCTTTTGTCTTTTCTCTTTAGGAACAGAAATGCTTACCATTAACAACTTCCTCTTCAAAGCCCAAATTGATAATATCAACTTGTTCAAGGTTAGTCGACTCAGCAGTATTATATCATTGGAAATCATTAATACATGATGACGCACCATATTCCCATAATCTTTTTTCTTGGCTTCTTCCTCTACTGTCGCCATTGACACTGAAGCTACAGAAATATTTTGAGAAAAGCATGATCAGCAGAAAAGTAAGTGTCAGAGCCTCATGTTAACAGCATGTACGCCTGGATGTGATGTATACTGTAAAATGAGATGCATACCACATGTGGCTTATTTCTGCAGCTGTGTGGCTTTACGGAGAAGTACGGAGGTTCAGGTGTGAGTCTGCACACTCAGACTAGCTCCAACAAAGAGAACCAGCGCACAGAGGGCTTAAACCGCTACCTTCAAACACTGCAGAGCAGCCAGAGCTCTGCAGCAGGTCAGTGCACTGTTAGGGCACCATGTGAGGCACAGCTGATGCGGGGAGACGGACACTGTGAGGATGCATGCCATCATCACAGACATGCCTTATTGTAGCAAGATTGATATCAAAAAAATTGTTAGTAGTCAATAAAGACAACTTACAGTGCTTAATTTCAGACCTAAGAGCTTAACATTTTGGCTTTGAATGTGATGAAATTCACTTTTGTTTGAATAGATATTGTGCAAAGAGTAAATAGTTTGCACTGTCTAAGCACACTGGCTATCTCCTTTTCCACATTTTTTTTGTTGGTAAAATGCATAGTTACAATTTAAAAAAACAAAAAAAAAACATTTTGTTATCACACTGACCGCTACTTAAAAGAAAACATTTAATGCATGTCTCACCATAGACTTGGGTGAAATACATTATTACAGAGACAGAGTTTGTCAAGTTTGGATTTGAATATCCAAAAATTACTCTTCACTATCTCACATCCAGTTATGTCTCATGCTGTGCATTTACAAAGATCAGTGGACAGTGAAGAACGCAGCATTCCACTGGATGTAATGTTCTTTTCATTTGTTTGATTCAGCTGTTCTGTTCTGTGCGGTTTCTTCAGCAGAGCAGCAGGAGTCTGCAGAGGCAGAGAAAGGGCTGTCTGCATCTCCCATGATGCAGGTGGAGGGCTTCTTCATGGCTCTGACCAATAGTAATACTGACGGCAGAGTGGTGATGCACAGACAAGGTACCATTTTACACACGCACACACACAGGATGTAATGAAAATAAGTGTTAGTGTGATTTCTTGTGTTTAATGTCTAGGCACTTTGTCAGAGAGCAGTGTCAAGTTCCTGCTGCTGAATCCAGCCGTCCACTTTGCTCAGGTGCTGAAGGAGTGTAGAGCTGTCATCATCGCTGGAGGAACCATGCAGCCTGTGAGTTGTTTTTGTTTCACATCCACTTTAAGATAAGCTACAGCCATGTGTGTTTTTATAATTGTAAAATATTTCAATGTAGATTTCAGACTTCAAACAAGAGCTGTTGTTTTCTGCTGGAGTGGGAGAGGAGCGAATTATAGAGTTTTCCTGTGGTAAGTGGCCCACCTCATAACACTATAGTAATGTGCTGGAGAACTACTTTTTGTGTATTTATTATGTACTCTTTTGATGATGTGGTTATGAATATTTCTATTTGTAGAAAAATTTTGTCATAGTAATTGCCCTATTTTTTTTTAAATGAAATATATAAACAGGTCATGTAATTCCTCCTGAGAACATTCTTCCCATAATCCTGTGCAGTGGTCCCTCTGGTCAGGAACTGGATTTCACTTTCCAAAACAGAGACTCTCCACGCATGGTAACAGATAGATGTATAGACTTCATATGTTATTAAGCACTTGCTATAGCAGCATCAATTGTAGTTGTATTGTTTTCATTGTAGCAAAATCTCTTATCTGTATTCGTTGATAGATGGATGAGACAGGCCGCATTCTCTCCAACATTTGTAACGTGGTACCAGGTGGGGTCGTCTGCTTCTTCCCTTCTTACGAGTACACGAGGAAGGTCATTTCTCACTGGGAGGCCAGCGGTGTCCTTGCTCGTCTGGCTAACAAAAAGAAGGTATATTTGTGTGTTTTCAGTTCATCCTTAAAGGGCCATAGAGAAATTTTTGGAAGTTTTTGCTCATTTACCACAAATCACATAAATTTTAGAATTTCTGTATCTGTAAGTAAAGTAAATTTCAGATGGCACATAAACGCATCACATTCTGCAGAGTTCACACCAGCCCATTCTTTCTGTTCTATTACCTGCAATCATAATGTAACTTTAACACAATTAAGAGGACTAAAGCAAGTCTGAAGTATGTGAGTTAATTGTCAACCTACACTGATATGAATTATAGGTAATAGGGGGAAAAAAATCATTAGTTTAGATATGTTCTGATTTTGTACATTGTTCTTATTTTAGTCTAAAAAAAAAAATAAGCCAAACCACCCGCATGGTCTTTGATAACGTTATAACCTTAGAAAGCCTTTGTGGGCTAACAGAGGGATGCAAATGACAGAGTTTTCCCGGCAAAGAGGAATAAACTATCACAATGTCATTAACAGATCTTCCAAGAGCCAAAGAAGAGCAACCAGGTGGAACAGGTGCTCAGCGAGTTCTCCCGTTGCATCCAGGTGAAAGTGACACTGCCGTCACATCTGCTACCGCTACTGTTGACATTTGTATACTTTACTAAGTGCTCGTCTCTTTCATTTCATTAGAGGTGTGCTCTGGACAGCGGTGGACTCTCTGGAGCCTTGCTGTTCTCTGTGGTCGGAGGAAAGATGAGCGAGGGCATCAATTTCTCAGATGATTTGGGAAGGTGTGTGTGATGTTAAAGGCAACTTAATAGCCAGGAGTTACCTATAAAATATAGGGTATAATGCTGTATGTTCTAATGCGTTTGTTCCTGGATGTGATGACAGGTGTGTCGTGATGGTAGGAATGCCATACCCCAACATCAAGTCTCTGGAGCTGCAGGAGAAAATGTCCTATATGGACAAACACCTGGTGAGGCAATTTTGGCGTTTTGATCTACACTGATTTTACACAGCTGGCAGCTGATTAGTGGGATGCGTCCATGTCTCTCATCACCACTTTGTCCATTTCAGGCTCACAGAGGAGGGAGGAGCCCTGGCCAAGCGCTGATAGAAAACCTTTGCATGAAGGCTGTCAATCAGTCCATCGGTAACAACGCAATATCAATAACGATATTTGTAATAGAAATTCATAACTATTATACTATTATTTCATGTGTAGAAATATACCTACTTGGTTTTCATATATATTTCAATTACTTTGCCCAAAGGAAGAGCTATCCGTCACCGTGGCGACTATTCTTCGATTGTATTATGTGACAGACGTTACTCCCGATCTGCTACACTTTCTAAACTTCCCAACTGGATTAAAGATCGAACTAGCACATACACGACTTTTGGTCCTGCTTTTGCTGCCTTGCGGAAGGTGAGTACCAAAGTGCATTTATGTCCGTATACACATGAAAATGATTTAATTTGAAAAAACACTGCCTGGGTATAACTTGTGTGTATCTTCTGCTCCTAGTTCTTCCTGGATAAGAAGCAGAAGCAGATTTAGTTTTCCAAGCTTTCAACTTTACAGCTTCAGAAATGGAAGCAGGCCTGGGCTAGGAGAAACTTTGGGATGCAGTGAATCCAGTAATCACTCTCCAAAATGAGAAACCCCAGAAATGAAATATGTTGTAGTTAAAAAATATTATTACAAGAGCAAGAGATTATTACAGTTTTTGAGAACCTCTGTATTAAGTTCATTAAGTGATTTCCATTGCTTCTTTACAGTATTTTACCCGTATTTACACGCTTGAACAAGGGAAAAAAAAAAAAAAAAAAAAAATCAACATTTTATGTTAGTAAAATGGTTCTTTGCTCAGACAGTAGATCTGTTTGTGTGCTCTAAAGTTATTTGTTTGTTTAATTTTCTGTCAGATATGCCAACAATAAATTGTTTCATCATTTGAGTTTCAGTGATGTTTTGTTTTTGTTTAGGCAGACACCGAACTAAGTATTCTTAGCATTATCAGACCAAGTCCTTTTATCCTTTTATCTTACAATAAAAGCTCCTCTAAATAGGACTGATTATATTTTATTAAATGATCTCAGTAAATTGTAACACCAGATTGTGTTCAAGGGATGAGTGTTCATTAGTTCTGATAATCTAGCTTTACATGGTGCTATGCTTCCCAGTCATCATCATCTGTTGGCTGCGGGGAAGGAAGTGGTGGGATGACATCTGACATCCTGGCGAATGCACTGCTAGTGGCAATGGGAGCGTCACCGGAGTCCCCACCTGCTGGAACTTTACCAGAGATGCCTGGAGAGAAGACAGGATACATTATTCATGCACAGTCAGTCACTAATATTAGCATTCTTCCTCTGACTTGTGGGGGTTTGCTTGTGAGGGTTTGCCTTTACCTTTCCTGCGCAGGGCCAGTTTATTAAAGAGATCAGACATAAAGTCTCCGCCACTGGAAGCTGATCCCACTGCTGAGAAAAACAAAGGGTAGCAGTTACAAAAATATTCAATCAGAATTTTTTAATTTATAATTGGGGAAGAGAAGCTTTCACTCATTCCCTAGTGCTGTAGTGTACAACAAAAAGGCTAATAATCTCGTTAGTCTATCGAAACAGGTCTTATGTCTAGCAGCTCTCTTCAAAAAATAATTGTTAAATTGTGAGCAGCCAACCAGAATGATGGGGATTGTCAGTTATCAGTTTTAGGTCAGACACTTTAAATCCAACTCTGAGTTCCCCTTATAATGAGGGTGGCAGTTACAAAACAAACATGGAGCCATGAGATGTCTTTGGGACTGTGATAAGAATATGAAACACTAACATACTGATGTGCAGTATAATACAGTGTAAAAACAAATGTGTAAATGTGTTAAGAAAGTCACGCATGACTCTTTGTTAAAGCTTCGTTGTGTCCCAGTTAAAACGTGAGCAGAACCATAAGCCCACTGAAAACACTCTGACACCTTGCTCTTGCTCCTTCTGTTTCTTCTTCTCCATCTTGCGTTCTTTAACACTGCGTAACTTGGCTTTGCCAATGCCTCCAGCATTGCGGATAGACTCCAGGAGACTTGCACGGCTGTCTGATGGCTCAACCACCTCGCTGGGAGCACCGGACACAGGGCCTGCAGTCAGAGGAAGAGGTAGTGGTGGTAACGTAATAACACACTGGGGGTTTTCACAGCTTTTATGTTCTCCCAAACACCATCATATTCCTCCAAGTTTGTAGTGTACAACCTGTAGAAAAATTTTGAATTGTGTGCATGTGACAAACCTGAGCTTGGTTCTCGAGGTACTTCTGTGGAGCTGTCTGCAGGAGGAGGTGGTGGAGGTGGTGGTGGAGGTGGTGGAGCTCCTGGAGGACTGGTGGGAGTGAGGGCAGGAGGGGGAGGGGGTGGAGGAGGAGGAGGTGGAACATCAGGTTGGAACTGAGATCCTGCAACAAAGAAACGAAAAATTTACATCAGCTGACACATACAATAAACCACTATTGGTAATTTGTGTGAGTGTGTGTGTGTGTAAATACCAGGCCCATTGCTGTCCCCTAAATCCCCTGAGAAGGAGGGCAACTCAGGGATGCTGTGTGTGGGTCCGGAGGGGGCGAAACCAGGCCCAAGGTCCGCACTGTAGGACAGGTCATCTGCAATACCCGGGAGGTCAGGCAGGTAGGATGGCACATCTATCTCAGGCACCTGGCCCAAGTCTGGCACGTAGAAATAACTCTCTGCTGTCTGTTGGAGAATGGAAAAGATGATCACAACTGATCATGAAATGTATCATTGCCTATTCTGTGTTTATAAAGAGGTAATAAGGGTATTAACATTAACCTCTGCTGATAATTTGTGTTTGTGTGTGAGATACCTGTCTGTCCAGTTGCTCTCTCTGTGCAATGGACAAAGGAGCATCAAAAGGTTTCTGTTCTTTCTCCGTCTCCAGAGTTGTGTGTGTTTTTGTTACTGCTCCCGCCAGAGGATCAAGGAACACATACTTCTTATATCTTTAAAACACACAAACCCAAAGATATGACAAATTATTGGAATATAGCATTAGTGTTTATAGTCGGTGTATATTTGTGTGTGTGTGGGCTCACAGGTTCTCTGTAGTATTAAAGAGCAACAGGGAGCTGACAGAGGAGATATTACGAGGCAGACTGCCCAGTCCCTCCTCCGTGTCATCCTCAGATTTCTTCTTATTGCTCACACTCACTGGGAAATACAATAACTTCTCCTGAAAGGAAGACAGGCAGACATGAGATGAAATGAAGATTTGTTACATGTCAGCTAAACTGCAAATATTACAAATCATAAAATTAATGCGAGTGCGCCTGCACACAGATGTGTCTGCACAAACACTGCAATACTGAATCACATGGCAGCGTCTCTTGAATAATGCATTTCTGCACCAGAAAAAATTGCCGGCAGTGTTTTCATTTTTCCTTCCTTTCAAACAGACACATACATACACAAAAAAAACAACACACTTGCAAGCCTAAGCATACGCAGCAAAAAATATGCTGGTTTCCATAAAGTTTCCTTAAATGGTGATGGAAAATCTGTAGTGTTCACTAAATAATGCAGGACATTGGCCTCCATGAAAAGAAACACTGTCATACATTTACACTGAGGCCCAGTGACAGGCACACACACACACACACACACACACACCACATACCATCCTACACACTGAATGTATGTGATTATGCAGCCAATCACGAGCCCGAGAGTGTCTGTCATGTCAAAGGACATTTCTGTTCCTTATGAGCTTTTGAAACTTTGTCTCCAAACAGTATGTAGTTTTCGGCTCATCAACAAAAGTCTTCAGAAGAAACATGAAAGATTATTACTGCTGTTATTGCAGAGTGATTGGAATAGGACACTGAGAGATCCCAAAAAGTGAAAAATAACAAGGAAAGTTACTTTGCTCTGACTCATCTTTATGCCTGTAAAATAACTAATGCCAGAGCATCTTCCATGCCAATGGAAACCTATAATGAGCACCATAACATTTCATTACCAGGGTTTGACTGTATTATTTCACTGAAGCCTGAATATTAAGAGCTGCCTGAGCTACAGCCGGCTTAAACTGGCCTTTAACAGGTGTGCTGCTCATCATCAGTAAGCAGCTGTCCATCTAAACTGTATTTTTAGTCTGCAAACAACAAAATAGCAAGATATGTGCCAGTACACAGCAGATACCAGATAGTAACAAAATATGATAAGTAGAGTCTACAACAGGCAATGTTATAGCTTTCCAAAGCCATATTTATTTTTTACTTTCTATCCAGACCTGGATCAAATAATTATTGCCCTTATTTGTGCCCTCCACAAATATTAACAACCTTGGTACATAAAAGCAAAATGGGGTGTGAAAAAAAACTTTATTATTTATCCTCTTGATCTTTCATCAAAAATATTAACAAGGAAAAAGAAATTATTATCATGGACCAAATATTTTTCTAAATCAGCCTGGTGGCATCTGATCATAGTTTTACAGACTTTCTGACCCCAGCTAACATCTGCAATTCTCCAACTGTGATCCTTGGAGATTCTTTGGCCACATGAACTATCCTCCTCACTGTGAGTGGGCTCAGATAGACACTTGTCCTCTTCCAGGCCCATTGAGAAAAATATTTATTTCATGATAACAATTTCTTTTTCCTTTCAATTATTTTTCTTTAAATAAAGGTTATAGTTTTGTTAATATTTTGAATGAAAGGCATTTTTTTCACAGCCCATTTTGCTTTTATTTACCAAGGGTGCCAATATTTGTGGAGGGCACTGTGCCCTCATCAGGATGGCTAAGTTTTAGATATCCTGATTGATGATCTTTGCCTTTTAGTTCAAATCTATTTAGGGGTGAACATATTATCATAAAAAAATGCATTTTTTTTTTAATCAATATTCCTGATTGAAGGTGCTACATACCATGATATGTGACAAAATTCATATCTTCTCTCTCTCTCTAAGCAGGACAAAATAAGCACTGCAAACAAAGAAACACATCTGCACACACTATCTGACACGGTGTTTGAGTGAATAATATGCAGTAAGAAGGTGAAATTTTGTTGAAGATAAAAACAGTGGAAATTGACATTGATCCATTTATCCCTGCTGTGCATTGTTAATTGTAGCCTCAATGGAAGCCCCATAAAAAGGAATTAACACCATTAACAAACCTGTTCCTCTAAATTAGAGTGCAACGACATATATCTAAAGATTTGGAGGCTTGCTTTACAATATTTTATATGAGATGCAATTCCATCATTTTAT
This sequence comes from Lucifuga dentata, assembly GCA_014773175.1. Lineage (NCBI taxonomy): Eukaryota > Metazoa > Chordata > Actinopteri > Ophidiiformes > Bythitidae > Lucifuga > Lucifuga dentata. The sequence continues at coordinate 224,558 of VXCM01000016.1, read as the reverse complement.
GGGTGCATAACAACAACTACAATGGAATCTTATTTAAGCCACATATATCACATTACACCTTGGGTAACCTCTGTTTTAGTGTTTTCACTTCACCTGTAAAGCTTTCTCATCAAAGGGTCGAAGTTTGTTCTGTATCCTGTGACAGGAGCGAGTTTGAGAGGAGGGGTCTATAGCCCCACTGAAGATTGATGAGTAGTCCTGAAGTTGGTCTGGAGCTGGGTATTTAGCACTGGAGAAAACCTATGTACATACAAAATATTATATTATCTTGTAGCCTTGTCGTGTGTCCAGGATTTCTTGTGTAAAATGTAAAAATGCTGCCAAAAGTGAAGGTCTGGTTACCTTGGTGGCCTTCTTACTGCCTTTGATCTTGTCCACACGTGCTTGTGCTAGTCTGATGCGGTCAGTGACGCTCTGCAGGTGCTGGCGGTTCTTCTCTACGCTCTCAGACACTCTGGAAACAACATGTGCACATCAGACACACACAGGAACACACACATCCACACAGTAAAATATAATATATATAAGAAATGTAGAGGTATGTAGATTTTGAGAGCACCATTTTTACTTTATATACTTTCTGCGCAGTGTGCTGAATCCCAAGAATGTAATTAATAAAGTAAATGTAAACTACTTTGACTTATTTTTCAGGAAACGGCGCAGAACATTTCAGCATCTACCCTAACAATGCCAGTGTGCTTTGGACAGGGTTTGAGATGCCTCCAAAAAACAAAATGATTGTAATTATCTTAAGAGTAACACATAACTTTTTAAAAATAATGTATTTCTACTTTTCTCCCTTAATGTGTTTAATCAATGTGTTAAATCAGTGAATCAGTCTTACTATCTTAAAAATTCAGTTTACTATCTTAAAAATTCAGCTTACTTTTGCAAATTGTAGACCATTCTTTTTAACCAATAACAGTATATCAACATACTCTAAGCTAAGTTTAAAGTAAAATTCAGCAAGCTGAATAATAGCATAATGTTGCAAGAAAGCAGAAACAACACTATTGTAATGGATACAGTATTTACTGAAACAAAATCACATGGTGAAAAATTAAACTTGTGTTCCAGCAAATCAAGTGATGAATTAAAATAGACTTTTACAAATATTAAAATAGGATATCTCAATGATTTCATTTATTTTGACACAAGAATTGGGACTTGTTATATCTTGTTATGAAAATATTATGAAATATTATGAAGATAAACAGTAACACTACCTCTAACCATGTATATGTGTGTGTATGTGTGTGTTGGGCTTGCCTTCTGAAAATGTCCGTAGAGATGGTCTCCAGGTAGAATAAGGCATCTGCTATGTGGTGAACAGCCTCCTCTCTCCTCAGGTCTGGTTGGATGAGAGGCACTGAGTACACCTGGCCCTCCAGGCAGTGCTTCTGTGTCATCCTGCAAAAAACAAAAAAAACAAAAAAACAAGTAGTACACCACACAGACTAAAAACTATGCATTTCTGAATCAAGCATAGATCTGTATGATTACGTTCATTTTCACTGAGATCATCCACAGTCATATGTTTGGTCTGACACTATAACACTGTCGTGTCATTCCTAGCCTGCGTCTTCAACTGAAAAAAGGTGTGTGTTTCTGTATTTCCCATCCCTCAGACACACTTCACACAACACACACTTCTAGCTCATCTGACTCTCACGTGACAATCCTGCAATATACTTGTAACTTAGTAGCAAAGCTAATTAACCTATAGCCATCCAAGGAAATTCACTTATTTTCACTAAACGAGTCACATTTATTCCTGTTGGAAGTGTCTAACAATTTCAGCATGTAACTGATAATAAATCTGAAATAAAGCGCTTTCCTTGCAAAGACACTGATGACAGATCGTCTAAAAACCGCTAAACGAAAGCTCGTCTGCTTTAATATTTAGTTCCAAAGCTAAAGAATGATTCGTCAGTTAGGCAGGAATGTAATGACGTACCCGTTTAATGACAGATAACACTGCGAAATGTACTTGCTAACAATCAAAGCTCTTACCTGACCATGGATAATGTTAACTTGCTAGGTTACTGGTAACTTTAGCAGTATAAGCTATCCAGCCGCTAGTTTAGCAAAACAACCACTACCTGCTTCCGCATTCTCCTTGCACGTGACCAGAGGGAAACAAATGCTGCTTTCATGTGCTTCTGGAAATACCATAACTACCACGACAGCGCCTGTGCGAGATCGATTTAAACTTTTAAACTAATAGCTATGGAACTTGCCACATGTTCCATATCTATGCAAAGATGATGAACTTCGATAGCATAGTTAAAGACGCTCACATAATGGTAAGCTGTAAAAAGAAATAAAAATAATAAAGAACAGGAACAATTCCCTGTTCTTGACAGAGAATGACAATTTAGCTATTGAGTTGTTCTGTATGATGGGCAATAAAATATTTGCAACACAAATAAGAACCTAGAAATCACCCACAAAATGCGGGCAATTCATAGTTAAGCTGTCAGTTCAAAGGGTATGAAAATGAGGCAAATACGGACGGGTGGTTGTTTTTCTTTTTTGTTTGCTGCTGCAACACTTACTGACATCTAAAACACAAACAAACAAAACAAACAAAATGTCACAAACAGTCACTTTTATTAGAGGATCCAGCCCCGTGTGATATTGTAAATAATTTAAGTGTCACTTATGTTGACGATCACTTTTATTTTCTAAAGAGTTTTGCTTGTAAAAGCGTACTGTTGTCAGTTGTCAGAATTTAAGGATGCTCCACGATGTGTGTAGGTCATAAGCTCACGTGTTGAGGTTCCTTGTACATCCTACAGGGTGCGCGCTTGCGCTGGCGTTTGCTCTTGCCTGTGCGTAATGACGTATCCACCATCCAGCCCCTCCCCTCCTCCCTCCTTCCTCTTGTCACATCTGGATCAGGCTCCTCTCATCAGCACCACTCACACTCAGCGCAGCGGGAGAGAGAGAGAGAGAGAGAGAGAGAGGGAGGGAGGGAAACGAGCGGAGAACCGGAGGCCAGCTCGGTTGGTGCTGCTTCATACACAACTGAGCAGAACCAAGGAGAAGACGGAGACTAGAAGGGCATCACCTCCTCATCCGATTTTTTTTTTTTTTTTTTTTTTTTTTTTTTTTTTTTTTTTTACATCTGCTCTGTCCTCCATTCTTAAGTCCAGCTTCTTCTTTTTTTTCCTTTCCTTCTCTTCTCTCCCCCATCTCTTGGTATGACGAGCACCAGCCTTTTGGAAAACCCAGTGCAGGCGATTCTGTATCTGCGGGAGCTCACCACCATCGTCCAGAACCAGCAAAGTCTCATCCAGACCCAGCGTGCCAGGATAGAGGAGCTGGATCGGCGGGTGGACGAGCTCATTGGTGAAAACAGGAACCTGCGGGACGGCAGAGGACAACAGCAGTATCCGTACCATCACTATTATCACCACCATCATCTTCACCCTGACCCCGGCTGCCATCATCATCACCATCCACAGGACCCCCAGCTCAAACCTAGCGCGGGGTCTCTGTTTGATGATGCTGCTCCGCCTGTACAGGTCGATGCAGCTCCGGAGATCCAGCCACGTCCTTCTAAACCTATGGACCCAGGGGACATGCAGCTGGTTCCGGCCGATCCGTCCGCCGTTTCCCCAGTTGAAAGTGACCCAGAAAACGGCGGAAGTTGCTCCGGCTGCCGCTCCTTGGTACCAATGACCCCGACAACCCTTTGTCGGTCTCTGGCCCTGGCTAGGAAATCCGAGTGAGTACTGAGTGTGTGTGTGTGTGTGTGTGTGTGTGTGTATCTTAAAATATTTCAACTGGGACCTTTAGTTTTTATAGGTTCTTTGACATTCTACATTGTGGTGTAATGAAACAGTTTTAAAATTTGAAGCTACATTATAATATAGGATATTATACTGTATAAAGCCCTCTATCTTTTACATAGCATTAGTCTAAACATAGTAAAATTAGGCATGGGTACGCACGCCATCGTGCGCGTGACTGCAGGCTGAAAGACGTTTAATTACGGAAGAATGAGCCCGCAAATTTACCAATTTTCTGTGTGTCGGCTTGGATTGTGCAAAAAAGGAAGAGGGGGATTACTTAAATGAAATCTGGATCACGATCTTTGGAATATTACATAACAAACAGCTGCAGGCCTGTGTGTGCGTGTGTGTGCGTGTGTGTGTGTGTGTGTGCGCGCGCGCGCTAGCCTTGAGGGTAGAGGACAAAGACACTGAGCGCTCCAGACAGGATCAGCTTCACGTGTGTGACACAACTAGTCGCTGTCCATGGTGCTGGTTAATTACTGCATGGGATCTGGAAACTCTCAGGAGACCTTTGGGCCTCTGATGTTACAATGTTTGATAAGACACATGTGCAGCATGCCCACACACACACACACATCCACACACACACACACACCCACACACACACTACCTCCTGCTCAGCACCAGAGCCTCATGCCTCATATTAAATCAGCACATCAACTAATGAGAGAAGAACCTCTCTCTCACTTTTTCTCTTTCAATGCTTGTGCCTGTGTGTGTTCTGTTCATAAGTTGTATCCCAGCAGGAGTCCTGATTGGTCTCTCTGGGACTCCACCCCCACTGATGAGAAGAACATAGAACACAGGAGGAGTTGTTGGAGAAAGGGATGTATGAAAAAAAGAATTGTTGATATTAATCTTACAGCCTATGAATCAGTGCCTTGTGGTATTTTCTGGGCTTCAGTTGCACACACGCACACATGCACACACACACACACAAACACAAACAGTGCCTGTTGCTCACCTCTCACCTCTGATGTGTTTTATAGACTTGTTTCAAACCTGAGCTGTGTCCTCTAAAGAACTTAACCTTTGGCAACTATTTGATATTCTTCTGACATGATTTGGTGTTATATTGGATATTTTGAATTTTAATTTAAATGTTCACTGCAGAGGTTGGCTTTCGTGCAAAACAAATTACAACAAAGATATAGGCTGGCTACAGAATGGCTAGCAGAATTATCCACCAGCCCATCAGGCAATAGAGAAATACTGAAGTCATGACACACTGACACACCCTGAATTGCATCATTGTGTATGTGTCAGAACTCATGTGTGTTGTGTGTGTGTGTTTGTGTGTTTCTCTGTGTGTGGCATGCAATATACATACTTGCTTTCTTTGCACATATTATATGCAGTGTATACATTTATTTGAATATGTATCTAAGGTTGCTGTAGATATGACTGAGGCCAGAGTACATGGATATGCCTGTGGGGGAGAAAAAAATCCTTTCCTCTGCTCATTCTCTCTCTCCAGCTGAGCCTTCTATATGGTCCACTTAGCCCATGGAGCGAACGGTAATCAGCCATTCTCATGAGAGAAAGAGAGAGGGGAGGGAGGGAGAGAGAGAGAGAGAGAGAGAGAGAGAGAGAGAGAGAGAGAGAGAGAGAGAAAGAGAGAAAAATGCAACCTCGGCATTGTCTTTGATGGAGCTCTTGGAGATGTCTAGTGGAAAAAGCTTGGGGTTGACTTTGGAAATGGACCAGGTACAGAGAGGAAGGCTGACAGTGTATTTTCCCATGTTGATACACAGGGAAATCACAGTTGGAAAAAACATGGATGATTGATTTATCTGTCTTACTAAGAGGGGGACACCTTTTCCATGCCATCTTTTGGTGCAATGGACTACAGTGCACAGCATGTAAAATGTGTCTGAGTTTATTGCATATCATCCTCTCCTCACACTCTCCTTTTTCTTTACAGCTGGATAGTGATGAGAGCAGAAAGAGGAGAGAGGAGGGAGGGAGAGGGGGAGGGAGAGANAGAGAGAGAGAGAGAGAGAGAGAGAGAGAGAGAGAGAGAGAGAGAGAGAGAGAACATGTCCAGATAGTAGGAAACATGTACTGTTAAAATATTCACCTGCTCTCTTTGCAGTGATATTGGAGGCGAATGATTGTTATGTCTGTGCCTTGTCCAGACAGATAGAATGCCCTTGTGTGTGTGTGTGTGTTTGTGTGTGTGTGTGTGTGTGTGTGTGTGTGCACACGCAGGCGCACATGCGCATGCATATGCACTTAGGGATCCAAGCAGCTCACTGCACAGCCAAACCAAACTGAGCTTGGTAGAGATGTGTTACATCAACATTAATATAGTTCAGTTCTCTGACAGAGAACAGGAAATAGCTTTGCTAGTCCATTACTTAAACATTTTGGCCTTGTGACCCTGAAAAACTACAGGACATAGAGATGCATGTGATGGCCTGCTGCACATTTTTTATGGTATAAATTTATGGTTCTGAATCTGAAATTTGTGGTTAGTTTCCAGCTATAACAGGACATAGTAATGACTCAGCTAAAAAAGAAAAAATAAAAGGTAGATGGATTAACACCATGACACCAAATTCAAAAAAATGTCATTATGAGAAAGGTTTCTGTACAGGCAGAGGAATTACTGCTCAAAAGTACAACTCTCTGTTTTTTTAAAAACTGCAATATACTTCATGTTTGATAGGGTTGCAGTTGGATGCATGCAGAGTGAGCCTGATTGACTATTGATGTTCAGTGACTTGGTTACATGTATTGTGTGCTGATATTGTATGTTGTTTTTTTAAGTATTCACAGTCGGCCGTTTCTTGGATTTGGTTGACTCTGTTTTTGAAGGATGGATGTTGAACGTTGCCACCAATTAATTCCATGCAGCTCCCCCATAAGGGCAGGAGCAGCCCTTGGTACAACAATATATTGAATCGTTTATTTCTTTTGACATCCTTTAAGTATTTTCTTTCTTTAACAAAAATCATGTTGACAGTAGAGTGGAAAACCCAGACAGAACTGCTGCCATAAATTAAATGGAGAACAAATGACTCGTGTATTTATGTGTGTGTCTGTGTGTTGTGTTATTGACAGGGAGGGTTTTACAAGAGATAGAAGAGTACTATTCATAGAAGAGAGTGAATTGAGGCAATGGTAACATCAGATATATATAAAAAAAGATCAGTACTCCTTTAAATCTGAGAAAGCTGCTGTGAAAAGCAACTTTTTATAGCTTGGACTGTCACTTTGAGCCGTGCATTCACAATGACTTCCTGTCACTGTGGCTCTGTGTCATGAACAATATGCTCAGCGCAGGTCAGAAGACATACTGTAGCATTTGCAAGAAATTCATAGTCGACTGAATAGCTTTAGCTTTTTATAGAAGGAGTTAAGGTGATGTAGCTTCGAAAAAAAGATATTTTAAGTTATGATAATGCTGAGTTTTGTGTATCTTGGTCTTTTAAGGCTAGGGAGTAGTTGTCCAACACCAGAGGTTCAAGGGGTCAGTCAGTGTTTTATGTGACACATCTCTCATGTGTGTCACACATGCTCATATGTGACACATCTGTCATATTTTGTATTTAACTAAGAATTGGTGTAGATAAATACACCAGCAAGATACCTAAAATGTGAATATATGTGTAAAACTATGGGAGAAGACAGATGAAAAAGGAATGGAATAACCATCTGTTCACATAAATTTGGGAATTCTTAGTCATTATCTTCTCATTATCTTTTCTCAGATGAGGGAGGTGGTGATAAACAAGCATGGATGGATACACCGACACTAAACACTCTAAACACTCACACACACACACACATACACACACATATCAAAAAGTATTGTCAGCTCTGCACTGACGACCAATGCTAAATTATAAACACGACGTGAAAAAAACCCAAAACAATCTCATGACAGCCTCGTTTTGATCTTGTGGATGCTGGACTAAGAAAGAACACAGGGAAGTATGTGGGCCCAAGGCAAGGCAACAACTGACCTCTTTCCTGTCCCCTTGTTTCCTCTCTTCACTTGTCTGTCCTTCTATAGGAGTGAGACAGTGCTGCATCAGTTTTGTTGCCCTGCCCCGGAACATCCAGAGGCTGACAGTACTGATTCATCCAGGTAAGACTCGCTTAACCTCCAATCACACATTTATTTTTCTATTCCATAGAAAATTGTCTGTATGTGTGTGTGTTTGTGAGTGTGGTTGTATGTACAGTATGCATGAGCTATGGGAAACCCCCAAACATAGTCATGCCAGCCTTTTAAAAGTGAGTTTGCATATACAGAGTTTGTAAGTGTTCATTGCTATATACGTATGTGTCGAGCCTGCAGTCATAGTGCCTCTTTTGTGTATGAGTCTTAAGTGCTGGTAACAAATCAACAGTATAGCTCTTATAGCCCTCAAGGTACTGCACATATAAAAGAGACAGAAAGAGATAGAGAGAGAGAGAGAGAGAGAGAGAGAGAGAGAGAGAGAGAGAGAGAGAGTGGGGTAATGAGTAATGATCTGATATTGCCACTAGAAAAATGCCCATGGCAACCCAGTGATGACGCAATGGCTACCACTACCATAGTAACCAGAGAAGAGAAGAGAAGAGAAGAGAAGAGAAGAGAAGAGAAGAGAAGAGAAGAGAAGAGAAGAGAAGAGAAGCGATGACTTTTGGAAACTAGATCAAACATAGGCACTTTTGCCTTCAGTTTATGCGTGGGAAGGTGCCTGTTTGTTGTATTCTTTTTTTTTTTTTTTNTTTTTTTTTTTTTTTTATCATGTTTTTGAATTTGTGTGGCGTTGTGTGAGTGTTTGAACTGGGAATATTTGAATGAACAGAGCTCAGAATCAGCTCTATTTGCAACTTTGAAAAGTTGATTTTTCATGTATCTCAATGATTATTATTTGCCTCCCCATAGACGTGGACCCACGTTTTAATCCTAAATCTAATCTTTCATCTCCATCTTTTTTGTTTCTATGATTATTATATCTATCTACCTACCGTAAAACCTTCTGTCTGTAATCATTTGTCTCTGTTATTTATTTTTGTACCTAGTGTTCACCAGACATCTGCTTTTCAGTTCTGTGTTGGAAGCCTTTTCCTTTCTGATCATGTCTCCACAAATATTTCTTTATGTAATACATCCGAATGAGCTCCACTCTTCCTGTTTATATTTTTATTTTTTTTTTAATTTAACCATTATTTAACCAGATAAATCTCATTGAGATTCAAAATCTCTTTTTCAAGAGCGATCTGNATTTAACCATTATTTAACCAGATAAATCTCATTGAGATTCAAAATCTCTTTTTCAAGAGCGATCTGGTAGATGGCAGCACAATACTTGCAGCACAGATACATAAAATACCAATTAAACATTTATATTAATATAACCATCTGTCTACAATCCCCCTCTTTTTGATGATCTGCTGGGTTAGCTCATACACACATAGTCCTGATTGGATGGTTAATGGCACAGCAGCCATGGAAAGCCAGCTGAGATGATGGCGAAAGAGGAATCATACAACAGCTCATTATTATCATCACAGTGATTTGTGTGCCTGGTTGATACAAACCTGCAGCTACTTCACAGACTTCAGTCATCCACAGAACCCACCAGACCATGCACACTTCCCTCGAGATGTCATGAGTGATCTGCACAGACCAAACCTGGCGTGTCTTTACTTTCCCCTACCTTACCTAAGCCTCTGTGTGTGCATGTTTGTGTGTGTTTCTGGCTTTATTTCTGCATGAAACCTGAAGCAGTGCGATTTGACAGATGTTCATTTCTCTTCCACGATGATGTCACTACAGGCAAAAAGAACATGTGCTTGCTGTGTTTACTGCGCATGTGCAATTGCCTCTAGTTTGTATGTACAGTATGTGTGTGTGAGACAGAATGAGTGTATAGCACCCATATCATTAAGGAGGCTTTGCTGTCCAGATGCATTAATACCTCAACTCCTGCTTTTAAATCCTCTAATGTATTCAAATGTACTCTAATGTATTCTGATGTAGCACTGGGGCATGACAGTGTTTTAATAGAGTTTTTTTATTTTTTGATAGAGACAGCCTCCAGCATGCACACACACCAACACAAACTCTATCGCTCCACCTCCTCTACTCTTTCTGTCTTCCTTTCTCTCAGTTTCAATCTCTGTCCTTCCTCTAACTTTCTTTATAATATTTACACACACACTCAGGCAGTTTATCTGAGCAGCTCTTCTGGCCCTCTCTGACATTTGGCTAGGGATGTGAAATACTTGCTTTCACAGCAAACAAACAGGAACTTAGGTGATGCACTCGTTATTTATCCATGAGCACGCTCTTATTCTCTCCAGCATTGCTTAGCAATGCTCCCCTTTGTGTAAAAATGATCACAGTAAGCATTATCTGCAAGAAGGAACATTGCACAAGCATGCAACATCATGCATATGCACAAACACAATTGCAGTTACAACAGAATTTAAAAACCTCTTCCGGTTTAATCATACTTACTTCTCATTTGGTAGTAGTAGTAGTACACTCTAAAAAGCTTTATCCACCCCTTAAATAAATGCCTAGCTGCAGAATAATTTTAAAGAGCTGTGCTGACAAACTAATAGTGGTAATCACTTCAACTTATACTTATGACTAGTTTATACTCTAATTCATTCTATGGTGTTAGTTTTGCTTATTAAAGCACTTTTTCCTCCAATAATTCTATAGATATAAAATGGCAAATAGTCATTTTTTTAATATGCAGGAGACTTGGAAAGTTAGAATGTGTATCACAACTGCCATTAAAATGTCCATCCAAATAATGTCATTACAATGGCAACACTTTGAATGTTAGCTTGAGTCTTATGAACCAAACCACCAATTTTCATGGCAAAATACTCTGCAGCACATTATAAATCTACCAGCCAAATGATCACTCAAGCATGTAGATCCAAATGGGAGTGACTGTTCCTTCAATTCCAGCTCCACAATTAAATAAACTTATCTTATCTGCTGTAATCATTGTGACAGAGTTTCAATGATTTGTACTGCAGATTACTACAACCTGCAGTACAAGTCAGACCAAAGATGACTGGACAAAGAATTCATCCATCATTACTTCTATGCCACGACAGCTACACATCATTCTCCACCTGCTGATTTCCACATACTGTAAATCTCTTGTCATTTAATGACCTGACACTAAATTAAGTTTTGAAGGTCAGGAGGAGCGCTCAGATTCCATGTCTTTATTCTGTGGCAGTGGGCAGATGCTGAGCCTGGAGGATGGAACCTCCTCTGTTGCAAAAGAAGTTGAGGGGACCAAGAGAGAGGGACCCAGCGAGTACGAAATTGCCCTGGAGAACAAGAACAAACAGGTATGTCATTCTCACTGAGTAACACAACAACTTCTCAAGTTGTGTTTGTGTGTGTGTGCATGTAAGCCCATAAGCACACCTTAAGATGGAGTGAATGTTGCAGATTTCTGGTCTTGTTTCAGAATGAGGGCATGAAGAGGGTGAAGGCTGATAATTTGTCATTGTATCCTGCATGACAAAAAGATTCCCATTCAGATCTATTTCTGTCCCTGTTGACATGAAAAGAACACCAGCGATTCCATTGCAACAACGAAAGGACACGAAAGATGCAACGTTGTCATGGTAACTGCTAATAACTGCTTGTGGTGGTTGGAGATGTCTTTATTTCTCATAGCAAACTGCTGAAGAGACTGCTGTTGTTGCTGCTGTTGCTGCAGTGTGTGCATCAGTGTGTGTGTGTGTGTGTGTGTGTGTGTGTGGTTGTTACACANCTGTTGCTGCAGTGTGTGCATCAGTGTGTGTGTGTGTGTGTGTGTGTGTGTGTGGTTGTTACACACAAGTAGACACACACACCCAGGCTCTTGTGTAGTTGTCCTCCTTTTTTTCCTTCTCTGTCTCTTCTTCCTTGCCTCCCACTCCTCCCTCCTTCATCTGCCTTTATCTCTCTCCCTCCCTGGACCTGCCTGAGATGAAGGGAGAGAGGAAATGCTACACTTGCTGAAAATATAGGAGGGAAAATTTCTGCAAGATGCCGTGATTTGGGGATGCGCTGCTCTGCTGAAAACAGAACAGATGTAGGCGTGTGAGGGTGTTTGCTTTTCTGTTCATTTTCTAAATGACACCTTTGTCACAGCCCATCCATCCTCCTTTCTGTGGTCCTTCAGTGAGTATTAGCTATTGAATGATGATAGATGATGTTTACTTTGGCTCCAATACAACAAAACTCCCCAGTTCTAAAAGATGAGCAGGATAAGTAAGAAGGATTAGTAAGAGGGATATTTCTAGAAAGAGTGTGAATGATATCACCATGACTCATGCGATACTGAAATTCTTTTGGTCTTTTGTTGACATGGACAAAAAAAAAAAAAAAAAAAAAAAGGCAACATGATGTTTGCCTGCCGGTGAATAAATATTTTCGAGTGGCTGCTGTGTGCTTTGCAATATCACTTTTGCAGTTTCTTCAGTAGGTCTTAGAGGCTTGCAAACATTCTTGATATTTAAACGANTCTCTCTCTCTTCAGATAGAAGAGTTGGAGCAGAAGTATGGAGGCCATCTCATAGCCAGGCGTGCAGCCCGTCGTATCCAGACGGCCTTCCGCCAGTATCAGCTCAGCAAAAACTTTCAAAAAATCCGGAACTCTCTGTCGGAGAGCAAGTTGCCCCGTCGTATCTCCCTTCGCCATCCCAGCCCATCAGGCCAAAACCGCAATGCAACCCAGAGACACAGTTACACTTTGCATCCAGGAGGAGGCCCCATACCCTTGCGCTCAAAAACTCCCCCTCCACCCCCTTGTCGCTCTACCTCTCTCCCTCCATCTCCTGCTCCACCAACNCTCAAAAACTCCCCCTCCACCCCCTTGTCGCTCTACCTCTCTCCCTCCATCTCCTGCTCCACCAACCGCTCTTCCTCCTGCCCCAGCCCCAGCCCCATCCCCTGGGCCCACACTCACACAGCTGGAGGATTGCTTCTCTGAACAAGTGAGTGCACACAAAATATTATTTTTATTTATAGATTAGATTATTTTTACAGATCCCATGTGATATGCAAAACAGTGCAGATGAAATCAACAAATCAGATTTCATCATAGATGTCCTGTTGTTCACTAGTTTAATTGTAGTGTGTATTTATCATCATATTTGCAGCTGCACTCGCTGGCCCAGTCAATTGACGAGGCCCTTCGTGGTTGGAGCTTGTCAGAGGGTGGAGAAGGGAAGGGGCTGCTGATGGACCCCGGGGCTCTTCGTGCAGCTGCTGAGAGCGCTTGTCTACCCCGCAGTGCCAGTTCTCTGCTCATGGCCTTTAGGGACGTCACCGTTCACATCGACAGCAACAGCTCCTACACCATCTCCTCTGCTACCACCACCACGACCACCTCATTGGGCAACACAGGTGGAGGAGAGTCAGGCAGCAGAAAAGCCTCTGTGAGTGGGTTGGCAGAAGGCCAGTTAGAGCAGGGTGTGGAGGCAGAATTCCCTGCTCCTCCTCCCAGTGAGGAGCTGGAAATGGGCGACCCAGGATCTAGGAGGGGCTCAACAGTGCCAGCTCCAGCCGGAGGGGGAGGAGTGAAAGGAGAGAGCAACTCGGAAGGCCTGGGATCAACCTCCACATCTACCTCTATCTCCACCACCATTGCCACCTCAGCTCAGTCCAACCAGCACCCTGCCCAGATTTACACCCAGTACCAGCAGTACCACTACTCTCATCCTCAGCAGATTCCAGGGGGGCCAAGCCCAGAGTCTCTCCAGGCCCTCGTTGTCTCTCTTCCCAGGGACCGCTGCCAGGATCCAGCCTCGTGCCGCTCACCAACCCTGTCCACAGACACACACCGCAAACGCCTCTACCGCATAGGACTCAACCTATTCAATGTGTAAGTGGCAGACAACACACACACACACACACACAAAAGCAAAATTTTGAAATTTTGCTGTACTCCCTGTTTCTGGGTTCAAAGCACACAATTATTAGTGTTTGTGTCTAACAAATGTCCAACTGCAAATGACTCAAAGCAGCTACTTATCAGAGTTTGTGATTGCTGGAAGGAGAGGGCTGCTTGGTGCCATCTTATCTTGGCTAATAACCGTGTGCGACGTCCATGAAAATGAGAGAATGGGAGAGAGACAGAGAGGAAGAGAGAAGAAAACTGCAGCTGGATAGGAAAGAGATTCAAAGAGGTCACGAACAATGTGACAGATGCTCAGTTTCTATAAATAGAGTCCACGGTTGGCCTGCACTTATTAGTTAATACAAATTAAAGTACATTAACTCATATGCATCATTGACAATGGGTCTGATCCAAAAGTCCAGCGCTAATAGCTTTTACGCTTGAGTGGCCTCCACTGTCTCTCTTTCTCTTTGTCCTAAGCTTTCTCTTTCACTCTCTTACCCCTCCCTCCCACACACACACACACACACTTTTTTCTCTCTCTCACACATTCAAGAACCGTTTCTCTTAAATATGTAACCAATTTCCTTTTTCATTCCAATCCATACACTTTTCTGCTTGAATGCACACAAACACCACACACACCCCATTAACTCTAACACTATCTGCTGTCTGCTGTTGGTTATCTATTGGCAGGAACCCAGAAAGAGGAATCCATTTCCTGATCACACGTGGTTTCGTCCCAGACACGGCCATTGGAGTTGCTCACTTCCTGCTGCAGAGGAAGGGCCTGAGCAGACAGATGATTGGAGAGTTCTTGGGGAACAGCAAGCTGCAATTCAACAGAGATGTCCTTGAGTGAGTCCTCTTCATCACCTCTGCTGTGGATGTTATTGAGTTTTTGCTTGTGCTTGTTGTCTGTGAATTTTCAGGATATCTCAAAAACTGCTGAACAGATTTGAAGGAAGGTTTGATCATAGGCCAAGGTAATGGACCAAGTCCATGGAACAAGTCATTAGATTTTAGTCTGTGCAGTGCCACACCCATTTCCACCTTTTCACCACTCTTTCTGCAAATATCATTTAATCTTCACAGAATTTGGCATAAATCATATGTGGATGAGCCAAAAATATTCAGCTGCTTTGGATAGTCAGTGCTGTTTTGGATGATAAATTATTGTAGATAAGGCCTTTTTGACAATAATAACTCTAATCTATATGCAAACTCTGTATGCAATTGCAATCAAATTCATATGATGCACATGGCAAGTTTCAGCAGTTTACAAATCTGATTGCATTTTGCACATGGATGGCATTAACACTACATTATCTATTTTAATGACCATTATTCAGTAGTTATGAATCTGATTCACTTGAAATTTTGCACCATTTATCACTGTACAAACCCCTAAATACTTCTGGAAAGGATTCTTTAAAACAAATCATGGCCACTATGAGCCAATAAGCAGAATTATCTATCAGTTATGCTTATTGGCATTGATGCAGCTCTGGATCCAGATGCAGAATAAATATTCTGAATTCTATTGTTAAAACTACTAATTTAGAGGATTGTGCTGCATTGGCAGATGTGCTACCTGAGTGTTTTCTAGTTGAATGTGGAGTTGATATGAAGTAACAAAAAATCATGTCTGCACACACCACACTGACATACAGTATACACGTGATACATGCACACGAGTGACTTGACATACAGGCATGTGTACATAATACATAAGGTAACACATGCATGAAAACACACAGTTACTTAATGCTTTCACACTCACTCTTTTGCACCCAACCAATGCTGACAGACATCCAGGATAGAGAGGCTTTCTGCTGAGGTTGTTTGCAGAGATTGTAGAAATAGGTCACTGCTCTGAACACACACACACACACACACACACACACACACACACACACACACACACACACACACACACACAACAAGCACACATGGACACTACCTCATGTGCATAGACCCAAACACACACACGACACACATACACACACCAAAACATAGACATACATGCACACAAACATACATACACACTCAAGCATAACTCCTTTCTTCCATTGCCACTCCTGCCCTCAGCCTTTCATGTACCTCTCGCTTGCCCCTTGTACTTTGCATTCATTAATCACCCTCTCATCCCTCCCTCCCTTTCACTCTCTCTTGTTTCCCACTCTCGTCCCTTTCTTCTTCATTGATGTCTGTGCACAACATTGTCATTGTATGTGTGTGTGTGTGCATGTGCAAATGTGTTGTCTCTATGTGCATCTTCCAGGTCAGTGGTTCCGTAATAAATGTACGTGCTGTAAGAGGACAGTTTGCCATCAGCACTGACTTGCACACACACCCACACAAGCACACACATACGCACGCGCACACACGTAAAGACTCACTCACTATTTTGATACAATGACATAAAAGGGCTAAATGTTACGCCCCCCTTTCTCTCTTCTTGTAGCTGTGTTGTAGATGAAATGGATTTCTCAGGCATGGAGCTCGATGAAGCCCTGAGAAAATTCCAGGCTCATGTTCGTGTTCAGGGAGAAGCACAAAAAGTGGAAAGGCTCATCGAAGCCTTTAGGTGAGACTATTCCCTCACTCATAACAATAATTACTAACGCATACTAGCTTAACTCTTTAATACAATTCCACACAGCAGTTCATCACATGACTGAGCACGACAGGTAAGGGCACAGCGAACTTCATAAAATGTGCAGACCTTTTGCCTGCAGCAACCTATGCAAAACAAAAACAATAGCGGAAATTCAAGCTAATATATTTTGCGATAAAAGAGAGGTGAAAACCACAATAACACTTTTCTTATCTCATCTTGCAGCCTTGGGGTAGCAGATAAAGTCTAGAATGGAAAAGAAATAGTGTATCGACAAAACCCACTGCTAATTCACTGCCACATGCACTGAAGAGACCAAAACCCTTTTTCATTAACAAAATTACTCTGCATGTATTGCATGTAACCTCTGACTAAACTCAGCAGTGTTTGATTGTCAGCCAATCATAACGGATGTCAGCGCTGCAGGGAATCACTGTAAGTTCCATCAAGGCAAAAATAGCTGCTCCTTTTTTGCTTCTTCCTTCTCTACTATAAGTCCATTTCTGGCCAACTATTAAAGGAAAAAAAAATCCAGGATTTTTGAAAATGATCTTTTCAGTTTCTAATATTTCATATTTCCATCCATCTTATTCAGAAAGTACGAAATCAACAGTGCATGAACACGAGATGAGGGAGGATGTGCAGCCATTTTAAAACTTTGTAGGTTGCGTTTATATGCTATTGCATGTCAGTATCCTTTCAAATCCATAAATTAATATGTACTGTGTACTTGTTTTGTCATTGCTGATGCCCATCCTCCAGTCACCAAAATTTAGGAGCATGTCTTCAGAAGAAGCTTTATTTAAATACCAACCAAGATCCAACAGGATCTTAAGGGATCTACTTTGCAAACTCCCTTTCACCACTGAGAGGACCGACTGTGCTTTGCCTCTAGTCTGTATAACAGATTTCTAGACTAAAGGAAATGGGTTTTATCATGTTATTTAACCTTCTACCTGAAAGTTTTGAGGCAAAATAGAGTGGCCAGACAAATAGATGCTGCAATTGCTATCTCCTCCCCTGGTTAACACTGTCCTTGAAATATCTTGGAAACTACTAAAGATTGCCTCTAGGACTAAAAATGCAATTTAAATGCCCACTGATGTTATTACTGTAAGTGGTTGGTTTGCACTGTACACTTAATCTCACCACTGCAACTCTCCAAAGCTCTTGTAATGAGCTACTCTTCCCTCCAGGATTGTAAACACACTGTCACTATAGGGATGTGGCTAAAAGCGCTGCAGTGGGTTGATTATGCACAATGTCCTTTTTCATTATATCAAAGTAATTTAACATTTTAATGCAGTATTGTATATCAAATGTACAGAAATGAATTTTCTGCCATCACCGCTGCACATGAATTTGTGTAATACCTCAGCTGATAACTCAGATCTTTGCTCAGTTTGTGAAGTGATGAGGGAGGAGAGGAAAGGACCAGTAATAACACATCTCATCTTTGCATCTGTTTTAAGAGCCAGTCAGAACACCAACTGAGGTCATCAGTTAATCACATAACACTCAATCACAAGTGATGATCCCCTGGGTGCAGATTAGAAATTCATTGGTGATCTGAGATCAGACTCTACAGCTGGGTCTGTAATTATATGTCAGAAAGGAAAAGGAAGAGGCTTTTCTTTAGGACAGCCAAACATCCTTGCTTGTTACAGGACAGCCACGCCTGTTACCTAACAACTGTTATGTCATGTGTTTTAAGTGTGTTGTACTCTGGTCATGAGTAATTCTTTTATATGAAGTGATATTTGTACCAGCTGGCATCCAACTTTCATAAGCAGACATGATGATAAAAGCACAGGCGCTTGTTGTTACGCAAGAAGGAGATCCATGCATGAAAATGTGAATAAAGCACAAGCACTAAAATACCCAGCACTTCATTCTCACTTAACTTACTCACTGCACACAAAAGCACTTACACATTCATGCACAGGCCCAGTCACACACAGTTTCATACAAAGTTCTTTCCTTGCATTCAGTCTTTGATGAATTTGCTGCAGAACTGAATCAGGTAGGCAAGTAAGGAGGCTAGTGTATGTGCCTCCTGTGAGGATGTGCACATTTGTGTGTCCATGTGTCTGCAGGGAATACTGTGCTGAGCAGGATCTATTCTGTCTTGAACAAAGGCATTGCTATTGAACTGGACTGCAGTCGATAGATACTCCGTGAGTTCTCTGGCCACAGATCTTCTGTGGGTTCTGGTAATGGGGTTTCTGGCTGTGCAGGTCTTAGAAGTGGCCTCTTACTCGCATATGCTCTGACAGCATATAGTTCTCTGAAGCAGAGCAACCATCTCCATGTCTGCGTTCTGCCTGGGTGGAGAGATGAAAGCCTCCCACCACTAAAATGGGCCACTGTGTAAGTGTAAGTGACAGTAAGAAAGATAGGGAGGGAGCTGAGGGGAGGAGAAGTGGAACTGAGAGTTTGTGAAACCTGTGGGCAGCCATGGAGGGTAGCAAGTCTAAATTTACTTGAAATCAAAACAGGCTGGGCAGCGTTACCAGCATAAAAATATCTATTGTGCCTCCAAATCCCCAAACTGTGTGATATTTTTTATTTTTGTTATGGGAACCATTGTGTATTTTTACATTTTGACAGATTGGGTCAAGTCAAATCAAGTTTATTTGTATAGTGCAATATCACATTCAATGTCACAAAGGGCTTCTCAATCCACCCCAAGCTCTCTAAGACAATGAAAAACTCCCTAAAATTCCTTAAAGGATCATACTGGTGATTTTGCAGGTTTGAGCCCAATAAACATAACCTATATACAACTTGTATTTTCTAAAATGCACAACTTTTTTCCTATCTTGTCATTCCAGTACATTATAAAAATCAACTTGTACAGACTTGAAACATGCTTGAAATAGGTAATCCATCACAATGAACTACATGCCTTTATTATTTTATATTTTGACAAAGTTGCTTAATTTAAACAATCCAACATGGAGCTACAGGGAAGAAAATTTATTTCTCCTCCAAGGAATGTAGCTCCAGGAGAAGATGGCTTTTACTGAGAAAACAGTATCTTCCATTTCAAACCAACAATGAGCTTCAGAATATTGAGGAATGCTGAAATTGTAGTTTTCAAATGAAGGTCTGCACATTTACGTAATGTTTTTCTTTCTGTGTTGCTGAAATGTTGATACAGTATGTAATGAATATGGACCTCACCAACAGTGGTTAACAACAGCATCTGGGTAGATTTACTGTTAAATATTATTAGGTATGCTTTTTGAAGTTCTACAGCTAACTCATATAGCATTCCAGGAGCCACAGCAGAGAACTTTCCTTTGTAAAGCACACTTGTTACACTTGAGAAAATGTTTCTGTTAGTTCATGTGTTTATTCATATTAAAGCTATAATAGCCTTCAGGACGTTATTTACAATGATAATTGTGATTTCAGTGCTGCTAATGGTACTGTGGCTCTTAACTACCGCATCTCTGCTGTGCTCATAACACTCTAAAAACAGTTTAATGGCTACACAGAAACAATATTGCTGTTTTAATCAATGAAATGTTAGACAAGAACGTAAGTTATGTAACCCTATTATCCTATTTGGCTCCCACAGCCAGAGATACTGCATGTGTAATCCTGATGTGGTGCAGCAATTTCACAACCCAGACACCATATTCATCCTGGCCTTTGCTGTGGTCCTTCTCAACACTGACATGTACTCACCCAACATCAAACCTCAGCGCAAAATGGGCCTGGATGACTTCATACGCAATCTAAGAGGTAAGTGTGCATGTATTAGTGTCTGTGGGCTAGAAATGTACGCCTCAAACATTTTAGATCAGGAGGAGATCTTTGGAGCGTGATAAGGAGGAAGAAAGATAGAGCAGAGGGGATGGAAGCCAACTTTTTGCACTGAGCACTTTGTTATCAACCTCAATTCAGCCTCACTATCACTCTTTTGAGTGACAGTCTCTTAAACTGGGGTAATTTACTCAAAATGGGTGGTTGGTGTTTGCCTTTGCTGACTGCCATCCACAAAAACCATCAGCTGCACAGAAGGAGATCCCTGATATCCTTGACTAAGAGCTCTGTCCCACAGACTGTGGAGTCAACCCATTTAATTGAGGCTCACTTAGTCTTAGATTTAATGATATGAGCTCAGGTTCCGGGAAGCATCTCATCACCTGCGATATGCTCCCTGAGGCACTCAACACTGACTCTGTCTGGTGCTTCAATAGATTTATACATTTACTGCAACTGGGACTTCAAAAATATAAAGCAGGGAAGTTTGACTTTTCTGTGTTCCTTTACTTGGAGAAATCCATTCTGAAGTGGAATTCAAACATGACAGTTCCAGGATTGTTAATTTAGATTATAATATTTTTATAATCTAATCCATAATAATGCAAATTAAACTTTTCCTTTCCTCAAGATGAACAGCTGGTCCATATACAGTGAATACTGGAACTTCTGATTGACAGCTGTAGGCACTTTAGCAGACAGAGTCATTCACCAGTGGACCAACTTCAAAACATGTTAAATGATGACATCATGACCTGTTTTCATGTCTTGATCACCTGATTTTGTACTACTTTGACCAGTGTGTGCACCTGTTGATGTCCTAAATACTACTGTGGAGTCTTTCATTGACTACTTTGTTCAGTTTGGTGTTCCAAATTGATGTTTCTGCTCCTACATTTAATGGACCTTTGCTCTCACAGGTGTGGATGATGGAGCAGATATTCCCAGAGAGATGGTAGCAGGCATTTATGAGAGGATCCAGCAGAGAGAACTGCGCTCCAATGAAGACCACGTCACCTATGTGAGCCGTGTGGAGCAGTCCATCCTGGGCCTGAAAACTGTGAGTAGTATGTATATGAGCGTTTGTGTGCAAGTGTTTCCCTTCTCCTTTATTTTGATGTCAGAGAGCTGTCTGTACGTGTTTGTACTGTCTCCTTTCTCTTGTCTCATTTATTATTTGTTAGTCTGTCCTCCGTACTATCTGTCCTCTCCATCTCTCTAACCTTGCCTCTGCAGATCCTTGCTGTGCCCCACAGACGTCTGGTGTGCTGCTGTCGTCTGTTTGAGGTGCCTGACGCCAATAAGTCTCATAAACAGAAACTGGCCCAGATCCAGAGAGAGGTCTTCCTCTTTAATGATCTGCTGTTGGTAAGGATTCTGTAGGACCTGACACATGACTCAGTGCTCCATGACTCACTATGGTTCTCTAAACGTGCAGCCGAAGCAATATTTTAAGGCTAATACAAAACAAAATGACTGCTAGATACCAGATATCTATTTTTTTAACATGTGATGGCATTGCACCATGTTTGTGTGTTTTTTTTGTATCTAGATCCTGAAATTATGTCCCAAGAAGAAAAGTTCAGCTTCCTACACCTTTTGTAAAGCTATGGGCCTTCTGGGCATGCAGTTTCACCTCTTCAGCAATGAATGTAAGATGCTGTTTTTTTTCTCAGTGCAATTCAAATATAGTGCAGCAAAAATGCTGAGTTGACTGTCAGAGCCATCTGCAGTGTTGTCTGTCAAGTCTGGGTCAGAGCCTATCCAAAGGTCATGGGAGATTTCAAAGGGATCACCAAGGAGGTCAACAATAACAGAAATGCCAAATATACTGTTGTCAAATTAAGATTACAGTAAAATACTTCCCTGCAAAAATTATTATGCAAAACTGTTACTTTTAAAAGAAAGTCTAGTCATTGGTAAAATCAATTTTTTGTCTTCTAAATCTGTAAAGTTGCTTCATTACTGCACCACAGTAGTATATCCAATAATATTATGTAAAAATTTACACTTGAATAAGTTATGTGTTCCCCATTTCCATTACATTTGGTTGACAAATGGGTAATCTGAGGAAAAAGCCTATAATTTCCCTAATTTTTTACAAATCTTCCATGTTCAAGAAGCCATTGCAGCAAAAAAACTGAAATACTTTAAGCTCAAAATACAAATTTTGACAAGTATTTCTTAGCAACAAAGTTTTGTGAATTAGAAACCGAATCAAAAACTGCAACACATTTAAGCTTTTTCCATTTCCTTTTTTTTAAAAAAACATTTTGTCATGTTGATGTTTCTCATCAGACTACGCCCATGGCATCACCATGCTAAGCCCCTTTACCTCAGAGAAGAAGCAGCTGGTGAGTTTCTGCTCCCCCAGCGGAGAAGAACTCAGGAAGTTTGCCGAGGAGCTCAGAGAGGCTATCGCAGAGGTCAATGAAATGGAGCAGATACACATTCAGTGTAAGGAAAAAACATACACTCCTCAGCACATAAAAATGGGTGAACCCTGGCACAAGAAAACACACACACACACACACACACACATATAATACATCTGGTTGCAATGTCTTTCTTGGGTTGTAGGGGAGTTGGAGAGGCAACAAGGCATCCAGCCACATGGCATACACACCAATGGTGGGCAAGTGGACACACACACAGGACACGGCACTCCCTCAGGTACTGCTGATGTTCGCACAGTATAACATACACAATACTGAAGCCATTACACATGAACTGCATTCTAAAATGTAAAAATAAAAAGAGAAATATGGAAGGAGGCCCAAATCTACTGGTGTCACTTTATTGATATTATTATTATGTACAGGAAATGAACCACCCCAATTAAGAGTTGAAAAGTTCAACATTAGAAATCCATATTCTGCCTGCTGACTTACAGATACAGTTATTTCTTCCTCCAGGCCAACAGGATGTGTATGACAAGACCGGCAACAACAACGCAGTAGAGGTGAGTGCCAAAACCACTGTATGTCGCCGTCAGGTAAGTGCTGTGACTTTACTGTCTAGCTTGTGAGTGTGTGTGATTGTGTGTGTGTGGTTAAACAGGGATTCTGCCTCATTCTGCAAAGAAAATGTGCTTTTTGCTTTGCTTTAAAAGCTCTGCCTGAGGCACATCCCCATGATGCAGCCAAAGACACAAAACCAGCTGAGGGGAGTCTGCTGTAGTGACACCACAGAAAGAGTCTCTCACTCTCTCTCTCTCTCTCTCTCTCTCTCTCTCTCTCTCTCTCTCTCTCTGCCTCATGAGCGCATCAGCAGTGACTCTACTCATGACAGAACATCCCTTCTTTCATCAGCTGCTGCTTGCCAGTCTTACTGTATAAGCCTTTGCGAGCCACCGTAAGCCTGGCTGGCTTTTAGAATACCATCAACAAAGCTAGATAAGCTTGATACCACTAACAGTCCATGTTGTATGTGTGTGTGTATGGGTAAGTATGTGTGTGTGTGAATGTGTGTGTATCTAAACAACCATCCCTCCCTGTAACTAAATAGTAATAAGAGCTGTTTTCCTCTCCCAGTTTTACTTTTCCTCTCCATTTTATTCCCTCAGCCCTTGCTTTCCTCTCTCCTCTATCAGCCAGTTCTTTATGGAGTGGTAAATAAATGTTAGACACCACACCCTCGGTGTCACCTTTTTCTTTCCTAACACGCCCTTTATTTTTACCACACACACACACATAAACACACACACACACACACACACACACACAAACAACATTCAAACCTGTTCCTGCCATGATCTCTGACCCCCACAGTGGCAAAGGTCCTCTTATTCTGCAACCCTTTGGGCTGTTGTGTATGAATGAGAGAAATGTATGTGTATGTGTGTATTTTGCATGTGCTCGCTCTGCATACTACCTGCATGCCTGCATGTCCATATCCGTAACACACCAGAGGGCTGCGTAGAGGCTGCGTTCAGGCTGGTAACTCCTCATGCATTCTCTGACTGTTCCTAAACTAGGTGTCAATTCACAACAGGCTGCAGACCTATCAACTGAGCCAGCCCAGCATTGAGTCTACACCTTTGGCCCTGACTGCACCTCCTGCCCTGCTCAGTCCCATCCAGCCTGGGGAACTCCGCCCAGACACACTTATCCAATGCCAGCAGATCGTTAAGGTGATTGTTGTTGACCAGAGCGGGCGAGGCCATATGGAAGCCTTCCTGAGCCAAGGCCCAGCAACCCACCAACTCATACAGTCGGCTTTGTCAACACCTGTGCGTGTCAGAGAGGGGGATGGTCCTCAGCCCCCCTTGCCCCCTCCTCCTCCTCCCTATAACCATCCCCATCAGTTCTGNGGGATGGTCCTCAGCCCCCCTTGCCCCCTCCTCCTCCTCCCTATAACCATCCCCATCAGTTCTGCCCCCCTGATTCACCCATGCCCCTCCACCACACCATGCCTCTGACCCGCAGGCGCAACTCTAGTGACTCCCGCAGCATCGTTTGAGTTATGGACACAGACGTCACCCTCACAAATATACATTCACATGCAAGCAGACACACAACCACATGCACGTACATGCACAAGCTTGAGCACCAGTCAAAGCCCTTTGAATGGTAAGATAAAAGCAATCAAATGCAGAATATATGAGTTGATAAGTAACAAAGACAAAGGAAACCAACAAGAATCTATTCATAGTTTTGGCTGACTATTTTATTTCAGTGGAGTATCTTTGAGGCCATTTGATGCCATTTCTGAAAGTCTCCAACCCACAACAAAATCTTCTGCACGTTTTACACTCTACATATCACCCTGCACATAATGGCATTGTTGGCATTGCTTTAACTTGGAAAATGAGATCATTGCATTTTAAATGTCACTTGACAACAAATGTGTTTGCGATCTTTCTCAAAGGCAATGTAGGAGAAGCAAACACTCTAAGCCCCAAAGGACTAGGCCAGATGGATCCAGGCTATAAACTCAAGCATATTTTTGTTCCTTACAGGATTCTCGATGGACATTCACACCTCTTTCTTTGGTCTAGGTGTGCGGTATTAGGTATCACACTCACTCAGTAAGGAATCATTTCACAGATAGTCTTGTTTCACAGTGTAATTGGAGTTTTTTTGTCATATCTGCACAACATGTAAAGAAATGAGCACCAGTATTTTGTGTTAGTTTTCAGTGTAATCTATTTGCTACATAATGGCTAAGAGGTACAGTATGTGGGAGGAAGAAGGTAAGGAAGGAGAGTAAATAAGTTGTTCCAAGTCATTCTGATTGAAGTTCCTGTCATGTACAATAAGTAGTGTAATGAGTACAGGTGTTGCTATTCACTAACATAACCAGACATCACAAGACCATATCCTGTGACAATCATATTTTTTTCCATTGGTATTCTTGTGAGTTTTACTAAAAGTGTGTGAGTAGATATCTTGTGTGTGACTGCCCTGATTCTGTGGCATTTTGCTCTCACAGAGCTCAGGAAAGGATATGCTGCACTATTACATGTAATATCTGTACTAAAAGCAATGTGTTTGTGCAGTCTGCTTACTAATGGATTACAGTTAGTAGGGCAGATAAATCATCCAAAACACTGTTAAAATCTACAAGCAGAACTTGGTCCTGTACGTTTACTCCTAATGTTTTTTTTGTTTTTTTTTTAAATATAACTGTTACTTTTGAATTATAGAAAACTCTAGCTAAAATTTAAAAGACAAATATAAAAATCATTCTGCACAGGGTAAACCAACCAAGATTGCTTGACAAAAACATTTTACCCCTTGCATGTAGTATTTGTCCTCTCACATGGATATTATTTAAGTAGATATGTATACCATAACAGAATGTTACAGCAGGAGGAAAACTAAAGATGTCTATGAAATAATTACTCATTTCTAATCAGTGATTTAATTACTTTCTGTCCTCTCTTTCTATATCAAAGGAACAAGTTTAGATCACAAATCATCTAAGTGAGACACAAAGAACATGTATTGTATCTTTTGCACCACAGAATATATTGAATATATTGTAAATAGATAATAGATTTATTCTAAAAAAGTGATCGGTTTGCCACGTGTGTGTATCTACATATGTATTTGTACAGAGAAGATCTAGTTTAAAAGAAAAAAAGATATAGTTATAATAGTTATTATTATTCACATTTCATATCAGGGGGTGTCCTAAATTCTATTGCTATGAGAGACGGAAAACAGGCAGCTTTTATAGAATACCATCCAGTTACCATGGTAACATGCTAATATTATTACAGACCATTAAGTACAGATCATTAAATAATCATACCATATTATTAAGAGATGGCTGTGTCACCTGTTAAGGTATGTAAAGGGCTATGCTGTATTGGTAACTACGTACAGTAATTCACAGGTCATGCATACACTAATACAAATAAACAGACATGAAAGTGACCATATGCTCTCACACACACACACACACACACACACACACACACACACACACACACACACACACACACACACACACACCTTGCTGCCAAAGCAAATAAGCATCCAGTTTAACTTCCCATTGGAAACTGCTTGACTTCCCAAGTTAGCAAACCTTTGTTTACTGAAAAATCAACTTGTACTATACAGCATGATTTATTATTTATTTATTTTTTAATTTGCAGCACACTGGAAAGACTTTGATTACATGTTTGTAACATTATTGTCAGGGCATGTTGGGTGGATTGATGTCATTTCTCTCCTCTCTGCTTCCTCCCTCTTCTCTGCCCAACCCTTACCCTCTCTGTGGTTGTCATAGAGATGCACTAACTTGCATCCACACTGTGGGCCACTGTCACGTATCTTTGCACCCTCCCACAATTTCTAAAAGAGATTTCTAAAGATCAACATGTTTACTAATGGAATATTTCTAATTTTTTTCTTTTTTTCTGTTTGAAGAGAATGAAAGAATAAAGTAGTTTTTATTCTGGAATCTGGGATTGTGTGTCTCTGTATTTGTGTGTATTACACAGACCTTCAAGCACTGCCTGTGTCTTTAATGAATGAATTTGTACCAGGTGTGCAAGGAGGATCATGGAATAAACGTGCTTATGGGAAATCAGTCTACAGTGGTGTTATGCTTTCCTCCTAACACATCGGGCCCAAACTCATTCATTAGAGAAAGAGGACACAATTGAAAGAATACTGACTTTGGCTGTGTTTAGTGGGTGTGTGTATAAGTGTATGCATGATTTGGAACACATGCTTTTCTGTCCTCAAAATAAGACCCAGAAAAATCCAATTTTCTTTTATTGTTCAAATCACTCTTGAGAATTGATGAACAAAACAGAAAGCCATCAACACTCTGATGCAATCATAATTACAAAGAGAATGGAAAAACACCACTTTGGCTGAATAAATTATCTTAAAAAACATAGATTTTGACATAAAACAGTAATTACATACAGGGAAATTGATTTGTGCAAAGTACCTGTAGGCGTACAGATGTGATGGAGCTCTCATAATCAGCTCACAATTTCCTCTTTTGCTCTGAAAATACCCATGTCATTTCTTTGTCCCTCTCTCCCTTTTGTTTCTCTCACTCTCTTTGAAAAAAGTGCACAAGTGTTTCATTAAAGGGAGGGCTGTTCGGTGAAGTGGAGTAACTTGACCTGACTGACTGACCAAATATTCAGACTGTGCCCTTCACCTCCTGCTTTCACTCCTTCCTCTTCGCGTGCATATAGGAGGAGGGTCTGTCCTGGATCTGTGCACAGGGCGAGTCCATGTGACCTTATAAACTACATGGATCACTCTTCTTCAGGCTCAGGCATCACTCACTCAGGTTTTACATAGTGGTCTCTTCCCATTCCAGCTCAACATCACCTGAAATCCAATACAAATGTGTGCAATGAACAATGACACCTGAAGAGTGCATGCATGTGTGTGTGTGTGTGTGTGTGTGTGTGCAGGAGTGTGCAGTTTACCTTCCATGGCATCCAATGAGTCCAGCTTCTCCAGAGCAGAATAGTTGACAAACCAGATGGATTGGCTGTTGCCTTTGCTACTCAGAAGGTCCAATGTACTTTGGTGTAGGAACATATACTGGGCCTGACAGTAAACAAATTATTTTAATCAATCAGACCACACACACACACACACACACACACACACATACACACAGAGAGAGAGAGAGAGAGAGAGAGAGAGAGAGAGAGANACACACACACACACACACATACACACAGAGAGAGAGAGAGAGAGAGAGAGAGAGAGAGAGAATACACTGGAGGGATTATATATCCAAGTTGGCCTGGAAATGTCTTGGGATCCCTGAGGAAGAGCTGGAGGATGGCCAGATAGCTACTGAGCTACTTTGCTTAGCATGCTGCGGTGAAAAATGGATTGATAGGCAGTTTGCAGGTGGATTCAGTTTCTTTAAAAATCAATTTTCACCACTCAAGTCATTTTCATCTGCATCAAGACTTCTTGATGCAGATGAAAAACAAATATGAAATGGTTTAGAATTCCCCAGCCCTGCAAGTTTCACCTTAATGCTGCAGCAGTCACAGTGAGCTTTGCTTTCTCTCAGCCTATTTAAGCAGAACTTAAAGTTGTTTTGTTGAACAACCTGGTTCCTTAATTTTGCCCAACATCCCTATTTTACTCATCAACTTTATTGCAAATGTGGGGGTGTGGAGACAATTTAAGAGGAGTTCAATGTAAATGCATGTCACAACATCAGATGTCCAGATAATGTATCCAGATACAGAGCTCACATATTAATGCACTATGTAAATGGGGTCTAAGTAAGAAGTAGGACATCTAGGCCCCATTTACAGCTTGCATTAACATGCAATCCTGTTATCCGGATACATTATGCAGATACTGAGAGTGCATGTTAATGCAAAGTGTAAATGCTCGCAGCATGCATTGGGATAAGAATGCTGTCTGATTTACCAGACCACATACTTCACACATACTTTTTAAAAATGTATTTTAAAAATGGATGAAGTTTGTCCATGGAGCAAGGAGGAAGAGCTTTAGTAGCATAACAGCTGCACCCAGAGAGCCAATCACAGTGCAGGCAGCATCCACATAACCAGAACGCATGTTTGTGCAGATGCAACTCTCATCATCAGATGTCATCAGCTAGATAATGTATCTGGCTACTGAGATTACATTTTAATGCAAGGTGTAAAAGGATATTTGTGATGTAACCATTTGTGAGTCTTTTATGATTCATAAGTATATTTGGTCAACTTATATTTTGTTTATTCTCTCTAGTTATGAATTTGAGCCATAGAAATAAAATACATGTATATATTTATGAGGTGAACCCACCAGATTCTGAACCATACACATCCTCTCACTGCGCAGTTCAGCCACCAGCCCATAAACATCCACAAAGTCGTGGTCTCTGACATGCTGAACGAGATGGTCAAGAGCGATAAACACACCAGTCCTGCCCACACCAGCACTGAGGAAACAGTAAAAGAACAATAATGTCTATTGGCTTGTTCCATTTACAGTGATTTAAAGGTTTATGTCCTCCTTGTGGGTGAGCACAACAGTACAGAAGTGGCTATTACATCATTTACAGTAATTGAATTGCTGACATCGAATGTCAAACAAAATTATACCATAAACAGAATACAGAAGTAGTACTGTAGAACTAGAATTTATCCAGTATCAGCAGAATAAATACTGAAGTGCCACTGTACCTGCAGTGTACCGCTATAGTGCCGCTCTCATGTCGATTGGCCCTGACAGCTTTAACAAACTGAATGAGTGTGCTGCTGGACTCTGGGACTCCATGTTCAGGCCAGGATGTGTAGTTGAAGTGATGAACCACCATGCAATTCCCATGCTAGAAATGTGACAGAGAGTCAGTAAATTAATGGTTTAATTAACAGCATCTCACAAAAGACACAAAATTATGAGGTTTTTGTTATAATGTTCATATTAAAACGGCTGTTAAAACTGTAAAAATTAAACATTCCATTGAGGAAATAAATGGGAAGTTTATTTAATAAAAATTTCAGATGTCATTTCATAAATGTCCTCTATATATTGTATTTTACATATCTTACATTTTAAATTACTCAGATTTAAATATGGCAAATTAGTGCATAATAAAGTTATCATATTGTCTGTGTTTTTAGTGTTTCAAAGTTTATATTATGCTGCTTAGGTGTGTGTGTGTGTGTGTGTGTGTGTGTGTTATTAGCTTCGTTACCCTTTCTACTTTCANGGTGTGTGTGTGTGTGTGTGTGTGTGTGTGTGTGTTATTAGCTTCGTTACCCTTTCTACTTTCAGGGTTCTGACAGTCCAGTCAGGAAATACATCCTCTGACAGTTTGCTAATATAAATGTCTCCAAACACAGACAGCGGCTTGTTGTCTTCTGGCCAATACTTGTGACACCGAATCTGAAACACACACACACACACACACACACACACACAAACACAGTGAGTTGTAAAGCAGTCCAAAAACCACACCCAGGCCTATCCTGGTATACTATGTAGTGATTCTATTACAATATTAAATCTGTCATGACTCACTCGGCCTTTCTCGTAACATTGTGTGAGCATAGCGATGGTGCGTGTTCCTGTTTCCCAGATCATCCTCCAAAAGTCACCCACTGTGCCAGGAAGAGGACCCTGGGTGGCTATGAACTCATTCGGACACAGGTAGCCCTGCAGACACAGAATGAGAATCTCAAAAAAGTATACAGAATTACTGAAAAGATGCATAAAAAAAAAAACTATATGGAAAAAATTTACTGAACAAAACAAACAACTTTGAGTATTATGATGTGTTTGAATTCAAATTTCTGGAACAAACTGGAAAACTTAAAGGACCATACCATCCATTTTGCATGTTTGAGCCTAATATATTCAACTTTCATACATGTAAGGTTGCTGACAATCATTTCCCAAAAGATAAAACCGTATTTCAGCTTTCCTGATATTTTGCAAAATCTCTTAATCTTTCAAAATCAAATATTCAAGTGATACACCCACCTTAAAAATCTATGTTTCACCTGCTAATAGTTACGCAAAATTATGAAGCCATGGTTATTAAAATTTTTCGATAAATGCAGGTCTTCTTTTGGGACTATATTTTCCGGTGAGACATACATTCACTCCACGCTTTTTATTGCACTTAAACGCTAAAATTACAAAACTTCAAAAAAACCTGNCATACATTCACTCCACGCTTTTTATTGCACTTAAACGCTAAAATTACAAAACTTCAAAAAAACCTGAGTACAGGTCTTGTTCACGATGATGGATTACCTATCCCAAGAACATTTCAAGTATCAACAAGTGATTTTAATAGCGTACCAGAATGAACTGAAACCAATGGCGGTCTGGAAGGCAGAATTTTTTTTTTTAATCCACCGTTCCAGTAGTATGCTTTGGGAAATGATTGTCAGTAATATTACATGTAGGAAAATTGACTATATTAGGCTCAAACAGGCAAAATGGATGGTATGGTCCTTTAACATTATTGTTTCCATAATCTGGAATATAGACAAGCATTTTTGTAAACTTTAAAATAAGATGCCATTTCCTAAGGTTAGCTGCTAGAAGAGAACTGAAAAGAGACACAGAAAGAACCAGAAGCAGAAAGAGAGATGGAATAATTCTCCTCTAATTGCAACCAATGTGTGTCATAACCGAATAAGTGGTGTCAAAACCTGTGAATGACTGATGTGGATGCCACCCTGCAGGTCAAACACTGAGCATTTAGCAGCTGATTACTTATACTCACTGAGATGAAGCTGGCGTTGATGTAGTCAGAGCCTGGAGTGCCTGCTTCTGACATTAGCTTGACTCGGTTGTTATTATCTGGACACAGAATAGTGAGAAGTGTGTGGTAGTGGTGTGTGAAATGCAGCTGTGTAAACGGTGCTAACAATCGGTGAAATTCACACATCACCAGTATCGTCCTTTAATATATGCAACAGATATGTGTGTATGGTCTGAATACAATCCAAGTTGTATTCCTACAATTTATTTATTTAGTTATTTCGGATCAGACAGCTGTTTTTTGTGTTTTGTTTTTGTTTGTTTTTTGTTTTTTTTTGGGGGGGGGCTCTTTATAGAAAACCCTTTAATAAATATATGTCAGTTATGTGATCTATCTATATATTCACATTTTTTCACTAATAAAGTGTTGATTATAAAAAAAAATAAAAAATGGTGAAGTCCGTGTATAGTTTATATTGGTATGGATATTTTGACCTACTGATTATCATTTCGAGGACATTTTACTAACAAGCATTATTTTTCTGGGTGCCAATTTCACGTACAAGGTTTGATGTTGGTGAAGCGGTTCTTGGATCGATTCCAGGGAAGATCAGCGTCTGAGGTGGCCAGGTCCTGCAGCAGCTTGGGGAGCTCCTGCAGAGAGAAATCTTAACAAATCAGCATGACACACACATGTCTATGAGGTTCTCAGTCATCCAGATCGTTGGTTATCAAACAGCGTAGTTCAAGGTAATTGAACTTGAATACATTACTCATCCATGTGCCTTCTTCAGTTCTGTGGAGGGCAGTAAGCAGCAATGTCCAATGTCCATATTTTGGAGAGAGAAGACAGATGGTTTGAAAGAGGAGTTAGAGGACCATACCAGCCATTTTGCATATTTGAGACTAATATATTCATTTTTCATATATGTAACATTACTGATCAATCATTTCCCAAAGCATACTACTGGAACAGTGAATTTAAAAAAAAAAATCCTACCTTCCAGACCTCCACTGGTTTCAGTTTATTCTGGTTCTATTAAAATCAAGTTGTAGACACTTGAAATGTTCTTGAGATAGATAATCCATTATTGCGAACGAGACATATATTCAGGTTTTTTGCCGAGGTTATGTAATTTTAGCATTTAAGAGTAATAAAAAGCATAGAGTGATCTGAAAATGCTTCCTGTTATCTGTTCTTCACTACAGCACTTGAATGCACCACTAGGAAGCATTTTCAGATCACTCGGCACTTTTTGTTTAAATGCTAAAATTCTGTAACTTCGAAAAAACCTGTATACACGTCTTGTTCATGATGATGGATTACCTATCCCAAGAATGTTTCAAGTATCAACAAGTTGATTTTAATAGTGTACCAGAATGAACTGAAAACAATGGTGATCTGGAAGGCAGGGAAAATTTTTTTTAAATTCACTGTTCCAGTAGTATGCTTTGGGAAATGATTGTCATTAACGTTAACGTTACGTGTATGAAAATTAAATATATTAGGCTCAAACATGCAAAATGACCAGTATGGTCCTTNACGTTACGTGTATGAAAATTAAATATATTAGGCTCAAACATGCAAAATGACCAGTATGGTCCTTTAAAGAAGTCAACTATGTCAAGAGGAGAAACCACTACTGATTACTGACTACTGACTGGTCTACTTACACTGTTGTCCTAACATTTCTATCCCTGCACTGTCAAGTTGTAGAGTAGTTTGAACCTCCATTCATGTAACTCTAACACCTCCAACCACATTCACATAACTACCATGTGACTCCCATGTGACCCAAGGAGTCACCTGGGCCAAGGTGTGAACTACACTCGGGGGATAAATGCTGGTTTACTGCCCACCACTGACTCAGAACTGAAGAAGCTACTTGAATAAGGGGGCAAAACATCTTCAAGATAAACAGCAAGTTCAGCTGCCTTGAACTACTACTTCTAGACACACACATAATGCATGCAAACACAGATCCATTGGGTTAAATATCAGGTTCGGGGCATCACTTACGGCAAACTCTTCCTGGAACTTGACATTCTCATTGGCACACAAATCTTCTACATGCTGTAGAAAAGATTTCTTGTTCACAGGCCTGGCAGAGCGGGTAAAAGAACGGACAGATTGTTGAACTAAATTTCCCCAAAACAACAAGAAGCCTGTTTTCTGTAAATTTATTTGAGGTTCCAGCCTGTAATACTGAGCAGCACAGCACATGCTGAGCTGCTGCAGCTTGTGTGTAAATATTCACACTATTAATATTAGATGACTTACTTGAGTGATTTCCTGTAGCTGAGGAGCCTGGACAAAATAGATAGCAAAAATAAAACATCATAAACCCAGTAGTCATGGTCCTCAGTGCAGCACTGATGTCCATGACAGTTGGATTGATCCTCATCCAAGAGAATACATGGTACTGTATGTTTAAGCAAATGATGACACATTTGTTTTATCCATTCCACTGAGATGTAATGCTAAGAGACCAACTTTGATGTTTCAGTCTAAAAGAATACATGAACAGCAGTAAAGCTGAATGAAACGTGAATATCCCCATGTGAATGCTATTTTCTTTTCATTACTGAAGACTTCTAGCTACGCAGATCCTCAGCTATTTAAATAGGATTTTATTTTGTGCACTTTAAAACTGCCAAGCAAGTAATTTTAGGATATAAAGAGGGTAAACAAATTAAAATGGCATCAAGCAGAGGAGTGTCAGCATGGCGTTGCAATACCGACAAGAGGAAACGGAGCACACGAGGCAATACACTGATGCTAATGATTCATCCCAGCTAGACAAACCACAAGCAAGCATTTATAATTAAAATGATGATGACGCACACTCTAAAAATGTTACTTAATGAGGCTTGAAATAAAAATAAAAAATCAGCATTTTGAATGAATAACAATAACTTAATAGCTGAAAAGTATTGAGTTGATGCTGCATATGTTTTTGTTAATTGTCAACTTCACATATGTCTCAGACTAAAGGCTGAAGACTGAATTTGCCTGGTCTGCTGTTTTTTGTTTTTTTTTTGTTTGTTTGTTTCTTTGTTTGTTTTTTAAGGTAAAACTCAGCCAGACTGCAGGAGGGATAAAATGTAAGTTATACGTGAGTGACTAATTTTCTTTTTTGAATTATATACAAATGTACAAGCAGACAATGCAAGGAACTACTTAAACACCAAATGAAATCACAGCTTGTGTAATGTTAAATAACAGTTTTTAAAGTTGATGGAATGATACATTTAGCTAAAGTTACTGATCATATTTTTAAAATTGTTTTTCAAAACAAATGATTATTTTTACATTTTAACAACATACTTTTGTATTATAATGACATATTTTTCTCATTATTGCTACATAGGCCTACCAAATTACTGTTTAACAAGAAACTTTTCTCGTTATAACAACGTTCAGCATATCTTGTGTTAATAAGAACCTTTCTCATTATTACACAAAACCAATGTCTTGTTATAACAAGATCCACAATTGTCGTGTTAAACCAAGGAACATTTTACATTATAATGACATACAAAATGATCTCATTATAACAAGAAATTTTTCTCACATAACGTGATAAGTTGGAATGTTGTTATAACAAGAAACTTCCATATGTTGTTGTAAGGAGAAAAAGGTCAAAGCCAAAGAGAAGAGTCTATATCTGAGAA
The DNA here is from genome assembly GCA_014773175.1 of Lucifuga dentata. Taxonomy (NCBI): domain Eukaryota; kingdom Metazoa; phylum Chordata; class Actinopteri; order Ophidiiformes; family Bythitidae; genus Lucifuga; species Lucifuga dentata. The sequence goes on along the minus strand of VXCM01000016.1, from coordinate 189,142 downwards.
ACTGATAATGACTTGTTTACATGATTAATTAAATTGTACTTAATGCTGTGAATGAGACATAGCAGAAAATTCTTCTATATTGAGCACAGCAGATGGTGACTTATTAAGTATGCCTACAGAGTCCACAACAAAATGACAACAACTGAATCATCATGAAGGATGGCACATGAAATCTTTTCTTCCCTCTACAGCCCAACTTATGTTTTAAAGAGAATGCTTTCTTGAGAAAACTATGTTTATAACGCAAAAGTATCTCCATAAAATGTGGAAATCTTTCTCATTAGAATGAGAAACTGGGCCAAAAATGTTTTTACAATGATGGCAGCAATATGCTTTTAGAAGACAGCTGAGTTCTAATTGTGAGACTCAAGATGATTCAAGTTTGGTCAGGAACAGATGTCTTGCTGGTGGGATGTTTGGTATTTGTGAGTGAAACTGCAGAGAAATGGCATAACTATTTTCCATTTTTATTTTTGTTCCAGCTGTCAGTCACCTGACACTGTGTACAGGACTTAGACAAGTGCAACCCCAGACACCTGAAATAACTCCACCCACTACATTACACTATTCCCAATTGTTTTCATAGAAATTTTAATCAAGTTTCATACAAATCCCATCCATATGGAAGAGCAGCTTTAAGATTTTTTTCCATTTCATTTTCTGTTTATCACTTCAACAGAGTGTTGTTCACTTTAGTCACCATTCTGCTTGGTTTTATATAATTTCAAGCGTGTTCGTGCTGTTATCAGGTCCATGCTGAATAAAACAGCATTGACTTATTCTCTTTTTCATGGAGTTTCATAATATGATCAAAAGGGGAAGAGAAGTTATATCCTGGCTGAGGAGGAGGGTCTTTTNTTTTTTTTTTTTTTTTTTTTTTTAGGTAAAACTAAATCAGACTCTATCTTTGTGTTACTGCCATGTTTCAAAATATGTATTTGTTTTAAAATAAAGTGGTTTTCAAAGTGACTTGAAGTCTTGGTTTGACATGCCTGCCTCAGGGTGGTGAAGTGCACACTGGGGATATTAGCAGTGCTGTGATAAAGATCATAGTCACCAGAGATGCTTTGGTGCCTGATCCTGCCCGCGCAAGTATTATGATCAAAGGAAAAGAAGTCCCTGTGAGGGAAGTGGATGTACAACCTGGATGTGCTTGTGCCTTGCTAATGGGTCTGATATACTGATATATATCTGAGTTACCCAAAAGAAATGAAGTACACCCTTAATGGTTCAAATTTATTTCTGATGCTTGTGTTCTGTTTCTTTTGAAATAAAACAGGAGTCGTGTTGTATTATATTTCATATTGTATATGTATTATATTATCTACATTAAAAAAATGACTCACAAATGAACTGTGTCTTCCATATTCCCGTAACAAGAATACATGGAGCCATTTTCTTTGTTTTTAGTGCATTTAGTGTGCAATGTCCTTTAAAAAAAAAAAAAAAAAAAAATGTCATTATTGCAAAGACTGGATATCAGTTCAGGGGCTGGATCCTCCTTAGTCTACATTTGTAGACTAAATATATTGCAAAGGGCCAATAACACCATTACAAAGCTCTGAAAAATGCAATGATGTATCTTCTGGAGCACTCAGCATCCCGTAATCCATTATGTGCTTCTCTCTTGTTTAATGGAGCATTAAAGTGATCTTCATCAACTTGTAAAATATAAAATTTGTGGCCACATTGTTATTATCAGGTATCTGCATTCAGGTGATAAGAACGGGTATAGAAAATGGATGGTATGGATGAATGATAAGAACATTGTATAACCTGAATTGGACCAATGGAAAAAAACAAATACTGCAGGATGTTGAAAAATGGTTTAAACTCCAATGTACGGTCTAAGCAGCCTGAACATATTGTGGTTCACATGTCATTTCAGGAGAAATGGAGGTAATATGGATTCATTATTAACTAGGTACAGTTTGCTAGTAACAACTGTAAACTCAGGTGTCATGGAAGTTGCCCAAGTCCACTGCTGGTATTTACATTGTTGGTCATTTGAGAACCTTCCCACTGAAAGCTTGGAAATATTTAACTTTGCAAGTTGAGAAGAAGGACCTGAATGTACCATCATTTTGGTCACTGTGTAATCTTAAAGTTGAATCATTTCATTATGGTGGGAGGAGTAGGTTCAGTCGGCTGAATTGGGTCACAGTTTTTGTTTTTTGTAAGTGTTAATGTTATTGTACATAGGTTTGTATGAAGCTTCTGATGTTAAAAGAAACTATTTGGACTGTGGTAAGTTTCAGTTAATAATAAAAACTAAGAGCTACTTGTTATTTATTCTTAAACAGTAGGTAATAATTTGCATGGAAACTGAGTTTGATGAAATAAAATCAATAGTTTGAGGACCTTAGACTCCTCAAGTCAAAGTAATTTTAGGTAGGTTCAACTCGATGTAGCTTGTAGAAGTCAAAGAAAATCATTTTGGTTGTACATCTGACAATAAAAGACTCATAAGATTACTTAATACAAAGTTGGAATTAAAAAACATCCATGCAAATTGTTACCTTTTTTTTTTTCAAAGCTGAGTCATTCTATTATTTTGTGAGTGCATACTGATGGATGAAAAGTTCACAGCAACACACAGGGTGATACACACCAAAACACTGCACACACAGACTAAAGCCAACTTACTGGATGACATATATCTCTTTCCTTCTAAAGAAGAAGGAAGAATACCTGGTGGGAGAAGAGCACCGAGTGAGAAAAAAAGCAAAGCATAGGCAGCCCTGGATGGGCCCATCAATGCATGTGTCTGCATGCAAGCAAAGCTATTTGTGCCATTTATGTGAGTGAAAGCGAAAGGTGTGTTAGTTTAACTGTACAGCATAGACTCCTCAAAAAGATGATGTTCAGTGTCCACGTCACAATGGAGCAAAGATGCAGAAAGACACACGGTCTTAACACCAAACTGGATTTGAAGGCAGCAGCTTAACACTAAGCACAACAGACATTTTCCAAAGTCGAAGACCGTAGCTGTTAAAATTGCCCTTAAAAATTTACATCTCAGCTACTAAATCACCAGTAAGTTATATAAACTAAACTTCTATTGTCTGCTGCAAACATACTGCTGACTGGCCTTTCCCAAAATCCAAGGTTTCCTTGTAAATTCACAGGTTAACTTTACTTTTTGCACTCCTTCTAAAATTGGCAAATGGCAAATCATTGTCAGGAACTGGAAGAGTGCCTTGTTTTCAGGAATGAATGGGTAAACTATGAAGAGGCACTGGATAGAAAATAATGTTCTATAGGTCAGACAAGTATTTTCTCAAATGTATTATGTTTATACATTCAAAGTGGAGACATATTTGTATTATATACTTGTGTAGCAATACAAAGTTGATATTGACATTAAATGCCTTATTGCAGCAAATGAAGCTTCACATATTGAAAAATGCCTCATTTGCATTTGGCCATCAGTGATCTGGATACTCTGATGTAAAGTTGTAGCTTAAGAAAGAAAAGCTAATTCCAACATTTCATTGTCTGCACTCTCATTCGTGTCAGAAAAGAAAAAAGAGGAGGGTTAGTGTAAAGTGTTGTTGTGTGCACCCAGCTCAAAACCCCTGAAAACGTGAATGTGATATTAAGGGATGTTTTAAGATTCAAACGACACACCGGTTGAGTTTCTCTTCTTTCAGCTCCAGATCTGCCACAGCGATCAGCTGATCCAGTTTACATTTGATATCTACTTTCTCAGCATCACTGGGTGAATAGGTCCCGCCCTCTTTCTTGCAAGGATGGATGCTAAGATTCAATAAGGAGCATGACAAACATTTAAACAATTAAACATCTCTTCCATGGTAGTAATAGAAGTACATACTGTTCATTTTTATCCTGTATTATCAAAATGTTTCAATATTTATACTTCATAAATACTAATGAAGCCACAGATAGAAACACAAGGAAAGCTGTGTTATTACACACACATACACACACACCCCAGTGTCAACACATGAAACTTAAATTCTAAAATTTCCCCTTAATTTTCTGTATATTCTACCTGCTTGTTTCAGTGTTTTATTGAAGCTATATAACTCTTAAAATTATTTAAAAAATTCAATCCCTAGACACCTGTTTTTATGGCTACACCATAACCTTAAATGGAAATATTGCAGATTTCATGCAATATATATTTTTTACACATCTTCCTGAAATTGATTCTGTCATATTTGGTATCTTTTGCAAACATCAGGATTTTCACTAGAATTTACAATGAAGTTCTCTGAGTTTGAACAATTCTTAAATGCACAAGATGAGTTTGCAAAGACAGTGGGTATTTTAGAATTTAATATGCAAACTCTTAATGCGATGTGTGAGTGAGTTTCATCTAGGAAGGTATGTTAAAGTTCAATATAATGTAGTTTTTATGGTGTATGCTAATACCAGCCACCACAAGGGCTTTTGAAGTACCATAAGAAACACCAGAATTTAAATAAATTTAATCACAAAATGTACTATAAAAATAGAAAATATACATTATATTGTTATTTAAAAAAAAAACAACCTTAGCAATACAAGAATTTGCAGATGACAACAAATTTAGGCTGCGATGTGATTTTGTGCATTAATGGACAATCACATGGTAAACTGCGATTAAATGTAGGGATTCGATACATGTGAAAGTTAGTAAGTGAATGACTCAGTGTCAGTGGCCAGTCTCACCTGACACACACACAGATAATAATGATTATCACAGCCAAGAAGAAGGAGAGGAGAACACCCAGAATGATCTGCTCATCTCTGGTCAACACCCCTTTCTCTGCTAAGACACAGAATGGAAAACAACACACAACAACAACAACACGGTTATATATGGGTTATTTTTAAAGTTTGTAATGGAGAGCAAGATGGAAAGTACCATAAATACCTGCAGTTTTGATATGATCAGAGTACTCTGAGTCTGTGAACTCGCCCAGGATGTTAGTGGCTCTGAATTTAAACCTGGTAATTTGGAACAACAATGTGACTAATGCATTAGTACAGACAATTTGTATACATTTGTGTGTGTTTATGTGTGTGGGTACTCACACATAGACTGTGTTAGGCTTCAGAGGTCCATTGCAGAATTTATCATTTTTCCAAACTTTCATCGTGTTCTCCATACACTCATTGTTCTCTCCGATCACGTATGTTTCTGTGCTGTTGTGTGCCGCCTTGTTCTTCAAACAGGGTGGGTTGGGGAACCCCTTGTCAGTCAGGTAAGGGGCAGGATGATGAAAAAATGCATTCTTCCAATTCGTCAGGTTTTTGCTGTCTTTTACTGTGATGGGATGAAAGTAAGAAAGAAAAGGAACCATTGAGGCACTGAGTCAAATTTCCACTGATGTTAAGCCCTGCGGCTGTCACTTACATTTTCCCTTTTTTGTGAGCTTTAGGAAAGAATGATGCAAAACAAAATTCTACTTGAAGTTTAAAACACAATTCAGGAAATTTGGCTTTTAAGACATGGCCCTTTAACCACGTGGATTCAACTAAAAGTGAAGGTTGTCAATGTTTTTGTATAGACATACCCCCTGACTCAGCAGCGATGACCTGAATGTTTGTGATTGGTCCATTGTCGTCACTATAGAAACAGGCAGGCATGTAGATGGTGATACTCCTGTGGGTTACCATGGCAACCCCTGCACTGGTCTGCACTACCTGGGGTCTTTTGGTTGGCTTGGCCGGAGCTGAAACACATGCACATGTAACCAAATAGGAGATAGTGCACAAATAAATAAACAAACACACACACACACACATACACACACACACACACACACACACACACACACACACAAACTGAGGTTGTGCAGTTGTAGTCTTACTCTACCACATTTGTAAAACATGACAAACAGGGTGCTACTCTGAATAATCACATATGTCATAAAGACCAATTATACTGCACAGTAGCAATTTTCCATATAGCATCTATCCTATATGGCTGCAGCAACAAAGAGAAACTCTGTAGAGCAGCCAGAGCAAACCAAATAAAAGATGTACCTTTGATCCCTGTTGTTACTTGGACTTCTGGGCTGAGTGGGCCCTCACCAGCCCCATTCACTGCTGCAACCTAGAAAGAGACGAGCAGGTGGAAGGAAGACAGCATAAAAAAGAATACAATAAACACAGAGAAAGATGTGAGGTGAGGTTATAGAGGTTTTGTAACCCTCAAGGGACTGACTACAGAATGAAGCGAGTATGTCCTCACCCGTAAACTGTAGCTGTGTCCTCCCTTTAGACCCTCTATGACAACAGTCAGAGTGTTATTCTCTTTTTGGATGATATTAAGTTGACGGCTGGTCATAACCAGCTGGCCCTTCTGGTAAATCTGCACCATGTAAGACTTGATGTTTCCATTTGGCTCCACTGGGGGGGTGAAGGTTAATAACACACGTGTAACTTCCTCTGGGACAACTGACACGTTTACATTGTTGGGTGGGTCTTTGGGTTCTGGAGGATAGAGTAGTAAAAGTAGTATGGTAGAGAAAAATAAAAAATAGATATTTTTGATATATTTACAGGTGGTAATGAGGAGAGTTGTTGTTATTAGTGTAAAATGATGTAAACTGCCACATACTCTCTTCCTTTGTTCGGATGAGAAAAGGCCCACTAGCCTTCCCGTCCCTCATGGCGTCCTCCAGTGGACCGGTAAAGGCAGTGACAGTCACAGAGTAGTTTGTGAAAGCAGTCAAGTTAGCCATAATGATGGTCTTCAACTCCCCCGGAGCACGAACGGCTGAGTGGTTCAAATTTGGATCATCCGGCTGACATAATAGTAGAGACATGGAAACATTTTCTTCTTGTATGTGTGAGAACATAGCTGGAATAATTTCAGGTGTTCTGAATTTTGCAACAGCTTAACCTGCTTCAGGATCCACTGCTGGTATTTTAAAATCCCTGGTCAGCAGAGCAACACATGGACCTTTATTTTTTTTCTCTACATCTAACTGTTTGCATTCCACTGGTGGCAAAGCATGTGCATATATTGGTGTGTTTGAATGCACTAATGGTACTCACTGAGGTAACCTGCACAAGATATGAAGTTGGTCCTGAGAGAACAGCAGGAGCCTCCCATGTAATTCGCAGGCTGCTGGAGGTAGAAGTCACCTTTAGGAAACGGGGAGGGTCATCAGGATCTGCAGAAAGGGATAGGAATAAAAGTACTCCATGTGAGTGCTCATGGCCTGCTACTAAATACTAAACAAAAAGGCACTCAGAGCATATTCTAGGGATGGCAATTTCACATCTAGTTAGATTATTTCAAAACGCTTCAAAAACTCTATCTACTGGCAGGTGTTGTAATTGCAGCAGTATTGAACGCCTCCTCTTCCAAAACGTGAAGTTTTCGTGCAGATCAAACCACAAATTATTAATTGAGGCCTTGTATTATATATAAGTGAGCAAGGAGATGCACACTTTGTGCTGATGACATAAATATGCTTCTGACTTCTGACATAAATATTTATCTTATCACATCTATGTCATGGCAGCTGACAACAATTTTTTGTTTATTATACTTATGAGATGATGATTATGTCTGCATTTAATTTGTGCCAACTGTTCAATTCGACACCAGTTTTCAATAAATCCTTTCCCTTGATTCATTGAAGAAAATTGTAGTGCATTTGGTGGAGTTTTGCCACGCCTCCTAAACCGTCGTGTGACGACTGTGTGAGAAGTTTCCAAACGGTTGTCGGAACACCATATTGGAACGGGGAATGTCGGTGTGTTTCAAAACCGTTCGAACTTCTGTGTCCAAATTGCCATCCCTAGTGTATTCCGTCCATCAAGGATTTTATAGATATTAGTGCACACAATTTTGGCAGCTAATTATAGAAAAATTGTGAGGAATATCAAAAAACAAAGACATTTTTTCCCCCAGCTTGGTCTAGACATTCTACATGCAACATTTGTGTCAACTGAGCCAAAACTGTAGGAGAAGATAAAAAAAAAAACTGTTTGGGAAAAAAATTCAAAATGACAGAAACTCTAATCGGGTAGAAATGGGTGTGGCCTATATGGTTGGATGTAACTAGATCCAAGGAAGAAACAAACTTTGATTCAATGACTTGCAGGTCAAAAGTTAGAGCTAAAATGTAAAAGTGGTTATTACAGTGCCTCTATCAGGCACCTCCAAAACTTAATCACCTCTTCCTCTTGGCATTATTTGTCTGTCCCCATAATTTCATCTAAATCCATCCATAACTTTTCAGATATCCTACTAACAAACAAATGGCAGATCACATAACCTCCTTGACGGAGGTAATAAATACTAAGGTGTAGGAAGAGGTCTTATCACTGCCATGTTCTTACTCCCAATCAGAGTGCGTGTGTAATTCCAACGTGTGTAATCTCCAACTCCAGCGCTGGTCACAGCTGCCACTTTGAAGCGGTAGTATCTGTATTTAGCCAGAGATTGCAGTGTGGCATTGTAGAGCTTTTCAGAGCCGCCTGAAACATTCACTGACTTTACCATATCAGAGATCACACAGTCTGAGTCCAGCTCTTCCTGAGGGACAAGCTGTGCAGTGTCAGGTTCACACTGAGGTGAAAGCAGCTGTGCTATGATGCGATACTCTTTCAATAAGCCTGGAATGGAGAGCGGCGGTGCCCACTTAAGTGTCACAGTGTCAGGTGTGACCTCAGATATGACCATAAAGTGAGGGGCACCTGGGGCTGCCAAGGGAGGAAAAAAAAGAACTTAAGTCAGTTTTCATTTCTGTATTAAATCCATTAAATTCATAGAAAACTACAGAGATATGGTGTAAAGAGAGGAGGGTGTACAGGGTAACAAACTATGCATGATTCTGAACGTGCATATACAATATGCACGTTCAGAATTGCACATTCATATATACAGTATGAATGCACATTCGTATATGCAATAACACAATATAGAAGGAAAGGCTACCTGATTCAGAAAGAGTGGTAGCAGTACAGTTTATTTTATCTCCTGGTCCTGCAGAGTTGACTGGAATCACAGTGAGGGTGTACTCCTGATCTGGTGACAGTCCAGTCACTGTGTACTCTAGTGTGTGGCCCTGGTGCGTAGAGGACTGTGAGTTGAACTCCACAAGGATCTGGTAAAAAAGGATCTGTCCATTAGGGCTGGCTGGAAGGTCCCAGGATAGCTGAATTGAATCCCAGCTCACTCCTGAGCAAGAAAGGTTCCTCACTTCATCAGACACTGGAGAGAGAGAGAGAGAGAGAAAGTTACAGTAACAATCCAGTATGAGTTACAAACAGCAACAGAAATCTGCTATTTTGGCTTTTGCAAAGAAACAAATGGTCTTTTTAACTTAACTTTGTAATTCTTTTTTGTTGTATCCGAGAGAAATCAACCTAGTTTAACTTGTCCTGTACATTTTCTATACTATTTTTCAAAACATAAAACTGTACTTTAGTTTTTCCCCTAATCTTTCAAAATCAAATGTTCCTTTAAGTTTTAAAATTTCTGAGCTAAAGAGCAGAAGTATAATTCAACAAGAGGTATGTCTGAAGAAGATGTGTACCTGATTCATTAGTGGTGAAGGTCACGGGGCTGCTGAATTGGTTCCCGTGGCCCACGCTTGTGTAACTGTAAACACTGATCTCATAGGCGCTATTTGGCTTGAAGCCCGATATATACGCCATGGTTGATGGACCAGAGGAGTTCTACATGTGTTCACACAAGCGCAAAGCCCATAAAAATGACTAAAACTTTAGGCACAAGCAACTGACATGAAAGAACAAATAATGAAATGTGATTACTGTAGTCGATAATATATCTATGAGGGCTCATATGTGCCACATGCATGTATGTGTAATGCTAATGCTGAGTGGTGTTTGGAATGTGAAATTAGAGCTTCCTTATCTGTGACAAAATGTTTCTAACACACGTGTATGTGTGTGTGTGTGTGTGTGTGTGTGTGTGTTTTGTTGTGTTGCTNATGTTTCTAACACACGTGTATGTGTGTGTGTGTGTGTGTGTGTGTGTGTGTTTTGTTGTGTTGCTATGGAGTAGTTTTTGGTGTGTGAAATTAGCAGCAGTACCTTGTGTGTGATGGTGTGTGTAATGAGCTCTCGGATCCTAAACCCATAAAGTGTTACCACTCCATTGGGGTCTAGAGCAGGCTCCCAGCTCAGCCACACAGAGTCAGCTGTATGGTTGTATATAGTCAGGTTCCGGGGAGGGGACATGGGGCCTGAAACATAAAGTTAATCAGATAAAAAGACGACAAAAACTCATATATGCAAGTGTTTAATACATAAACACCATCTTGTCGGGCTATATATTACCATGAGTGTTTTCAAACTAACCTCCTTCATCAGTGTGTAGCATCAGCAGGAGGGCAGGCCCTGAGCCTTTACGTGTTGCTGCTGTAATGGTGAGGTTGTACTGTGTGTATGGAAGTAGGTCAGTGAGGATGAACGAGGTGTTGGGGGTATGGGTGGTGTTGGAGCCTCCTGGGCCGAATAACGTGAGGGCATACTCTGTTATCTCCCCATTGGCCTCCAGGGGGTGCTGCCAGACCACAGAGATGGAGGATGATGACAGGTTCCTGGTGGACACCAGCAACGGAACAGAACTAGGCGCTGAAGACACACATCCATACACATATCAGTGACAGTGTGAACTCAAAAAAGAATAACTGCAACTTTTTAGACCATTTCTTTTTCATCTAAACTCACTGTCATCATCTGTTCTCAAGTACAGAGTGCTGGTTTGGTTGTAAGCAGGACCAGCACCAGTTGCTGGAGTAACAGTGAACACATAGGGGAAAAACTTCCTCAGCTTGGTGAACAGGTAGACAGTGTCAGTTGTATTTGCTTTGATCGTCTTGTTGACCAGTCCAGATTGGTTTGTGGGTCCACCAGCCTCCTGCAATGTGAGCAGATAGTAGGGACGACCATTTGGCTGCAGAGGAGGGTCCCAGCTGACAATGATGGTTGTGGAGCTGAAGATTTGAACTGTCAGATTGTGGACAGAATCGGTGGGCACTGAAAAAGATAAGTGATGGAACAGTGTTACTGTTATAATCCAGAAACAATTTTGATTTAAAGCTGTGAACCTTAGGAATCCAACAAATTAGGCCATCAATCAACTAAACACACTGACATTTACAGAAAACTAGTCATCATCATCATTGTCATCTGTCACAAGTACCATCATAATTATTGGCAACACTGTCATAATGAACACAGCTAACAATAGCACAGGATAGAAAAATGTTGCATGATAATACAGGAAACAAAAACAGAACAGCAGACAGTCAGAATAACATTAACCTAAAAAATCAGGAGCCCATAATGAGTATACAGTAAGATATGTATTTAACATGGAAAATTGCACACTGAGAATCTTTGGAATCAAAAGAGGTTGAGAAGAAAAATACTCATCCTGACCACATCCATATCCTCTCTGCTCCTCAGCCTGTAGGGAATAGTCATAGGAAACTAAACAGTAAGGTGCATGCATAGAAAGTGGAGGTAAAAGGGAAAAAGAGATGATAAAACTTAAGCAATCCATAACATGAATGAATGGCTGAAAAGGGCCATGAGTGCATGGGGGTCTGAGCCCAGGGGAGTGTGGCCCCTGTTGGGCTTGGCTGTGCGGGAGAGACAGGGTGGTCTGGAGATCCGTTGCTTGGCTGATAGTGGAGAGGCTGGAGCACAGGCAGAGATACAGAGTCAGTATAAGCAGTAATTATTCAGAATCAGAGCAAAATGTAAACAAGAAAAAAATCACAACATATGTATGTGACTGTTTTTTGGGGGGGGGGGGNGGGGGGGGGGGGGGTGTCTACACCATTTTTCTTAAAATCACATAAAAACAAACATCAGTCTAGCATTGAGAATATAGAAACGAATAAATACAACTAAATATGATGTGCAAATGTCAGTTTCCATGGCAACAAGACAATTGTAGCACAATTTCAGAGCAAACTTTCTTTTGGGAAGCAGCAGAAACACAAAGCATGTCAGGCTTTTTATTTTCCTCTGTGTCATGAAATCATAAAGGTTTCTGCGCCCTGTTTCTGTCTGCACTATTTCTAACCCCACACAACTTTCATCATGCTCAGCAAAAGGAAACACAAACTGGTTGTCTCCAAGGAACAATGTCTCAGAGGCCAAAAATAGAGCCAGTTTCCTAAACTGACAGTTATTTCCTTTCACGACAGGCTGAAAGTTACATCTTCTATGATGGAGTTTTTATGTAATTTTTTTTTAAGTTAAAGAGTTTGAAAAAGGTATGCAGACTTACCCCCCAGTGAGACTAGTCTGTTTATGTCATTACTATCTAGCCTCATGTGCCCCACTTATGTGAGTTCATTCACTTTATATTATCTATATTTCAGTGTGTGTGCTGGGTGTGCATGTGTGTGTATCTGACTGACCATCCTCAAATGTGAGCAGGGTTAGTGGTTCAGTCTGGACGCCTCCATCTCCCTGTAAAGTGCTGGAGGTCATCCACAGAGTGTAGTTAGTGCCCCCCGTCAGCCCAGTCAAAGTGTAGGAGAGAGCTGAGTCAGGAGAGGAAGGGGCGGGTAAGGTTGAAACTGGAACTCTCTACAGAGGAAAAAACAGTGAGGGTACTTTTACACACCGGAAAATGTGCTCTGCATAAAAGCATCAGCATCACAGTGTTGTGTGTATTTGTGTCTCACCTGCTCAGTGATAGTGAAATTGTAAGAGTAGTAAATGCTGTAGTATACAATGAGTCCATTGGGTTGAGTGGGTGGGTGCCAGAACAACGTGACAGAAGTGATGGTCACATTTGCAAAAGACACATTCTGTGGAGGATCAAATGGTTCTAAAGGCCAAGAAACACAGACACAAAAAACAGACAGGCAAACAAAGAGTATTCTGAGAAAAATTATTCATAAAAAGTCCATACAAAATCATGGCAGCTAATTGTTATCAAATCAAATTGCGGATATTTATTGGCATTGACATGATTTCCAAAATTGAATCAAGGTAGAAAAATAGTCATTCTCAAATTATATCACCAACTTGAAGAAGCAAGTCAGTAGTTAAGAAATATTTTGTATTTGAGAAGGTTAAATGCCAAAAACACACATTTATCTCCAGTACCTGCTTCAGTGGTAGTAAAGCTGATGTATATCAGCACACCTCCATCTCCCAGTTTGGTCCAGCTGGAGACGGATGCATTGTAGCGGCTCTCTGCATCCACATTAATAATCACCGATGTCTCTGTTACATTGTGCCACTGCTCAGTCGTTTCATTCCTAAAACACAGAGCAAATGTTTGTGATGCATTGTGCTCTGTAGCTTTCAGGATAGTAATTTTTTAACTGTGCCTTTTGTTCTTGAATTATTCAGCATGGAGTCAGTTGCTTAGATTTAATGACTTACCATACTCTGACAATGTAGTAAAGTATCTCTGAATTGGCTTCAAGTGGTGGTTGCCATGACAACTCTACCTCATAGTCTGACAATTTCCTGGAACGGAGGAACTGAGGAGGTGTGTCTGGAGCTAAGATGCAAGAAAAAGACTTTCCAGTTGATATAACAGGAAAAGAAACTGAACCATAGGTTACTGACAGTCCTCAGTTTTAAAGAATATTTGCGTTGAGCAAATCAGGAACTCAGAAGACCACCAGGAAAAGGAATTTTGCCCTGAAATTAAGAAATGCAGTTAGCTGTAATCACTCCTTGTTTGTGCTTCTCAATCCTGCTGGGAGTAACATCTGACATGGGATCAAGTTCCTGTGATGTAACACCATTAACGTATCCTGAAACAGAGAGATGTAACTGAAGAGGAAAAGACGAGTGGAAAGTCAGATTAAATCGGATGCCCTATGAACCTAATTGTCTAACATGACGTCATCGTGGTATTTCCTAGATGCTGAAAACAAAACCTCTCTCTCCCTCTTTCCCCTCCCATCCCTCTCACCATCCTCCAGTGTGGTGATGTTGAGCGGTTCACTGCTGTAGTTGCCTGCTCCGACACGTGTGTGTGCCTGTACCACGACGCGGTACCATGCGTACTTCCTCAGATACGCGATGTGGATGTTGTTGGTCAGGGCAGTGACGTTCAAGTAGTGAGTGGAGTTCCAAAGCTTCACGGTGTAGTAGATAATGACCCCGTTAGGCACTAGAGGGGGCTGCCATGTCACATTCACCTCGTTGGGACTGACCGACTCATAGAGGAGACCATATGGAGCACTGCCTGGAACTGGAGTGGGGGCAAACACAAGATGATGCAGTTTTACTAAAACCTGAACTGTATATTGCTACTATCTGTCCATACTTGTTCATTTGTGTGGGTGAACACACCATCTTCTCCAGACAGCACATATAAAATGTCTGAAGTTTGGTTGCCATGTCCGTAACGTGTGTAGGCCTTGACTGACACGTTGTAATAGGAGAATGGCTTCAGGTTCATCAGGGTGATGCTGGGAGAGGACGTGTTCATCAAAGCAGAATAGGAGTCATTCTCATACATGACCTCGTACTGCTGAATCACTCCATTGGCTTTCTCTGGTGCTGACCAGCCCAGCGTGATAGAGGAGGGGGTGGTGTTTTCTACATGGAGGTCCTTGGGCGGGGATTCGGGCTCTGAGGGTGACAATGAGAATGAAATGTTGATTATGTAATAAGAAAAAAAAATACCAGAAAGGTTCATATTTGAGAAGTGGAATTAAAAATGTTAAGGAAAAAATTAATGAATTGTGATTCAATTGAAACATAATCAAATTAATTCAAGAAACAGAAACTGATCCAATTAATCTGAAATGGATTTAAATGCCGTTGATTCAGTAAATACGCAGTGAATTCCATAAATCAATCCAAATGCTTCCCATTTTATATCACATTATATTCATTCAATTACATTTTTTTAATCAATTTATTTAGCTAAAATTCTGTTTAGGAGAATGGCTGTAGGTTGTATGTGCCTCACAGCAAACAAAATGCAAATTATGTTATACTAAGCCAATGAATGAATTATTTCTCTTATGCAATTACATGTTTAGGAACTGCTTATAATTACTTGGGTGCTGAATCCAGCAAAAAGACACAAAAAAACATCAATATTTATTTGATGTTTCCATTGTTTTTTGCATTCATGAAATTGATCATTATTACTAACACTATACTCTGGTATCAAAGGTTTTGATCAGGTTTGTTGGTTCATGACACATACTGTATATTGGCAATTGGCAGTTTATTTGAGTAAAGTTGTTTGAGTCTGTTGTGTTTGTAGAGAGTATGTGTAGTACAGAGTGTGTGTTTAACACACACCATCTTCTAAGGTGAGAACAAAGACATCATCTTCTGCAGACAGAGAGCTCTCTCCTACAGCTGTAGATGCAGCCACACGCAGCTTATATGCAGTATACTTATCCAAACCTGCACACCAGAATGGAGAAAAATTATATATGGCAGCAGACCATTATTATAATGTTTTAATCCAACTTTACAGAAAAAGTTATGAAGTTAGTCAATGCATGTATGTGCACGACCTGTTATCAATATGCTGGTGTTTGTAGAAATCCACTGCAGGACCTGATTATTTTGATGCAGGGCATAGATGGTGTAGTGTGTGATCAGTCCATTGGGGTTGAGTGGTGGCATCCAGCTCATAAGTATGGAGGTGGAGCTGATGTTTTTATAGGAGACATCGAGCACTGAAGAGGGGACTAAACACAAGCAGTTCACCATTAGGAACATTTGAGACACAAAACATTTACACAGACTTATTTTACTTTCTTAATTAGCTAATCAAATGTCTTTAAGAGATTGTTTCTTTTTTCTTTGTTGTTAATTATAATAAGAGATATCACATGACACCCACCCTGCTCTCTGGTCTTTTCAATGATATGTGTGGGGGGGCCTTCTCCAACACTAGTGGAAGCAGTGACCTTAAATGTGTACTCGGTGAAGGGATTCAGGTTCGACACCAGGTAAGATAACTCCTCAGACAAAACTTTCAGCACCTCCTCTCTCACTGTCACACCTACAACATGCATGTAGAAACAAATGAGCACATAAATGCATATGAGCATTTAAGCATTTTAAATCTCTTATTATTTCTTGTATCCATTAGAGCAAAAGCAGCTGAATAGAGAAGCAGTGTATATGATTTGTCTTCTCCCACCTGCAGTCCCAGTAGCTGCTGTACGGCGTGTTGAAGCGTGTTCTGTTAAAGCATTATGGGAAGACAACTGAGGCTGTCTGGTCAAGGGGAAGGGGTCAGAGATCAAATCATCAGTCTGTGATTGCTGTGTTAGCCAGGTTGGAAGTGTGGCAGGAGACACAGAGGTTACAGAGAGAGCAGAGGTCCCAGACACTGCAGGGCCAGAGGGTAAATTTGCTGCTGTGTTAGGAACAGCAGTAGAAGTGGAAGTGGTCAGACCAGTTTGAGTGGTGAAGAAAAGCTGAGTGACCATGGGGTCAACTGTAGGTTTATGGGCCATGCCAAGCAGATCGTAAGCGGTAGAGCTGTGCTCAGGGTTTCCAGAGTGTGTTAAGCTGGAAGCAGTCATGCCGGTGGCAGGTGTGCGATCAGAGACAGTAGGCGTGAAAGTTGGTGCAGAGGTGGCTTCTGTAGCTGTGGCTTCTATAGCTGCTCTCTTATGTCGCCTTGGGCTGCCATTGACATCTGGAGGAACTGTGCTTTCTTCAGTTGTAGTCACATTCTGATGGAAGACAAAATGCATTTAGATAAAAAAAATGTGATGAATATTATCTTTTGATGGTTTCCCCCTTCAATTCTAAAGAAATGGTTCCTAACCATACTGCCTCACTAACCCTGCTTACACAACCTGTGCATTCTATGTGTAAGGTAAACAATTCCACCAAAGAATGATTTTCTGAGATTGTCTCTAACATGCTTGGTTCTTTTTCTAAATATTGAGCTGAGATGTGACAAATATGTGACAGCTATACTATTTTAGAGAAACACACATTGGCTCACCGGTTCTGCAGTGAGAGTGATGTCCTGCAGCAGAGTGTCCACAACCAGGACCTGCAGCCTGTACTGAGTGATCGGACCGTTGGGCTGGGCGGGGCTTTTCCAGCTCACAAGGACAGAAAATGAGTCCTCAGCTACTGCCATGAGATTCTGAACTGCACTGGGTGCTACATACAAGCAAACACAGGTATCAACCACAGACATAGAGGCATTAAACTGGACAAATTCTTCAAGGCACCAAAGACAATGTCATATGTGTTAGGATTCTTCCTACCTTCAGCAAGTGTAAGCACATCAGCCTCCACATCTGGACCTAATTCTCCTGCTGCTTTGGCTCGGACTGCCACTGTGTACTTTGTGTAGGGGATCAAACTAGTTATAACAAACTGCATGTCTGCAGTGCTGTTCTCAGATATAAACCCTTGGCAAGAGAAGAAATAGATAACTGAGTATTTCTGACAAATTATAGCATGTGAATGTGTTTATGTTAATGCATGCAAGTGTATTCCAGAGATGATATTTAGTAACCTGTTGGTCCATAAAGGTAGATAATGTAGGTGAATCTTCCAGTTATAATTGTGGGAGAGTTCCAAGACATGGAGACTGACCGAGATGTTGTTTCTATGGTGAGGTTTTGGGGGGGGTCTTCAGGGGCTGCACACATACACAGAAAGGATATGTTTTTCATACATACTATATAATGTATAAATATGATGAAACCTGAGAGATCTAATGGAAAAAGGTGGCTCTGCACTGCTATGCACCTGATTCAGGCATGCGAACCATAGTGGAAGCGATCTGTCCCTCTCCATCTGAGGTGAAGGCAGAAACTTCAAAGAGATAGGTCGTGAAAGATCGTAGCTGATCAACTCCGACTGATATAGGCACATTCCAGGATGCTGCAGGAGGCACAGCGGAGAGGGTGATGGAAGGAGACGATGCAGTTACCTCCAAGGGACTGAGCGTTGCACGGGACAGGATATCAGCTGCATCCTAAACACATACACAAATCAAAACCATAGGACCACAGAAATAATACACATGCAAAAATATAGTTTCAGCATTGTGCTTTAGTATCATCCATGATCTGAAAAGGATGTTACAATACCTAAAGTTTTCTTATTGGAAGAGAAGTGCATAGAGAGAGGCAAAAGAGAGCAGAAATGGAACATTTCACAGGGAAATGTTGAGTTAGGAGAGAGGGAGCAGAGGAGAAGGTGAGAGTTACGTTGCAGTGAGGTAGTGCTACAGTCATGATCTCCTCCGCGTCGATCTCCAGCATTCGGGCCGTCTGCCCTGTACGGGCATATTTGGCTTTGACAGCAAACTTAGTGATGAGACCATTGATACGGTGCGGCAGGTACCAGGTAATTTTGACAAAGCTGTGGTTCTGAGAATAAGCCGTCAGGTTGGTCACCAAGCCTGGAGCTGCATATATGTACACACATACATACACATGCAGTATTATATATATGTTTTAATTTTACGATCAGAATGCACAGGGGTGTATGTGCATGGACATGGATACCTACGGGATTCATTGGTCTTGATGTACAAAGACTTGCTGTATGCTCCTCTGCCAGCTGCTGTCATGGCTGCCACCTAGAGAGAGAGAGAGAGGGAGAGTGAGAGAAGAGAGAAAGAGAGAGAGACAAAGAGAGAGTTGGAAGGATTTACTTATGTTTAATTCATGTCAGTTGAGTCATCAGGTCAGTCATCAGATCCAGATTAAGTGCTAATCTCAGGCAATGATCAGAAATGGAACAACACTGTTACAGGTGATTCTGATCCCACTAACATGGAACAACAACACCATACACCGAGAATGTCAACACTTGATCTCAACACCTCAAGCGGCACATAAAGTGAATCTGTTTAACAAGACAGCAATGATATCACCACCAACTATTTCCTCAGCTTTCATTTAGCTTTTCATGCTATTCCAGTTTGAACACAATGTAGTGTTCAGTCCCAAAATATCTTTCTTTCTTTTCTCGGGAAAGAAGATTTTTTTTTTTTTTTTTTTTTAAATTTATGTTTGACCACAGCAAAATGGTTTTTAAATGTTTTTATCATGCCAGGGGTTGTCAAATTTTCTCAACCTGCCAAGCTGTATGTACAGTAGAGGGACACAAGAAAGTTTGTGAATCTTATAATGTTCAGTTTTTGTTGTTATGAAAGTTTTAGAGTGCTGTTAGTTCTAATCTGTTAGTTCAAATCTGTTGTAATTTGTGGGGCTTGGATTTGTGTTGTTTTGTATTGGTTACATTATATGTTTGTGTTATTTTATCCTGCCCTGCCCTGGGGGGGGGGGTTAAAATATTAGGTAAATGTTGTAGTAATGCATATAATGCAAAACTATAACATTTAAAACTGTTGCCTCAAAAATTACCATACTGCTAAATTAACACATCTGAGTTAAATACTGTAACACGTTATATTTCATTGGTGTATTGCCATTCTGACCGTGTTTGAACTCCCAGTATGCATCTCAAGTATGAATAATATTTGCAGAAAATCTTGTAACATTTCATCCTGGGAGACGTGGGCCAAAGAAGTTGAGGTTGCTCATGATTTCAGCTCTGCCCATGATTTATTGTGCACACATATCAGGGTATCATGTAATAATATGATACATGTGTGCGCATGCACATTTGCACAAATACAGTACAATCACTGTTCATGTCACTCAAAGTCCAGCTCTACGAAGGTCATTGTGGGTTAATGAATTCTGAAAACTAATAAGCGTGATCACATTCAAGCTCAATGACAACAGACAGTGGAAAAGAGCCAAGGCCTGGGTGATCCATAGATCTGTTTACCTCATTCATAATTAAATCAGGATCAATTACTCAGCCAGATCAAGAGAATAGTCTGCTCCAGTGGGATCTGCTTTAGCCAGTCACATCCTCATAATAATTTGACAATACAGGAGTACATCCAGGAGTATGTGTGGTATGGAGTACAAAAAACTGTTGGTGCTTTCGTATGTTTAGATGTTTATGCATGTCTGTTTTCATAGATACATACACAAACATACAACCACATAACTAAATATATAAACCCAAATGCCTGGCAATAACAAGGAGAGTGGACTAATATATATATATTGTACATGTGTGTACTGTACTTGTGTCAAATATGTGTATGTTACCTGAATGTGGTACGTTGATCCGGAAGTGAGTTGAGTCAGCAGGACCTCTTGTATGTCCAACGCCGCTGTGGTGACCTGTGTGAAGCTAAGGTCAGGGTACGGACAAACCTCCTTGTACCTTTAAGAACAAATCCAAATTTTATGATGATCATCTATTGACTCCAATGTCAATGTCAAATGTCCTTAAAAGCCTGGATAAGGGACTCTGAGTGACATTATGGACACAGTACATTTTACATCCTATATTAGAGTCAGGCGCATTATAGCCCAACTGATTCTGGATTTTGAGAAAGTAAAACCAAAATATATAATGTTGATATTCACTCATTATCCTTTAAATATCCAATATGGTTAAATTTGTAGTAGCAACAGCTATCAGCTAACAGCAGTTTACTTACATGGAGAATCTAAGACATTCAACCTGCATTCACCCTGTCAAAGAGAGACAAACAAATGTTTCTGCACAATAACTAGTTACCTGACAGTATAACCAGTAATACCATCGGGTTCAGATGGTATATCCCAGTCAAGATGAATACCATTAGAGCCCACAGCATCTCCTTGTAGGTTTATGGGAACAGGAACTAGTCAGAAGGAGAGGAGAGGAGAGGAGAGGAGAGGAGAGGATAAATACCAGGAAGAAAAAAAGAACATATTCTACCCACTTAGCTGTATGTTCTATATGTGCACAAAACCGTGTTAACCATTAAATTAACTGGTGTCTCAGTGGGCTAAATGTGTCCTGTCACTACTTAAATGAATACAGCAGCAGAGCTATTTGAAGAATAGTGTTGTTATCTTTGGTGGACTGATCCTGTATGTGTATGTGCGTGTGTGTGTGTGTAGGCCTGTCAGCGCATGTTTCAGACCTAATTCTGATGAATAAGGCATCATTTAGCAGTGGCATTTCATTGACATTCACTGCAGACCCATTCATTCTGCAGTTCAAAAGCTCAGGCTAAAGTTACCTAAGAGGAATTAAACAGGGAAGGCAGACACACACACACACACACACACACACACACACACAC